>JASVEL010001920.1:0-392408 GCA_032618575.1 Nicotiana noctiflora | reverse complement strand
TATGTTAAATGCATACTATACTTGCTATTTATCTTAGCCACGGGCCTTAGATACTGTTACTGTTATTGCATGTCATTCATCTTTTGGTTGTTATGCTTTTGTTACTATTACGATTTCTACTGGAGTTACTAATGAATTGCCTTTTCTTGTTTTCTTATTTCCATCTTTCTGAGCCGAGGGTCTATCAGAAACAACTTCTCTGCCCTATGGGGTAGGGGTAAGGTTTGCGTACACGTTATCCTCCCCAGACTCCACTTGATATGATTTTACCGGTAATTGTTGTTGTTGATGTCATACGGCATGCCATGTGATATTTTTTTCTAACTTAATTATATTTTCTCCACAGTTCGATCATTGTCCCTCTACAGTTTAATTTAAACCAATTTTATCCTTCCACAATTCAATTTGGAGTACTTCCACTGTCCGAAATTCTTTTTTGTTTTTGTTAATTTAATTTCTTATCCTATTTCCTTTTTGGTTTTGTTAGGTGAGTAATTGTCAGTCTGTTTTCACGTTAGATGGTAGTTAGTGAAAAGAAGTATATTTGGACCCTTAAGTGATATAGGGAGCTTTGTAGTCCTAATAGTATTTTTGGACAAAAATTGCTCTAACTCATAAAATATTACCAATATTAGCCAAATATTAATAATATTAGCAATTAGTTATTTGTAGTCAAAAAAATTCAAAATGTTTGTTTTCTTTTGATTGGGTGTTGTTGAATAGATTGAGTACATCTTAAGGGATTTGACTATCAGTTTTGAGATGATTTGGTGGAGTTTTGATGTTGTTTGAATAGAAAATACAAAATAGTTGATGAATATGGAAAAAGATGATATGTGTATCAATTGTGTATCATTTGTGCATCACATATGTATCATATATGTATAACATGTATATCTATATATACATGTGTGTGAGATATACGCGTGAATACATGCTAGATACATGTGTCGCATAAGATATTTTAAACTCAATTTTAACTACGAATTTTGATACCAAACCAGTCCAAATCACCTCCAATCGTGCTCAAATCTTGTATATTGCCTCATCTATATATTTTCAACGAATGCCACCATACCCATTGAGACAGATCCTTAATTTGCCTAATCGTTTTTTAATATTGTATCATTGATTTTGAATTTTGATTCCATACTAGTCTAAATCACCTTCAAACTTCCTCAAACTTTGTATATTGTCTCATTTATGTGTTTTCAATGAATCGCAACAATACCATTGAAAAAAATAATCTATTTTTACGTATATTCTTTCAATGTGGTATATCATTGGTACTTTTTGAGCTATTTTTAGTAGCATGATTAAAATGGTTAGTTGTTGGTAAATAGCATCTTTTTTGGTATATTTCTGTAAGATTTACCTCGATTGAATAGTTGTTTTCAGTCGCTGTTTTAGCCCATTCAACATCAGTTCAATTCTTAGAAATTTTATTTTAAACAAGGAGGTATTACTAACTTGAAAGATCAATTTGCAACACAAATTTGCAAATCCTGTAAATCTGAACTAAGAATTTGCATAGAAGATGATCTCTATTTTCTCCTTTTGCATTGTTAAAACTTTATTCAAACGAACAGTCGAAAGTAACAATTTATAGCCAAATTATGCCGAAAGTTAAATTTTACAGCCGCTAGCCAATAAATTCTGGAAAAGCTCTCTTGGCACAACTCCGCAAGTTACAAAACCACAAACACATATACAAGAAGCATCAACTAAGGGAATGGGATTTAGGCCTCATTTGTTTTTTTTTTAAAATTAAGACGTCTGAATCTGAATGCACATCTGAATATCAAGATGTGTATTAAGATTAAGACATTTGAATCTGAATACACATCTGAATATATTAAGATGTGTTTTAAGATCTGAATTCTAAATAATTAAGACTGTTTGATTTTTAACATCTGAATATATAAAATTTATCTCTATTTTTGAAAATTAATAAACATAAAATTCAAATGAAATACTAACTAATCTAATATTTTATTAATAAAATTTATAGTTTTTAAAAATATGATAGTTGTTGGTGGTGATAGTTAACGGGTAAATACCGATTAGCAACGGTGGATGGGGGTAGTATTGGTTGATGATGGTGGTTCATGCTAGTAACTAGTAGCTATTGGTAGTGGTGACGATTATGTTTCAGGATGGTGATGGTGGTGGTGGTGGTGGTGGCATATAATAGTTAATAATGGCGGGTGGTGGTAGTAGTTGTGACTCAAGAAGATGGTGGGTGGGTGATGGTAGGTTATAATGATGGTGGCGTGATGGTGGTGGAGGCGGTGGAGGAGGTGGTGGTGGTGGTGAGGTTGGTTGAGTATGGTGGTGGTGGTGGTATGGTGGTAGTTGATAATGGTAGACGGTGGCGTCAGTTAATAAAAAATATATCATAGCATCTTAATGAAATTAAGTCTCTCTTATAGATCTGAATCATACAGACCTATTCAGACCCATTAAGTGGTTGTGAAGTAAAAAAACAAACACACTTAATGATTAAGATCTGAATAATTAAGATTCAGATTTTAAAACAAACGCACTTAATGTCTGATATCTGAATGATTAAGATTCAGACCTCCGTTAAATGCAAACAAATAAAGCCTTAAATTCATACAACTCAACCGGCCAGGTGGTTACATCCACTGACCATAAAGCTTCATTTGATATCATGCTAGTATAGATTAAACTTAAAAATCTTGCTTTTGACGAATAGCCTCCATATTACCATTGTTTTTGCTCTGTTCGTTCAACTTGGTAGTTGTGAGGGGTGGGCGTAGAGGGTAACGTACAAGTTCATGGTTCATACGGACCTATTAGCTTTATATATATATATATATATATATGTATATATATATATATATATATATTAAAAAAACACATATTATTGATTTTAAAGATCAAAGATTGTGCTAAAATCCCCAACTCAAACTCAGCAAATTCAAATCCTAAATCTGTGTCATCAATCTTGAGTTAAATCCGTTACTGCTTCTTTCTTTTTCTTTGTTCTCTTTTCTTTATGGGTACCTCTTTTAGTATGTATTCATGAAAAGAGGCGGATAATGCTCCCGCTTTTTATCTATTAGCAATCTATGGTGTAATTGCTAACTCATGTTTATTTCTTTTTTTCTTTTCTTTTTTGATTGGGAATTAACCTGTTTTCTGTGGGTTCAGGCTATTACGTGGAGGTAGAACTTGTTACTATCTGCTAAGGTTCCGTGGGTAATCTGTTTACGAGTGATGAAGAATTATTTCAATTCAAGAAATTATTGTAAAGCTTTTCTTGTATTGGCCCTCTCATGCCGATTATAAATGTATTTTTTCCACTGCACTTTCCTGCTTTTCATCAATCAAAGCATTTAAGAGGACCCCAGCTACCATTTAACCAGCTGAAGGAACTTATAAACGTGTTATTGCTTTGCACATATTCTGGTTCTATGGAATTTCATTGTGCAGATGTTGATTATTGCATTATTCTTGTCGTTTAATATGCTGAGAGAAGATTGTTGACACCTGAAGTTTGCTACAATATTTATAGCTGAAACTTTGTTGTTTAAAGTACTTCCTGGATTTTTATATCTTTTTTGTTTGAAATAAACTTGTACGCATCTCAGCTATTTCGCGCAATCCTCTTCTATCCATATATTCTACATGTTGGTAATAAACCTCCACAGAAATAATATTAACGGTAATAACAACGAAATAATAATGTATACCGAGATACGGTAAAAAGAATAAAAGAACAATAATGACAAAACGATTTTAACGTGAAAAACCCTTATGAATAAGGAAAAAAATCACGAGCCCAAGAGGAGCAAAGTAATCTACTATAATGAAGAATTTTATGCCACTAGTCTGAGTAAAATACTTCAGGGACCACTATACACTCAAAAGAAATAATCATCTTTTAAGATTCCCACCTCACTACAATATCACTCACACCTCTATTTTTCCTACACAGTCTATTTCTCACAATGACTAAGAAATACTCTCTGCAGCTACTGTGTTACTTTTCTTTCTCTGTGTGTTGAAATGATAACCGAAGCTCTCCTTTTATAGGTGAGAAACTATTTCCCACGACAACCAAAATTGGTTTTGTTTCTGCAAGTTGCAGACTTGAAAACTTGCAAATTGGCAAGTTGTTATCCACCACCCAACTTAGCCGATTTGCTTTTGTTCCAAATCTAGCTTCATTCCTTCTTTTTCTTTATTATTATGAGGATGGACCCCACAATCTCCCCCTCTAGGCGGTAACACCGGACTTCTAACTTGAGTGCATGCCGACAAGTTCTTTGCATACAACTCGAACTTGTCTCTTGGTACCACCTTGGTAAACATATATGCAGGATTCTCACTTGTGGAGATCTTCAGGACTTGCAGAGATTCACTCTCTACCTTTTCTCGGATTTAGTGATATCTTACATCGATATGTTTGATCCTTGCATGGTACATGGAGTTCTTGCTCAAGTCTATTGCACTTTGACTGTCACAATAGACAATATACTCCTTCTGCAGCAAGCCAAGCTCTTGAAGGAACCGTTTCAGTCATATGATCATCTCCTTGCCAGATTTTGTAGGGGAAATGTACTCCGCTTCAGTTGTAGAGAGTGCGACACACTTCTGCAACCTTGACTGGCATGATATAGCTCCCCCTGAATATGTAAACAAATATCCAGTACTGGAATTTTTGTTATCATTGTCACCTGCCATATCTGCATCTGTATAGCCTTTTAAGACTGGATCAGATCCTCCAAAGCACAAACAATCTCCTGTGGTACCTCTTAGATACTTGAGTATCCATTTGACAACTTCCCAGTGTTGTTTTCCAGGATTTTCGAGAAACCTGCTGACAAGACCAAGTGCGTGAGCAATATCAGGTCTAGTGCATACCATAGCATACATCAAACTTCTAGCGACAGAAGAATAAGGAATAAATACAAATATTTATGTAATTTTTTTTAACGCCCCCCCCCCCCCCCACAGAAATAATATTCACGCTAATAACAACGGAACAATAATGCAGCACCGAGATACGGTAATGAACAAGAATAAAAAAGAACAACAAAGACTCAAAGATTTTAACGTTGGAAATCCTTCTGAATAAGGAAAAAAATTACGAGCCCGAGAGGAGTAAAGCAATCCACTATAATGAGGAATTTTAAACCAGTAGTCCGAGTAAAATACTTTAGGGACCATTATACACTCAAAAGAAATAACTCTCTTTTAAGATTTCCACCTCACTACAATTTCCCTCACACTCTCTATTTTTCCTACACAGTCTATTTCTCACAATGACTGAGAAATACTCTCTGGATCTACTGTGTTACTTTTCTTTATCTGTGTGTTGAAATGATAGCCGAAGCTCTCCTTTTATATATGAGAAAATATTTACCACGACAATCAAAATTGATTTTGGTTCTGCAAGTTGCAGACTTGAAAATGCAAATTGGCAAGTTGTTATCCACCGCCCAGCTCAGCCGATTTGCTTTTGTTCCAAATTTAACTTCATTTCTTTTTTTTTTCTTTATTATTATGGGGATGGACCCCACACTACCCACACCGTTGATTTTCATGCGGGGCAGATCTACGTGCAAGGGACGGGGTGATACGTTACCCGCAAGCTTTGTTCGAGACTATATAATAGTATGTATACATGCAAGTATATATATAAGGAATAAATACAAATATTTTAAGTGGTACTTTTTGTAGCAAAAATGCTCAAGGTAACACTAGCAAGGCATTGCTATTTTCACCCAAATGGCAGGGGTTCAAATCTTTGTCTTTTACTTAATTGTTCTATTTTCTTGGATATTATTAGTTTATTTTGAAATTTCTTTTCTCCTTTTTCTTTCTTTAAACATTTAGCAGAGAATATATATATAAAAAAATCTTTCACTAATCTATTCAGAGAAATGGACACTACACTACCCACACTGTTGATTTCCATGCAGGGCAGATCTACGTGCAAGGGACGGGATGATACGTTACCCGCAAGCTTTGACCGAGACTATACAATAGTATGTATACATGCAAGTATATATAGAAGGAATAAATACAAATATTTTAAGTGGTACTTTTTGTAGCAAAAAGGCTCAAGGTACTTAACACTTGCAAGGCATTGCTATTTTCACCCAAATAGTAGGGGTTCAAATCTTTCTCTTTACTTAATTGTTCTATTTTCTTTGATATTATTAGTTTATTTTGAAATTTCTTTTCTCCTTTTTCTTTCTTTAAACATTTAACAGAAAATATATATAAAAAAAATCTTTCACTAATCTATTCAAAGAAATGGACCCCACACTACCCACACTGTTGATTTTCATGCGGGGCAGATCTACGTGCAAGAGACGGGATGATACGTTACCCGCAAGCTTTGGCCGAGACTATACAATAGTATGTATACGTACAAGTATATATAGAAGGAATAAATACAAATATTTTAAGTGGTACTTTTTGTAGCAAAAAGGCTCAAGGTACGTAACACTTGCAAGGCATTGCTATTTTCACCCAAATAGTAGGGGTTCAAATCTTTCTCTTTACTTAATTGTTCTATTTTCTTTTATATTATTAGTTTATTTTGAAATTTCTTTTCTCCTTTTTCTTTCTTTAAACATTTAACAGAAAATATATATATAAAAAATCTTTCACTAATCTATTCAAAGAAATGGACCCCACACTACCCACACTGTTGATTTTCATGCGGGGCAGATCTACGTGCAAGGGACGGGATGATACGTTACCCGCAAGCTTTGGCCGACACTATACAATAGTATGTATACATGCAAGTATATATAGAAGGAATAAATACAAATATTTTAAGTGGTACTTTTTGTAGCAAAAGGGCTCAAGGTACGTAACACTTGCAAGGCATTGCTATTTTCACCCAAATAGTAGGGGTTCAAATCTTTCTCTTTACTTAATTGTTCTATTTTCTTTGATATTATTAGTTTATTTTGAAATTTCTTTTCTCCTTTTTCTTTCTTTAAACATTTAACAGAAAAAGATATAAAAAAATCTTTCACAAATCTATTCAAAGAAATCTACATAATAAGTTATTGTATTAATCAATGATGAAAGTTTATTTTGTAGTAAGAAGGCTTTGAAGTAGGACATGAAAGTACAATTGCATATAATATTGAGTGAGTTAACTTTTATAAGAAATATAAATTAAAAAATATTCGTAAACTTACTTAATATTTAGAGCTTATTAGTATAAGTTTTTGCCTTAACTATCCAAATATAAAGTGGTAACGACTCTTTTTACTTGTACAAAATGCATGATTAAGTTGAATTTTTATGCTTTTTTTCCAAGTCATCATAATTATTACGTAATCTTTTTGCTCGTTCGATTTGTTTATGTTAACTCCAAGATGAATAATCCGAACCGAAATCCAAATAGACCAATTTTTTACCTTATTTAGACAATGTAAATTGTAATATAAATACAAAATTTTTGGTACCCGGAACCTCTAAATCCCTCACTTTTCATGCCATCTAATTACTGTGCTTCAGTGCATTTGGGGGGTTTTCAAAGTTATGACGGATAGATATACTTGTCAACCTTCTTTGGTATACCCACACAACTAAGAACTCCAGAAAATCATCATATTAATTCTTTAATTGACCTGAAAAAGAATCCTCTAACAAGAATATATATGAGACAAGTCAGCTCACAATGCGAGTTGTTACACAGTTGAACTTTTACTATTCCCTGGTAGACATGTATATATAATTAAAAACACAAGGAAGAATGTTATGTCTCATTCAGAATTCTTTTAGGTGGAGAAAGAATAAAATAATTTGCAAGTGGAGAGATTGGTAGAATACCATGCAAGTATAAACAAGTTTGCTTCTTGATATATATTCCAAGAAACAGTAGAGCTCAACTAAGAAATGAGTGGCATAATATATGCTTTTAATGATTTGCCCTTGCTGAAATGGAGCCATAGATGCTCATCAATTCAATCAAGACCCTTTTCTTCTTAATGGAAAATCTTCTCATATTCTAGAATTTGGAATCAGAAACCCACTTTCATCCACTAAAGAGGCTTTAAACATAAGACCTTACTTCCTCAGCTACATCTTTCATTTTTTATTGAAAAGCCTATGATATTGCATCATCCTCATGAAGAAAGAAGAAGAAAGCAAATTAAATTTCTTAAAAGGTAAGATAATTATTTCCTTATGTGGGTCATTGGACATATGCTATGTCTTGTCATAAAGCAGTTAATATATACTTCATGCGATTCATTTTATGTGAACCTAGTTTTTATTTTTGATCCGTTCCCAAAAGAATAATATCTTTTAAATTTAAAAATAATTTAACGTAAACTTCCAATTCTATCTTTAAACTTTCGGAACAACCTCTCTACCCCTCTAGGATAAGGGTAAGGCCTGCGTACAAACTAACCTCCCCAGACCCCACTAGTGGGAGTTCACTCTGCGTACAGACTATCCTCCCCAGACCCCACTAGTGGGAGTTCACTGAGTTGTTGTTATTAACCACACAAATACTCTAGAACCCTTTTTGACTTCTTTAGGACCACAAATTTAATAAGTCTTTATTTTTTTTTTTCTTAAATTTCGTATTGAAATAGAGAGAGTATATGTATATATCCATTATAATGTATTATTATAATGCTTACAACAGGCCAAAAATAAAAAGCAAAAGATAATGAAAAGGCCAATATACATATGTGTAAAGAGAACCTATCCGTTACTGCTACTTTTTGTTAGAAAAACAAAGAGGCTGGTTCTCTTAGACCAGGAAAGTTAGCTATGTTCTATGTATCTGCTTTTGCTTAAACCAATCAAAATTCCTAAAATCACAAATTGGGTATTTCCTTTGTGACGTTCTCTGTGTGTTTGTTCTTATTTGGCAACTTGCAGCAATCGTATTTGCGAGGTTCTGCCTCAGTTAGCATTTGAACAACTTCATTCATTGTAGGACGAAAGGCTGGTGAAGTATACGTACAACCTATTGCAATCCGAAGCACCTTAATCATATCTTCCTTGAATGGTCCTGAGATTTTTTTGTCTAAAACCTCAAATGCTCCTTCTTTTGTGTCCACCTTAGTTGAAACCCAGTAAACAATGTTCTTATTCTCCCCAAATTCTGTCTCAACTGGCTTTTTCCCCGTGATCAGTTCCATTAAAACAACTCCAAAACTATAGACATCACATTTTGTGGTCGCCTTGGAAGAATATGCGTATTCTGTTAAACACATTTACCCAAAAGATGAGCATTAACCTAATATATATGAATACTTATACAAATTAACAATCATTTCCAGTAAATAAATATGGCCGGTGAAGTCTGAATTGTAAGTTTCCAATTTGATAGAAATACCTACAAGATAGTCAGATTGATGCATACTTCTAAAAAATAGTTTGGCTTGGTTCTCTCTCCCCCCCCCCCCCTCCCCCTCCAAAATCTGGAAAATAAATGAATTTGCACTATCATAAACATGATTAAGGAATGTAGCAGTTGCTCCAACAAGCTAACCAAAGTCATTGAGATTTCTGAATTTAATTAGTTGGGATAAGGTCGGCGTACAGACTACCCTCCCAGACCTCACTTGTTGGGATCAAACTGGATTTTTTTGTTGTTGTTGTAATCGAGATTTGTGAATTGAGGAAATTACCTGGAGCCAAGTAACCATATGTCCCTGCAATAACTGTGGTAGTACAATCTTTCCCTCCTTTGGCTTGCAACACTTTGGCTATGCCAAAATCCGCGACCTTTGGCTGGTAATCAATGTCGAGGAGGATGTTGGTGGATTTGATGTCTCTGTGAATGATTGGTGGCAAAATGTCATGGTGAAGATAGGCCAAACCTTGTGCTATCCCTAATGCAATCTGATGACGAGTCGGCCAATCCAAAAGGACTTTTCCTCCATGAAGAGCATCACCAAGGTTCCCATTTGGCATGTACTCGTAAACCAACAAACTACATTCCAAATTTGAGAAATAGCAGTATAACTTCACAATGTTGTTGTGCCTTATGTTACCAAGAGTTTCAACCTCTGTTTTAAGTTCCTTGTCTAAAAATAGTTTATTCTCTAAAAGAGAGTACTGCTTGTGTTTATGACTCCACAGCTTCTTTACAGCAACAACTCCTCCATTACTTAAGTCAATCTTATACACAGCTCCAGACCCTCCATATCCAACAATGTTTTTCTCAATCATGGCTTCAAATATTTCACGTTCATCAAAACTTAAGCGATGGAAACTCTTAACATCATACATGAAAAATGACGATGACAAGGAATCCTCGTGTTCCATCACCTTCCTTTTGTTACGAAGCCATCTCTTGAGAAATAACACGAGTCCAAGAATTACAATTCCCAAGGATATCCCGATAACCCAAAAAAGGTTTCTTTTTTTCCGGTCATAATTTTTTGGGCATAGAGGAAAATCTTTGCCAGATGAACTCAGAAAAGAGGGAACACAGAGTCCTTGATTGCCAGAAAAACTTTCCAGGACACCTCCCGTTATAAATAAGGGAGGTACAGGACCAGAAAGCAAATTGTTTGAGAAATTGATGGAATTTGGTAGCAGTGTACCGATACTTTCAGGAATCTTACCCGTCAAAAAATTGTTTGACAGATCAAGATAATTGAGAGAGTTAAGTGAAGAAAGAGTCTCAGGAATGGAGGAAGATAACTTATTACCTTGTAAGATCAATAAATTGAGTCTTTTGAGGCTACCAATTTCTGCAGGAATGGGTCCAGACAAGAGGTTATTACTGAGGTCAATCTTCACTAGTTTGGTAGTTGTTGAAATTTCAGGTGGAAGAGTTCCAGAAAGCCTGTTACTCTGCATGAACAGCTCCGACAAGTTGAACGCCTTTCCAATGGTTGTGGGGATTGAACCAGTTAAATTGTTATAGCTCACGTCAATAATTGAAACATGTGGAAGAGCTAGAAGCATTTCTGGTAGTCTTCCACGCAAAAGATTGTAACTAACTCGGAATCGGATAAGAGTCTCACATTTTGCATAGCTTTCCGGCAATTCTCCTGAGAACATGTTTTGGAGTAAAAGAATGTACATCAACTTACCTCCGTGACACAACTGAGCTGGTAATTCTCCAGATAATTCATTTTCTGATAAGTCCAATGCAAGCAAAGCTGATGAAACACCAAAATTATGTGGGATTTCTCCTGTCAGGTAATTATCATAAAGTGATAGGATGGTTAGGGTGGTGGAGTTTGCAAGGGAGGCTGGAAAGTCTCCTGAAATAGTGTTGTTATATATCTGCAACACTTGCAGCTTTGGTAGGCGGCATATAGATTCTGGAATTTTGCCTGTCAATCTGTTGACTGACATATCCAAATCCACAAGTTCAGTCAGATTTCCGAGCTCCTCAGGTATTTCACCCTCAAGTTGGTTGTAGTACAGTTCAAGCATTTTCAACTTCTTCAGCTGCCCCAACTCTCTTGGAATCCGACCAGTTAAGCGATTCTCGCTCAATTCAAGATCTACAAGAGACGTCATATTTCCTATCGATGCTGGGATTGTTCCATGTAATTTGCAAGCAGTTAAGATCATCCACCGCATTTTAGTCAACCTTGAAATATCCTCTGGCAGTTTCCATGGAACGAAATCGTGATTTTCGTTGAAATCCAGCAGTTCTAGACTGGTGAGGTTGATAATTGACAAAGGAAATTCACCCGTGAAGTGGTTATATGAAAGGTTAAGAAACCTCAAAGATCGCAAAGGAGACAAGTCTGGCAATGGTCCTGTAAAGGATGTAGAAACCATATTCAACTCTTCCAGGTGAGAGCAATTAGTAATATTGCTAGGGAAGGCACCCTGGAATTTATTGTTACCAAGACGAAGAATTCGCAACCCTGGGAAAAAAGAGCACACATCATCAGGAAACAGGCCAGATAGCGACCATCCAAAAAGATCAATCTTAATAACATTCCCCTGATCATCACAACCAACCCCACTATAGTTGCAAATAGGTTTGCCATCCCAATCAGACAAAGATTTCCCTGTGACAGACTTCTTCAAAAGATCAAAGAACTGAGACTGGTCATTTATAGTCCCTTGACAAAAGCTGAAAATGGGGAGGAAGAACACAAGAAGGATAAAAACTTTCTGAGAAGCCATTAAAAATAGTTCCCAATTGAATTATTTTATGTGGTGGTTGTTTTTGTTATTGCAGATAAGATGGAGAGGACCAGAGAGAAATATATAAATGGGATGATTGATGGGATCATGGGGTACAGTAATAAGAAGCCCTGATGATGAAATAGGCAGATATAAGCTTTATGTTTATACCCCCACCAGCACATTAAGAGAATAAGATCGAGATAAAGCTTTTATGCTCAAGTGTGGTCTTAATAAAGAGCATCTCATCTTTATTTTTGTGCATGTCTTTGTTGATCAAGACCTCTCAGCATGAATCAGAACATTTAAATACTAATCTCAATGGTGCATGAAATATATTCGTGCTTATACAAAAAGAACTTATTGGATTAGATGGCAACTAGTATAATTTGTATTATACTTATCTTGTCGCCTTCTATCTAAGCATACTATGTCTCAAATACACTCCTTATCTGCAAATGCTGCATGTTTGTATACTTATTTCCAAAATGATCAAACAGGGGCCCATACTCCACAATTCCATATCCATATAATATTTGCTTAATAAGCATCAACTTTCCCAACTGATGAGGTTTATGATATGGTGGGCGTTGCTTTTATTATGCTAGTGCTTATTTTCTTTAATCAATTTAGGCGTCGAGACAAATAGCCACTCACTCACTTACTCTATTTTAGTAATGAACTTTGGTGTCATCCCAATATCTTGGTCCTTAAAAAGATGGACATCAAAAGTATTAAAAGTATTGATTGAAAATATATTTCATGTTATGAAACAATAAAAGAGGGGTTGTGAGTTCGAGTCTCTCCAAGAGCAAGGTGGGTAGTTCTTGGAGGGAAGGATGCCGGGGGTCTATTTGGAAACAGCCTCTCTACCTCAGGGTAGGGGTAAAGTCTGCGTATACACTACCCTCCCCAGACCCCACTAAGTCGGATTATACTGGGTTGTTTTGTTTGTTATGAAACAATAAAAGAAGAAGAACAATATTTTAGAGTAAAATAGAGAGAGAGGGAATTCTTATTGATATGAGATGAATTACAATGAAATAGAATAGGGAGAGGTTCATTTAGCCACTAAGTAATAAATCCTAAAATCTCTCTAAATATGGACATTCACCATAAATAGAATTCTATTTATAACACTCCCCCTTGAATGTCTATTCAACAGACGATGTGCCTCGTTAAAACCTTAAATAAAATAAAACCCCGTGGGAAAAAATCTAGAGAAGAAAAAAGAGTACACATATCTAACAATACACCTTTTGGTTGCCTCGTTAAAACCTTGCAAAGAAAAGCCAGTGGGACAAAATATTATAAGGGAAAAAGAGTACAACGTGCATTAACTCCCTCTGATGAGAGCAACAATTTACATCCTTGAGCCTTCACATTTCAATCTTGTGCACCAGCTTCAAAAGATCTTTGGTAGAGATTTGATAAACAAATCAACCATATTAACTTGAATGAATATATTGCACCTTGAAATCATCATTCTTAATAGATATATAATGTCTTCATATAATGTCGTGGAGTGGCTCTTCAGTATCTCCATAGAGATTCTCGCTATCATATTATCATGCTTATAATGATAGCAAGATACATATATGCACAAATTATACTGAGGATGTGGTACTTCAAGATCAAGAATTGTATATGATTCAAGCAACTTAAATCCTTCATAGATTGTCATAGTATAAGTTAAGTCATATAAGTCATATAATAGACTTTAGATGCATGTCAACTTTTCATGTCATGCTCGACATATAAGATAAACGGATAAGGGCCTAAAATGCCCCTCTATTATAGGATTTAAGTCATTTTAGACCCTTTTCGGATTGTACAAGGTCATATATGAGTCAATTATAGTAGTCAATTCTCAAGCACTTCACTCCATATTAGTTTACTCACACACATATTAGAGACGGATAAGGAATTACATTAAAGCGTAAAAGGTCATTTTAGACCCTTTTCGGATTGTACAAGGTCATATATGAGTCAATTATAGTAGTCAATTCTCAAGCACTTCACTCCATATCAGTTTACTCACACACTTATTTTAGACGAACAAACTAATTATCACGTCAAATAACTCAATTATAGACACAAACTAATTATCACATCAAGTAACTCAATCATAGGCAGAAATATTTAAATGGATGGGAATGGCTCCATTTAAAGGAGTCCACACCATAAAATAATTAGCAGCAAGTCCACAACGACACATCCTAATCGACCCATTTAAGCTACTCGAACTTTGCGACATTGTCTTAGAGAAATCTCCAAAATAAACCGATAAAGATGAAAAATAATTAAACCTAAACTAGAACTCAACTCGAAATCGACAAGGTGACCCAATTAGTAGGAGAAATCGGACATCAATGAAGGGTCTAAAATATGTGTGTGAGTAAACCGATATGGAGTGAAGTGCTTGAGAATTAACTACTACAACTGACTCGTATATGACCTTGTACAATCCGAAAAGGGTCTAAAATACCCTTCTACGTTTTAATGTAATTTCACGTGGATTTACATATCTTCCGTTAGTGGATAAGGGCATTTTTAGCCCATTTTTAGACGGCAATGTCATATAAGGGACCAACTTTTAACGGAGGGCTTTGATGTCCTATTTCCTATAGTAGAGGGGTATTTTAGGCCCTTTTCCGTAAGATAAATAAAAGTGATTGCACACACTATTGACTTTATACTTTCAAGTGTTTGAACTGCAGGTCCAAAACAACATATCTTTCATATGAAACCAATTCTACTTGAATTGTTTCTCTCTATTTAAGATCCTCAACTATACTTAGCGATATCATAGATGTCGTCGACGAACATTTTATATCGGTTCCAACTTTCTTATTTTTCATAAAGACATAACATAGAGATCTCTTTATTCATATATTCAAGTACCTAAATCTCTCTTGAGATTTTATGAGGTGTTATGTCTTGTGATCTTCTGGATCACTTGCCTCCTTTATTATGATCATTTTCTCATCTTCTTTATCACGAAGTTTATTTGAAATTGATTGTCTATACGCTTTAAGCTTACCATAGACTTTGTCCTTCCAGGACTTAATAGGAGCATTTACAATAAGAATATAGTTACTTTCTTTGGGTCAGCAAATGCGTTTGGCATGCTTTGCAAAAAATTGCACATGGATTATCCTTTTATGAACTTCAATTCATATTATTTTATTCGAGGATCTAGATGTATAAATGATAATTCATTCCATATAACTTTTTCTCAACTGTTGTATCTTGTGTCCTCCTCATGTTAGAAAAACTAACTTATTTTCTCAACTTTGAGAACTTATCTTTGTGCTTTATGGTGTTAATCGAAATATATACTGCGCATCAATAATAATAAGATGGAAGTATTTGGTTCCTGACCCTGAACCACTGGTGAGGGGACAAAATAATATACTTTCATAGTATATCAAACTGATATACAAAACTTTGTTCTCATAAGCAATTATTTTGCTATTAAGTGGAGACAGTCAATAAATCATTTTGCTAAACCAATTGTGATGTAAACCAACTTATCAAGATGAACTTCTCGAATAAAAAATCTAAAAATTATGTTCGAAATTAAATTATTGATCAAGTTACCTCGAAAAATACCATGTTGCGGGTTAATAATAATTGCACATATAACCATCTCATAGATGCATCTTATGTGGTATACATGGTAGGTGAATGAGCCCATATTCACTTTTTGATATTTCCAGCATTCATGGGATTCAATCCCAATTTTAGTTGATCTATTAATTAATTAGAACAAGCAATATAAGAGAATTCGTAAAGAACTTTCTAGTTCTTTAATATTTACCCATGTAAATTCTCTATTATGTTTGCACCTCATACTTAAATTGATATGGCTAAACCAGTTATGCCAACTGAATAAATTATCAATATTGATAAACTTCAGATTTACACCATGACGTGTGCAATTATCAATAAACTCCAAGTTTATTATGATATGGGTTTTATATCAATAAATATCCATTTCATTGTGGTATTCTTTTATTTGTGTAGTACAAACTGGAGAAAGCGGGTAGCTTTTCACATACATATTACCTCGCTACAAGTTGTAGTAATAGAAGATATTAAATTTTTCCTTTATTTATACTCTCAATATAATCAATCGTTTTTTCGTATACTTGGGAAACTGAATAAGTTTCTTTGAGACTTACAACAACACAATACCTTATTGGTAATCAATTATGTTTCTCCAAAATAGTAATAATTGGCTCTTCCAAAGCTTTTAATTAATTTGGTACTATCACATATTCATCAACATCCATATAGTGAATAGCTCTATTAAAGAGAAAGTTATACCATTATGGTTATGGTCAAAATTATATGCAAGATCTGTTTCTTGCATTACATTGTCTTTTAATAATCACAATGCCAAAATATTTTGGCGTACAATAGGTACGTGACCAATGATCATTCATGCCATAATAATGAATATTATTTTCTTATATCATCTCAAACCTCCTTTTAGTGGTGAGTGTGATATGTTCACTACCACTAGCACGTTCATATTCTTCCAATAATGATATGTATTCATAAATCACATGTCACATTCAAATCATGAATGAACCATATTCATCTATATGTGCTTTGTAAAATCTCATGTCAAACCGATGACAAATACTACTTTACATAGTGAATGATTATTTTGAGAATACTTATTGTTCTCATTACCATAATGATGAAGATATAATTTCGTCTATTGCCACGTCCACATCCATTGATTTTCATGGTAATAAATTTATCTTCTTTGAGATGTATTACATACTGCTATCACATTCTCTTAAGGGAATTAGAATGGAGCAAATTCAATTGGACGGGTTTTCATTCTTTTCCCACAACCATACATGAATTTGATCATGGCGAGACATAGAAATCTTACCACTTCAGGTGGTTGTAATTTCTTAAACTCCATTAGAGTTATAATCAAACTTTGTTGTCTTTGCTTGTATATAAAATTAAAGTATAGAATAAAAAAAATTCGATAAAATACTTACCTTAAATAAAAAATTAATCATGAAGGAAGTTCATAGAACTATTGAGAATCATTGTGCTCAATCTCAAAGCTTCGACTCAATTGGTTAGAGTCTCGTACTGATAACGTGTTATGAAACAATAAAAGAAGAAGAACAATACTGCAAAGCAAAGTAGAGAGGGAGGGAATTCTTATTGATATGAGATGAATTACAATGAAATAGAACCCTCTATTTATAGGGAGAGGTTGACTTAGCCACTAAGTATAATCCCTAGAATCTCTCTAAATATGGACATTCACCATAAAAGAATTCTATTTATAATATTTCAAATAATTTTGTTAGTAACAAGGTTTTAAATAGTCAATTAGGAACAAAAAACCACATAATATAAAATTTTAAAAACTAAAAATATCTCAACTAACTTAAATAATCTAATAGAAATTTAAAATTGAAATTAATCATAAAACTAAGCAACTTATTATGCAACAAAAATTTACTGCACTAACTGAAAGCAACAGAAGTTCAACATAATAACTAGCACCCCTTCCGTCCAATTCTAATGAGGGATATTCACAAAGTTCAATGATCACGCCCAACTATGCCTTAAGAAAAGGACTTCCGCGGACGTTGCAAATATAACCCGAGTATTACGCCTAGGATAGAATCCACAAAGAGTTAACCTATCAATCATTATCTTCAGACCCACTACTCTTCAGAACCAGCTTCTCAAATATTCAAATCTCAGTTGAATGTTTCTTTAATAACTACGCTAGCAAGTAACTAAATAGTTGTAAACTAAACTAATAAGGTTGTAAATAACAATGAGAAGAAGCTAAGGCAACGATTTCCTCTATTGATGGAATCACTTCTGTTTATGCTCATACAAATTTACCAACACATCTCTATCAATCATGAATGCTCATCTTACAATAAATCTCTCCCGAGTAATCACAGTAATTTACTATTGCACTCTCCCGAGATACACTATCATACATTATTTAGCACAATTCACTTTAGATTACACCCAAGGCTTTGTTATTCCTAATCCCGCCTTTAAATCCACAATTATAGATTCGTCTTATAATCTAGGAGTGGTGTTGTTCAATAATAACCTAAATATGCAATCTTTTCCAAGTTATGCACATTAAATAGGCACATCTAATTGATGATCCTGTCAATTAACTACAACAAACATATAGTTGAACAAATAGAGATTAAACTAGCAATTTACATTTACATAAACAAGAAGTTCATCCCCCAATAGGCTCCATCAAAATCTTAGATAACGAATTTAGCTACTCATGGCTATAGGAGAACAAACTAAGATAGAATTCATCATAAAAATTAAAGAAAAGAAGAAATATGTTTGGAGTATACTCTCACAATAGTTTTCCTTGCCAAGATACTCGAAAAATCAAGACATGCCTTTTTTGGGAGAAGTCTAGTATTTAAAATAGGGTATAGGTCTAAAATCCCGTATTTTACACTTTAGTCCTCGAAGTTTACTATGCCTGTCGCGGTCGCGGTGAAAGCGCAGCCAAATGCCCTCTCCGATTCTCCAAACTTCTGCAGCTATCTTCCACCGCGGTTCTACCGCGATCGCGGTAGAACCGCGGCCAAATTTCTTCTCTGAATTTCAGGGCTGGCACTCGTGGTTTAATTGGAAATTTACATAGCTGGCCTCTCTTTCTCCATTTTTGACTCCAAAACTGTTTCCTAGTCTTCCTTGGACATATATCACCTGCAAACCATGAAAAGCGCTAATAAGAGCATATTGTATCACATTTATCATCAAAACTACACAAGAAGGTGATTATTTAAGGCGTGATAATAGTTAAATTCACCTATTATCAACACCCTACACTTAGACCTTTGGTCGTCCTCGATCAAGCTAAATCATACTTCTAGGCCTAAGTGTTCAATGCATTGCCCCAATTTATGTCACACCCGCTATGATAAAGGATCGACCTAAGCAGTGCAACAATCATACCTTAGATGCAGACTCTCATGCCATGACACACTTATGCCCACTCTAATTACTCTAACATAAGTGAAGGTTCACTTTTTCTTCCTGGGTCACATGCCTTTACATCAAAAGTCTGAGAGAAGTTCCACACACAGAAAATTCAAACAACAAGGAAACCAAATATAAGAAGAGTTCACTCACTCTCAGCAAAGAGCATTCACATGCCACACAGACACACCATAAGCTTGCCCCTAGTGTAATACTCTACTAATCAAGCCATTCAGTCAATGATCAAGAGGTATTTATTGGTTGTAATGTAGGCTAAGGGATGTGTAGGATAGATTTGGATATATTGACTAACCTCCCTAAGAACTTTTAATACATACTTCCTTTTATTTCAACTTTCATGCTCAACCCAGTAATTATTCCACCTTTTTGTTTCCCATGTGACCCCCACTTTTCTTTAGGTACAACTGATTTTTTTTTCTTTCTTTTACAATGCCAGTGCACCATTCAAACAATTCATTCTTGATTCCCTTTTTTCGCTAATTCCCTACTATCCCACACTTTGACTTTTGTATGTTCTTTAATGATTCAAGTGCTACTAGGAGGTATATGTTCAAATGATTAAGCTATTCAAACACAGCGATTTAGATCATTATAGGGTTATCAAAGAATAGACTTCAGGCTCAAAGAGGTTAACTTTGGCAATATATACAGGTGGATTCACAATTATATAAGGTTGCACAAAGAAATGCCTCAATCATCTCTAAAACCAAACGACTTCCAGTTCGCTTTGCAAACACACAGGGCAAGTTCTAGGTATCGCATGCAAGCATAGAATGCAAGTAATAACTCTCACACACTTAGCATGTAACTCATTCCGAATTAGTTCATAATCACACTCATACGATTGTTCAAGCAAGACAAGATGTGCAAAATTAAGGCATAAATTTACGAGTCCACAAAAAAGCCTTGAAAAGGCAGTGGACCGTTATGGAAAGCAACAAAATGGAGGTGATCGAGGAGCTACAATTTTTTGTACAACTGATGGAAATGAAAAAGGTGAAGTTTCTGCAGGAAAATGTGATGTGGATAATACAAGCATCCAAGCTCATAGTTCCAATGCGCCTACTTTACATTTTTCCAATCCTAATGTGGAAAGAATCATCAAGGACGCGCAACATGAGATGATGATGAAGGAAAGTATAGTGAAACAACCTTTGGTTGCGCTAAATACATCCGTATATGAGGTTCCCTCAAATTCAGTTGAATCATATGGAGATTATGGAGGAGAATCCGGACAACTCATGATATCAACCGGAAATAACAATGAAATGCATGAGGGTGAACATGAAAGTGCCATGGAAGACATTGAGTCTACTGAAGAAGAGTGGGAAGAGGAGTACGATGACAAAGCTGATTTTGGTGTCAATCTTATGGAGCAATTCAATTGCGCAAATTTGAAAAGGGAGCAAGAAAATAGGCTTAAACAACGTTTTCAATTTGCAAGTCATCGAGTGGAAAGAGTTATCAAAGATGAAATTCAAATTTCATTTTTTGAAAATTCTATGACTGGAAAATTAAAGAACAGGTTGGAGGCTCCAGATTTTATTCCGAATAAGCTCCCTTGTTGCACATGCTTGCATTTCATAGATACACCACCAAATACTGTTGAGGACCACATTGGAACAAGTCAAGCAGGTGCTATTTGGATGAAAATTGCAACAATGTCCGACAAGAAACCAATTGTTAGGCGACCTCCTATGAGAGCTGCCAAACAAAAACAGGCTGCCCCAACAACGTCAAGGAGGCACTACCGTTCAAGAAAGAATTGATGAATTTTGAATATATTTTGAACGCGGTTGAGGAAAATGACAAAGAACTACAAGTGGAAATTTTTACAAGTTTGGAAAAGCAGGGACAAGATTTTAATTCCTACTTTATTATATTCTATCATTTTATAAGTATTATCATTTGTAATATCATCACAGAATATGTTATAAATTCTGTGATGATCATAGAATATCTAGTCCGGTCAAGTTCTTATTTTTTACATGCTTGCTAGATAGTGAGGTTTTCAAACCTCAATAGGATTAGTACGGTAAGGTTTGCCCGGTTTGTGTTATATGGGTAACAATTCCGGTGCTATCGTCCCCCTTATTTGTACTATTCCTATTTTGTTGTAATTTTCATTTTCTGTTATTAATAAAAAACTAGCCCTAGGCCCTGCCTAGTGGATTGCTAAAAAAAAAAGTTCTTTTTAGTTATTTGCAGGTGTGCATATTAGGGGTTACATTCTAGCCTTCACCCATCTAGTCCTAAAACTACAAAAGAAAAATATACCTAACCCGGTTCAAGAAAAACCCTTAGAAAAGAATCGTGGTAAAAAAAAACCAAGGGGGAGGTACTACACTACCTAAAAAAATGGAAAATAAGAAAAAAAAAAATCTACATGGACTACTTCCCTCAAGAGTACTGTCCAAGTAGTCCGTCATCAAGAAGAGTCCTCTAACTTGTTTTTGGGTTTTTTTTAATTAGTTTCGACTTTGACCCTCAAGAGACTCGTCGACAAGTGTCTGCCGTTGGGCCAAGTCAACTAATCCTAATATAAGCATAGTCAAATATATACAACACTAATGCTACAATACAACAACAACTATATACAATACAACATACAATCAGAGCAAGTCTCCCAGCCCACACTTAAAATCATGGTATGTCCCCATGTCATATCAAGAAAGTAAAGAGCAGAAGGGATAGAAGAGTTCCCTGAGACTCAGTCAGAATCGGAGACGGTGCTGGAGTCTACATTACAGGCTTTCCCCAATGTACGGAACCAGACCATAAACTGGCTTTCAGTCTTGGACTGCCTCTAAGACATGGCATCCATGCTCGCGTGTAAGACATCCACCGATGTGCGGAGATCCATGACCTCTTTCTCCATGGACCGCAACATAGGCCTGGTGGACTGTGATCTGGATAGTCCAGTCCAATAATGGGTGCGCCGAGATGGTCTGTCACTGTCAATAGACCTACTTGATGGAGCAAGAGGGACCAGATCATCATCCTCGTCGTATATCTCAATTGTTGTCCTTGTACCCCGGCCCACTATGATGCTAGAGGCTTTGAATGCTGCTTTGGGTGGAAAATCTCCATCGGCAGGATTGGTGGATGTATTTCTCATCAAGCACAATATGGTGATCAAAGTAGGGAAAAAGAATCCCTTTGTCAGCAGTAGTCCCCATAGGACCATTTCATCCCCAATTATCCGGGCCGGATCAAAATCCTTCTTCATTACAAAGCACCAAGTCAAAAATGCCCGATTAAAGTTCATGTCAGTTGTATTGCTAGGTGGCAGGAACCTGCTGCAGATGACAGTCAACCAACTTTTGGCCAAGTGAGTAAAGAGCTAGAGTTGAGGGTGATGTGGTCCCGTATCCAAGTGGGTCGCCCCCCATATGCAAAGTACATCTGTCATGACCTCCCATGTGACCCCTGGCCTATTATGATAATAGTCGACATCACTGGTGAATGGAGGCAGCCGCAACACATGTTGAATCGTTGGAACTTTGGCACTGACCACTTTACCACGTACAATCACCTCCCTACTCAAGTGCAATGGGCAGTTGGATAAAATTCTCTAAACATCATCTTGTTAACTGGAGCAGGGTCATCGAATAGGAATTCTATCTCCCGCCTCCGAATTTCCTCATACATTTCCTCCTTTTCTGCGCGGAGGGCTACCCGATCGATTGGGATCTCATGGAGGAAGCTCTTTGTAGCCTTAGGGTTAAAATCATCCTCTGCCAGTTCCAATTGGAACCCGGACTCATCATAAGTAGGGTGCTGGGATGGTCCTGCCGATCACCTTTGTCTTTTAGGAGCCATATTAGCTGCAAGGAATCAGAAGAACCATCAAAATGTGCCCTAACTAGTGCCAATCGGATGGGTACTCAAACTTCACCGCCCGATGGCACCAAACACTTCCCCCGATTTATTTCATTCATACTAAGTGCCCATGTCCCCACTTCGACTGTATTCAAGGATAACAACCTCCACAATAGCCCCACAATTTTCTTACCACTTCCGGAATAATACACCCCACACTTACTCCTTCGAGTGATACACGTGAATTACAACACAACCAAATACCACTTACAACACCACCACCCGTCAATTACAATAACATAAACCATCAATTACAACACCATCAAACCTAGGTTAGGCATAAAATGCATCAAATTTATACAAAAAATACCAAATTTTCGGCCAAAACATGGCCCATCACCACACTTCATCACAAAAATATAGTCTAGGCCTCCAAGTCACCAAAACAACTCCACAATTATATAATAATGGAGACCCAAATAATTTGGCTCCAAATAACCCCATAAACATCAAATACAACAATAGAAATCATAAAAGAAAGCAAAAATTTTAAACTGTACACTAATCCTAACTAAGGTTGATTAAAACTAACAAATAACTAAAAATACACTACTAAAAGAAGAAGAAATAGAAGGGGGAGAAGAAGAACTTACTTTAGTGGAAGAAGTGAAGGATTTGAGTTGTGTTAGTAGAGGTTTGAGAGGAAGAGGGAGGAAGATGAAGAGAGAAGGGAGAGAGTTTGGGGTGATTTTGTAGAGAGATAAGGAGAGAATAAAATAAGGGAAAGGGTGGGGAGGGGGGGGCAAAATCCGATGGGAGATAATGGGGGGGGGGGGGAGGATTTTGGTTAAAAGCGGTAAGGTAAAAAGATAAAATAAAAAAAAAACATATTAAAAAATTACCTGGGCCCTGTCTGAGCTTGCCGCCGTTCTGTCTCGGTCGTGGTAGAACCGCGAGAGATGAGGTTCAGAGAGGAAATTTGACCGCGATCGCGCTGGAACCGCGATCGAGGCCCCTCTCTGATTATGACGCCCAGTTTATATATATATATATATATATATATATATACACTAAAAGGTTACAATTACAACAATTTCATGGGTTGCCTCCCACGTAGCGCCTGATTTAACGTTGTAGCACGACTCAGATGAGCGCAATTAAGGTTCGCTCGACCTCTGTGGTTCATTCAAGTGCATCTCAGACATTTCCTTAGGCTCGTTCATACCCACATATAATTTCAACCTCTGACCATTGACTCTAAATGTACGAGAGTCATCTTCAATGACAACTTCCACAGCTCCTAATGGAAAAACGTCAACCACGCGAAATGGTCAAGACCATCGTGACTTAAGCTTACCCTGGAATAACCTCAACCTTGAGTTATAGAGCAATACTTTTTCCCCGGAATTGAAATTTTGCTCAATAATGTTATAATCGTGTAGCCGCTTTATTCTCTCTTTGTACAGCCTTGTGCTCTCAAAAGCAAGATACCGGAACTCCTCAAGCTCATGTAAATCAGTGACTCTTGACGTGCCCGCAACTTCCAAGTCTAAGTTTAGTTGTTTCAGTGCCCACCACGATTTATGCTCAAGTTCTACCGGTAGGTGACATGCCTTCCCAAACACCAACTTGTATGGTGACATACCAATTGGTGTCTTGAAAGCTGTTCTGTAAGCCCATAGTGCATCATCTAGCTTCCTCGCCCAGTCAAATCTTGTGGCGTTCACAGTTTTTGTCAACACACTCTTGATCTCTCCGCTGGACACCTTAACCTGTCCACTAGTCTGCG
Organism: Nicotiana noctiflora; assembly: GCA_032618575.1. Lineage (NCBI taxonomy): Eukaryota > Viridiplantae > Streptophyta > Magnoliopsida > Solanales > Solanaceae > Nicotiana > Nicotiana noctiflora. The sequence continues at coordinate 367,636 of JASVEL010001920.1, read as the reverse complement.
GGTGGTACGAAGTAGCCACCTTGTGGGGCACATCATATTTAGCCAATAACTTTTCAATGGCCCTATTGCATAAGTGAGTGCCTCCATCGCTGATAATTGCGTGCAGTGTCCCAAAGCGGTTGAATATATTCTTCTTTAAAAACCCAACCACCACTTTAGCATAATTGGTGGGCAACACTGTAGTTTCTACCCACTTGGATACATAGTCTATAGCAACAAGAATGTACTTATTGCCATAGGAGCTGACGAAGGGACACTTGAAATCTATCCCCCAAACATCAAACACTTACACCTCATGAATTGGGTTCATGGGCATCTCATCAAATATTCCCGGTGCGTTGACATTTATTACAGCCCTTGACCTATAAGTGAGCATCTTTAAACACTGTTGGCCAGAAAAATCCGGCTTCTAGCACCTTTGCTATTGTCCTGATTCCTCCAAAGTGACCGCCATATGCCGAAGCGTGACAAGCTTGCAAAATAGAATATTGTTCGATCTCGGGGACGCATCTCCGGATCATGTTATCAAGGCATATTCTAAATATATAGGGCTCATCCCAGTAATGCAATTGGATTTCATGAAAAAATCTTTTCCTATGGACCGATGACAGGTCGTGAGGAACAATACCACTAGCCAGGTAATTAGCATAGTCTGCATACCATGGTGCTTCCTGATGAGTGGTAGTGAGCAGCTGCTTATCTGGAAAAGTTTCTAGAATTTCCTCAACCTCTACTACATTTTCAGCTCCTTCAAGTCGTGATAGGTGATCAACGACTTGATTTTTAGTGCCCTTATGGTCACAAATTTTAAGATCGAACTCTTGCAGTAGCAACACCCAATGAATTAGGCACGGCTTAGAGTCTTTCTTTTCTATTAAGTATTTAAGAGTTGTATGGTCAGTGTATACAATTATCTTGGATCCTATCAGGTAGGACCGTAACTTATCAAAAGCGAATACCACAACTAGCATCTCCTTTTCCATCATTGTGTAGTTCAACTGGGCTCCGCTAAGCATTCTACTAGCATAGTATATCGGGTACATCAATTTTTCTTTCTGTTGGCCCAACACTGCCCCCTCCGCGTAGTCACTAGCATCACACATTAATTCGAATGGTTGCTCCCAGTTGGGGCAACAATGATGGGTGATGTGACCAGCCTCTGTTTCAACTCCTCAAAAGCTACTCTACAATCATCAGAAATTACAAACGGTTGATCTTTTTCTAATAACTTATAGAGAGGGTTGGCGATTTTGGAGAAGTCTTTTATGAACCTCCTGTAGAAACCGGCAAGTCCAAGAAAGATTCTTATGGCTTTGACTGAAGTAGGTGGAGGCAGCTTTGTTATGACATCAACCTTTGCTCTATCCACCTCTATTCCTTAGCTTGACACCTGGTTCCCAAGACTATTCCTTCTTGTACCATGAAATGTCACTTCTCCTAATTCAGAACCAAGTTAGTCTCAATGCACCATTTTAGCACACGCGTCAGATTTACTAGGCATTCCTCAAATGAATGCCCCACTACTGAGAAGTCATCCATGAACACCTCCATTATATATTCTACCATGTCAATGAATATGGCCATCATGCACCATTAGAATGTGGCGGGTGCATTGCATAGGCCAAAGGGCATACTCCTGAAGGCATAAATGCCATATGGGCAAGTGAAGGAGGTCTTTTCTCTGTCCTCAGGTGCAATGGAGGTCTGATTGTACCGTGAGTACCCATCTAGGAAGCAAAAGTGCGACCTCCCTGCCAATCTATCCAGCATCTGATCAATGAAGGGAAGTGGGAATTATGTTTTCTGTTGTTAATATGAACATTTTCATTATCTTTTTCTTTGCTAGATTTTTGATGTGTTATGACTTGCTATGATTGGCCCTCAATTTATATCGATTGTTTTGAATTCATAAATGATCAGTAATATAAACTCAGCTCAACGGAATGTAATCGGGAGCTCAACTTTCATTTATGTCTCTTTTGTTGCTTTGTTAATGAGACGAAGATATATTTTCTAAGATATGACTTTGTTTTACAGATTGCAATAATAAGCGCCAATAACCATCACTTTTTAAATTTAACAAAATATTCAAATTCTTCTTTGCATATATATATATATATATATATATATATATATATATATATATATATATATACTCGTGCGTTGCACGAATATCTCAAGCCAAGTATGACATAACTTTGTAAAATATAGTAAAATATTAATTGCAATGAATTTAATATAGACTTGTTAGAATTTTAAAAAAGGGAACTAATTAATAAATCATCTTGTTCAAAGCGTAATTGGCCATTGCTTATCCTACTAAAGACTTACAATTAAAATGAGTTACATATAATTTGTAATTCCATTACCTTTAGTTATAAGGTCCAAATATATTATTTAATATTTTTCTATTTTGTGTATATTTGTAGATGCTCTTTCATCGATAACTCTAAGATGCTGCAACTCGTTAGTATTAGGTGATAAATCTTATATTTTACTTTGGTTATGTTGCATGATTTACACTCTCGTAACTGCTCTTTAATTTGAAGTTCTTCAAATATACTTTAAACGTTTATTCATATATTGAACAATAGGAGAGACAACATCTCCACTTTTCATTATATTCCTCACAATTTTAACCTATTATGCATTTAAAACTTAAATAAATTGCTAATGCAATTTACATTGGGTTACTGTACATTGAACAAATACATAACTCATTCAAACTATAGTTACTTCAAGTCTTTTGTTCCTTCTTTGTTTATCCTTCGTGGAAGAAAAAAGTCCGTTCCTATTGGCGGTGATATTGTTTAGGCAAAAACATTGAAGAAAAAATTATCCACAAGGTAATACTTCGGCTAGATACCCGATTTCTCTTATATTATTTAAATATAAATTTTAATATCATTGTCATCCTTACAACACAATACCAAAGTAATAAAGTATACATATATTCAAAAAATACCTGTTAATAGTCAAGAATAAAAATACGTAATGTTATCTTCGAATACTCTAGAACGAAACGGACTCCAACAACCTATCATCATTAATTAAGAATATCAAACAACTAGAAAAGATATCAAACGCTACTGTAACGACCCAACCGGTCGTTTTGAGATACGGCGCGTCATTCAGCAGTTTGAGGCCATGAGAAACTTCATCTCAAGTATATTGACTTGTGTGTATGGTCAGAATTAAAATTCAAGAAGTTTGGAGTCAAATTTAAATGAAAATACTCATTTCCAAAGCTTAAAATTGAAGAAATGAACTAGGATTGGAATTTTGAGTATACGACCTCGGAATTGAGATTTGAAGGTTCCAACAGAGTTCATATGATGATTTCGGACTTGGGCGTATGCCTGGATCGGGTTTTGGATAACCCGGGAGCGTTTTGGCGCATATTATGGAAGATAGCATTTTAGAAGAAATTGCATCAATTTGGCTTAAAATGCATTTTAGTGTTATTGATGTCCGTTTGGGATTCCGAGATTGGGAGTAGCTCCGTATAGTTATTCTGGATTTGGGAGCGCGATCGGAAGTGAATTCGGAGGTCCGTGGGTCATTTTGGAGTCGTTTGGCTAAAGATAGAAAATTGAAGGTTTTTGAGAAAATTTGACTGGAAGTGGAAATTTTGATATCGGACTCAAAATGCAAATCTTATGGTTCGAATAACTTCGTTAGGTGATTTGGGACTTAGGAGTGTGTCCAGAATATTTTTGTGATGATCGGTGTAGAATTAAGCTTGAATTGGCAAAGTTAGTATTTTGGCGAATTTCGGTTGATAGGTGAGATTTTGATCCGAGGGTCAGAATGGAATTCCGAAAGTTTCTGTAGATTCGATATATCATTTTGGACGTGTGTGCAAAATTTAAAGTCAATCGGATGCGATTTGATAGGTTTCGACATCGGAAATAGAAGTTGGAAACTTCAAAGTTCATAAAGTTTGAATCGGGGTGTAATTCTTGGTTTTAGAGTTGTTTGATGTGGTTTGAGGCCTCGAGCAAGTCCGTAATGTGTTTTGGGGTTGGTTGGTATGATTGATTGGGGTCCCGGGGGCCTTGGGTGTGTTTCGGGTTGTGATCACGCTCTTATTTGATGTTTCAACATTTGCTTCTTTGAACATAAAGGGGTACCATATTAGGTAAATCTTCTCCAAATTCAGTTTTGTTTGAACCATTAGATCCGTATCGTAATTTCGGAGCCATAGCAAAAAGAATCGTCAAATTTGGACATCGTATGAGGAAGTTATGCTCATTTCCGTGCCGAGGAAAAGTGCTGGTGTCTGTCAGAACCGCAGAAGCGGAATTTGACCGCGGATGCGGAACCGCAAAAGCAGAAATAGAACCGCAAAAGCGGTCCCGCCTATGCGAAAATTATCCGCAAAAGCGAAAATAGTCCTGGTTAGTGTTTAAAACCGAGAAGTTTAGTATTTTGGGCATATCTTGAGTTCTAGAGATCCGATTGAGGTGATTTTCGCGGTGTTGTTCTCGTCTCATCAAGGAGGTAAATATAAGAACTTTATTTTGATGTTTCTCCATGATTATTTTACTGTTAATGGAGGATTAATGGAGGGTTTGAGCCCTAGGCCTAAATTTTAGGAAATCTTTGATTTGAATGGGCAAACGGAGTTCGATTTTGATAAATTTTATATGCACGGACTCATGTTGAGATAAGGAACCTGAATATATAACTTTTGTAGTTTTTCGAGAAGCGTACCGAAAGTCGGGTTTTGGCAACTTGTGGGTTTTGGTGTATTTTGAATTGTTTTGGTTGGGTAATGCCCAATTGGCCTATTTTGATGTGATTCTATTAATTTTTATCAGATACTATGCCTGTGGAGGTCGACATTCACGGCAAGAGAGTTGTCTCTTAGCGGTTTTGTACCGGAGTCGAGGTAAGTGGCTTGTCTAACCTCGTGTGGGGAACTTTCACCCCTAGGATATTATGCGATAGTTTAAATGCCTTGTACGCGAGGTGACGGGCGTGTACATGCGCTGGTTGTTGTAACACACACCATACTTGAATTGTTCGATTAGTGATATTCCTGCTCTTAGGTGATAAAAGCGTTACTTTACCTGGTATTAGTTAGAAAATCATGATTAGCTAGGATTCAACATGTTTAATTGCCTAGTTGACTTACTTGAACTTCTTGATAAATAGTTGGCACTAGCTTCGGTGAAGTTGTAATTAAATATATTATACTCTCCCTGTGTGTTTTCTTGATTTGATGTGTTGGTGGACTGCGGGTTCAATTCCCGGAGATCCCAGGGCTGTGGGTTCGATTCCCAAAGACCCGAAGTGATATTTGTAGGGACTGCGGGTTCGATTCCCGAGATCCTGAGTTATTTGTAGGGACTGCGGGTTCGATTCCCGAGATCCTGAGTTATTGGTAGGGACTACGGGTTCGATTCCCGAGATCCTGAGTTATTTGTAGGGACTGCGGGTTCGATTCCCGAGATCCTGAGTTATTGGTAGGGACTGCGGGTTCGATTCCCGAGATCCTGAGTTATTTGTAGGGACTGCGGGTTCGATTCCCGGAGATCCTGAGCTATTGATATATTATTGAGATGTGGACTGCGGGTTCGATTCCCGGAGATCCTGAGATCTATTGAGACATGGGCTGCGGGTTCGATTCCCGGAGACCCAGGGGTACTGTTAATGGGACTGTGGGTTCAATTCCCACAGGTCCTGGACTTATTAATTGAGTTTGTTATTTGTTGTTAGTTAATTGTAGACGGTTGCAGTAATCATTTTATTGTTGTCATTCGGAATTATTATCGTTTAAACTAATTATTATTGTTATTATCATTTTTGTAATTGTTTTCTCTCAGTAGGGCCCTGGCCTTCCTCGTCACTACTCCATCGAGGTTAGGCTTGGCACTTACTGAGTACCGCCGTGGTGTACTCATGCTACTCTTCTGCACACTTTTGTTGTGCAGATCCAGGTACATCAGGACAAGCTCATACTTGGTGATTCGGCAGCACTTTGGGAGACCTCGAGGTATGATCTGCTACGTCCGCGGATCCGGAGGCCATCCTTCTATTGTGATAGTTCTAGTAGATGTTTTTCCTTCATCTCGTTGTTTAGATACACTTTACACATAGAGCCACAGTTGTATTTCTCTTAGTCTGTGTTACCCGTGGGATTCCGGGTCTTGATGGTATTTATACAGTGTGTTTGATGGGTGTATGTGCCAAGCGGCACAGATTACATTCTTATTTATATCGTTTTCCGCTATTTCTTATTTAATGTTCATAAACTTGTATATTCCGCAATGTATTAGGTTTACCTAGTCGTAGGGACTGGGTGCCGTCATGACATGTTCACGATTGGTGAACTAGGGTCGTGACAAGTTGGTATCAAAGCTCTAGGTTCATAGGAGTCACGGGACACAGACCGGTTACTTAGATTCTCGTTGATCGATACGGAGACGTCTGTATTTATTTACGAGGGGCTATGTAACTGTTTAGGAAACTCTTCAATTCTTTGAATTCCTCATCGTGCGCCATTTTTTTCAGTTGGAGCCTATGTTATACGTTCTTTTGCATCCACTCGTGTATTGAAAGTTGTGTGCTCGGTATCGAGTATGCGTCGACGGTTCATGATGTTGCAGAGGGACTTCAAGGGAGTCAAGAATTTACTCAACCATTGTTACAGTGTGTTATCCATATCGATAATGCAAGAGAATTGAGAAATCTTCAATTGTGCACATGAGGGTGCACTAGGTTCTGACATTCGGTTGATAAGTACGGTCTTGAGAAGGTTTACTTAACTGCCTAATCGTCACAATAAAGGTAGAATCACAAGGTGGATGTAGATCTAAAGATAGTTAGTGGTAATAAAGACTATATGGTTCATATGAGATATCTATTTAGCGAAGAATTCAGCCAGCAGAGATACTGGGGGAAATGAGTTTAACTGTCTTAAGAAGGACATGTACCAAACCAATGTCTTGGGTTGTCTTATGATGAAGACGTACATATGATAAAGGCTATTGTCGTGGATTAGCAAAATGTATCTTTAAGGCTTCGTGCTAAGTGAAAGGATTTCACTATCAACGATCTAATTATGGGTCATGTGTCATATCAGATTTGGCCTGCGATGTATTTAGGTGCTATTAAAAAAAAAGTTCTTGAAAACTTGCGGATGGGCAAGAGTTGAGGCTCATATGGTATGATGTTGAGACTTTGGATGTTCCTGTGTCCCTAATAAACTCAACATTTTTTTTAGCAGCAAGGAAATATTCGACAAGGGCTATATGGTGCTTTGTAGGTGTGTGAGAATCATAGTATGTTTTAAGGTGTCATTGGTAGAGAATGCTCGGTGCATGGAGCTGGGTTAATGTTTGGTTGTATCGGAATGAGGTCATACCCTATGGGGTCAGAGTGCTAATACGGCACAAGTGATTATGTTCGTAGGTTCAAGTGAATTGCAGTTGAATAAGAGTAGATGACTTGAGTGAATGTTTCTAATGTGCTCGAGAGTCTTGTAATAGTGGCTTTGAGCTAGTGGGAGAGTCTCACCGTATGATTTGGGTCGCATGGCTAATTACCTGCATAAATTTTGGATACTAGCGTATTAATGGGTTATTGCAGCCACGGGAAAAGGACCATGTGTGGTAATTTGAGTATATGTATTGTTGAATGAATGTTATGTTTAGCCTTATTGGCGCATGTTCAAACTTGAGGGAAAATTCATGATTTATGCCTCGTATAGGTGCAGGCTTCGCGGGAAGTGATTCCGCTAGGTGCTTTATCGAGAGGGTACTCATATGTTATAAAGAAATTCAGTAGTGTTGGTTGCGTACTGGGGCAAGTTAGAACCGGATGGTTCTCAATAGCGGTCCTAGTGAATTCAAGAGGTAAAGTGTGGTGCCTGATAATTCTGAGTCTATAAGTACAGTTAAGGCTCAAGCTTTTGAAGCAACTTATGAAGAAAGGCAAAAAACGATCTATGATGTTTTGACTTGTGGTGTAGTATTTGAGAGACATGAAATGGTTGTCGTTCTTGAGATAGCATGGCCTCATGATTTAAGGTCACTCGGGGTAAGTGCGGTTGGAATAAGTTAGGTATTGAAGGAAGATATTAACATTTCTAAGGTAATCAATGATAACCTGGAAGGAAGTAGATTGATCAGCCATAGTTGAGTTGGCGTATTGGTGTCAATGATCGGTTCATGCAACGTGATCGAATTATGCATGTGATTTGTGGCGGTACATTTGAGACTTGTCGGCCGCGGTGATTGATGTTATTCTAAAGTATTCGTCTGTTAGGGGCCTGTTATGAGTAGGCAGATCTCGGGAAGGGTTATGGTGGCTTGGACCACTACTTAGATATTGGCATATTCGATGGCTATGAGAATTCGCCGTATGTTGTTATAGCTCTCCTGGAGTGAGTTAAATGGAAGGTCTTATATGATGAAGTATTAGCCTATCGTCAGTTCTAGAGCTATGATGGAAATTGTGTGTATCGTATATCGGCACGTGGGGTGCAGTGAGTAGTATGAAATTTGAAGTAAGGACCAAGGTCACGGTTTGGTCAATAAATGTGATATAAAGAGCTCGGATGAGCAGGAAAGGACTTTCAGTGTTTTGAGTAAGATGGGTATTAACATCAGTATCATTTGAGGTCGGTGTTCTATGAGAAAGGCTTTGCATCCCGGTTAGGGACTCCTGATCGCTTTTTAGTGTTAGTGCAGCCGGTGGGTTGAATGTGCAGGTCCGTTTAATTATTCGGAAGATAGTGGGAGCTTGACCCACAAGAAGATTGTATAGGTGTGACTTGTAGTCACTTGATTGGTTAGAAATTTAAACCAAGTATGAGGATTTTGGTGATATCATTCAATTGAGAATTTATGTTGGAGGGCACTCTGCTTATTGAGTTATAGACATGTGAAATATTATTGACTTAGCTTGGCACGACCAGGATAGACTTAAGGTCGGTGGATAGATTTAAATGTGGAAGTGAGCCTTGCATCAGGCCGGTTGTGTTTCTTCCAGCAATGCGCCCTTTGTGGAGGGATAGTCGCGATCTTATTTCGCGGTTAGTTAATTCATGTAAAGATATATTGCGCCGTATGAGTTGTGAGACGGCTTGGTAAGTCCCTTATGTGTTGAGGTTCCGCTCAGCGGTGATGTTGTATGAGCATGATGGCTCTTGAGACTCGGATCTTATATCGCACCTCAGTTGTACTTGAGTTTGTAGCCTATAGCGCTATATGTTTCCTTGTGTCTGATATCATGCACCTTAGTATGCTTATGATCGATATTCAGCATTTTGATGTGATGAGCTATTCATCTCGACGTATGGCTCCTTGTATGAGTTTTATACAGGGATCGGGTGGCACGCCGCCATGGTTATATTGTTTGGATCGTGTGGCACGCCGCCATGGTTATATTTTTTGGATCGTGTGGCACGCCGCCATGGTTATATTGTTTGGATCGGGTGGCACGCCGCCATTGTTATATTGTTTGGATCGGGTGGCACGCCGCCATGGGTATATTGTTGGGATCGGGTTGCACGCCGCGACAGTGTGATGTTTATTTTAGTGTCCATAATTGCTTTTATGTGTTCTGTTTCCTATTTTTCTGAGGAAGTCCATGTTAGTGTGAGAGTTGAATAGTTCTCTCTAGTGTTTGCCTTCCTTTTGTATTACATACGAATTAGTAGCCTACTGGCACATTGTGTCATCTTGCAGGACTTTTGATTATGTCTGAGGTGGCTTATCGCCTGAGCAGTTCGTACTGGGTGAAATGAGGTTATGGGATTTGGGGTCAGTGCAAACTGATTATATGAAGTATATTATAGATGAAAATAACATTCTCTGGTTTTAGACAAGGTAATGGATCTTGTTAGAAGTATAGACTGAATGATTTGTTGACTTGGCAACTAAATATGAATTCCTGCACATCTCTTCCGTCGTATCGGTGTTGTAAAAGCTAGAGCAAGACCCATGTAGGTCATGAGATGCAATGAGAGCATCGGATTTGTGGAATTTCGACTATTATATTTAAAGAATATTATTGTGGTACCATGAGTAAAGTGATGCAAAGTGTGAATTCAACAAAGTTATGCAGTCATGTATGGGTACAACGTGTGAAGAATGATATTGTGGTCGTATGATGGAAACATGCTAGGCAGGAAATTCCGGATGTTGGAATTGGGTCTAATGGCTTATTTACTCGAATAAAGGAGTATTTCTATAGAGTTATCGAGCTAATGTGCTCAAATGAGTTGTGGAAGCACAGGAAGTTGCATGAGATGTTAAACCGGTGATTTCAGACTACTTCAGTGTAGTTCTCAGCACGTTCGAGGACGAACGTATGTTTAAGTGGGGGAGATTGTAACGACCCAACCGGTCGTTTTGAGATACGGCGCGTCATTCAGCAGTTTGAGGCCATGAGAAACTTCATCTCAAGTATATTGACTTGTGTGTATGGTCAGAATTAAAATTCAAGAAGTTTGGAGTCAAATTTAAATGAAAATTCTCATTTCCAAAGCTTAAAATTGAAGAAATGAACTAGGATTGGAATTTTGAGTATACAACCTCGGAATTGAGATTTGAAGGTTCCAACAGGTTCATATGATGATTTCGGACTTGGGCGTATGCCTGGATCGGGTTTTGGATAACCCGGGAGCGTTTTGGCGCATATTATGGAAGATAGCATTTTAGAAGAAATTGCATCAATTTGGCTTAAAATGCATTTTAGTGTTATTAATGTCCGTTTGGGATTCCGAGACTGGGAGTAGCTCCGTATGGTTATTCTGGATTTGGGAGCGCGATCGTAAGTGAATTCGGAGGTCCGTGGGTCATTTTGGAGTCGTTTGGCTAAAGATAGAAAATTGAAGGTTTTTGAGAAAATTTGACCGGAAGTGGAAATTTTGATATCGGACTCAAAATGCAAATCTTATGGTTCGGATAGCTTCGTTAGGTGATTTGGGACTTAGGAGTGTGTCCAGAATATTTTTGTGATGATCGTTGTAGAATTAAGCTTGAATTGGCAAAGTTAGTATTTTGGCGAATTTCGGTTGATAGGTGAGATTTTGATCTGAGGGTCATAATGGAATTCTGAAAGTTTTTGTAGATTCGATATATCATTTTGGACGTGTGTGCAAAATTTGAAGTCAATCGGATGCGATTTGATAGGTTTCGACATCGGAAATAGAAGTTGGAAACTTCAAAGTTCATAAAGTTTGAATCGGGGTGTAATTCTTGGTTTTAGAGTTGTTTGATGTGGTTTGAGGCCTCGAGCAAGTCCGTAATGTGTTTTGGGGTTGGTTGGTATGATTGATTGGGGTCCCGGGGCCTCGGGTGTGTTTCGGGTTGTGATCACGCTCTTATTTGATGTTTCAACCTTTGCTTCTTTGAACATAAAGGGGTACCATATTAGGTAAATGTTCTCCAAATTCAGTTTTGTTTGAACCATTAGATACGTATCGTAATTTCGGAGCCATAGCAAAAAGAATCGTCGAATTTGGACATCGTATGAGGAAGTTATGCTCATTTCCGTGCCGAGGAAAAGTGCTGGTGTCTGTCAGAACCGCAGAAGCGGAATTTGACCGCGGATGCGGAACCGCAAAAGCGGAAATAGAACCGCAAAAGCGGTCCCGCCTATGCGAAAATTATCCGCAAAAGCGAAAATAGTCCTGGTTAGTGTTTAAAACCGAGAAGTTTAGTATTTTGGGTATATCTTGAGTTCTAGAGCTCCGATTGAGGTGATTTTCGCGGTGTTGTTCTCGTCTCATCAAGGAGGTAAATATAAGAACTTTATTTTGATGTTTCTCCATGATTATTTCACTGTTGATGGAGGATTAATGGAGGGTTTGAGCCCTAGGCCTAAATTTTAGGAAATCTTTGATTTGAATGGGCAAACGGAGTTCGATTTTGATAAATTTTATATGCACGGACTCATGTTGAGATAAGGAACCTGAATATATAACTTTCGTAATTTTTCGAGAAGCGTACCGAAAGTCGGGTTTTGGCAATTTGTGGGTTTTGGTGTATTTTGAATTGTTTTGGTTGGGTAATGCCTAATTGGCCTATTTTGATGTGATTCTATTGATTTTTATCAGATACTACGCATGTGGAGGCCGACATTCGCGGCAAGAGAGTTGTCTCTTAGCGGTTTTGTACCGGAGTCGAGGTAAGTGGCTTGTCTAACCTCGTGTGGGGGAACTTTCACCCCTAGGATATTATGTGATAGTTTAAATGCCTTGTACGCGAGGTGACGGGCGTGTACATGCGCTGGTTGTTGTAACACACACCATACTTGAATTGTTCGATTAGTGATATTCCTGCTCTTAGGTGATAAAAGCGTTACTTTACCCGGTATTAGTTAGAAAAGCATGATTAGCTAGGATTCAACATGTTTAATTGCCTAGTTGACTTACTTGAACTTCTTGATAAATAGTTGGCACTAGCTTCGGTGAAGTTGTAACTAAATATATTATACTCTCCCTGTGTGTTTTCTTGATTTGATGTGTTGGTGGACTGCGGGTTAAATTCCCGGAGATCCCAGGGCTGTGGGTTCGATTCCCAAAGACCCGAAGTGATATTTGTAGGGACTGATTGGTCCAATCTTCTGTAACGACCCAACCGGTCGTTTTGAGATACGGCGCGTCATTCAGCAGTTTGAGGCCATGAGAAACTTCATCTCAAGTATATTGACTTGTGTGTATGGTCGGAATTAAAATTCAAGAAGTTTGGAGTCAAATTTAAATGAAAATTCTCATTTCCAAAGCTTAAAATTGAAGAAATGAACTAGGATTGGAATTTTGAGTATACGACCTCGGAATTGAGATTTGAAGGTTCCAACAGGTTCATATGATGATTTCGGACTTGGGCGTATGTCCAGATTTGGTTTTTGGTAACCCGTGAGCATTTCAGCGTATATGGTGGAAGTTAGTATTTTAGAAGAATTTTATAAATTTGGCTTAAAATGCATTTTAGTGTTATTGATGTCCGTTTGGGATTCCGAGACCGGGAGTAGCTCCGTATGGTTATTCTGGATTTGGGAGCGCGATCGGAAGTGAATTCGGAGGTCCGTGGGTCATTTTGGAGTCGTTTGGCTAAAGATAGAAAATTGAAGGTTTTTGAGAAAATTTGACCGGAAGTGGAAATTTTGATATCGGACTCAAAATGAAAATCTTATGGTTCGGATAGCTTCGTTAGGTGATTTGGGACTTAGGAGTGTGTCCGGAATATTTTTGTGATGATCGGTGTAGAATTAAGCTTGAATTGGCAAAGTTAGTATTTTGGCGAATTTCGGTTGATAGGTGAGATTTTGATCCGAGGGTCAGAATGGAATTCCGAAAGTTTCTGTAGCTTCGATATATCATTTTGGACGTGTGTGCAAAATTTGAAGTCAATCGGATGCGATTTGATAGGTTTCGACATCGGAAATAGAAGTTGGAAACTTCAAAGTTCATAAAGTTTGAATCGGGGTGTAATTCTTGGTTTTAGAGTTGTTTGATGTGGTTTGAGGCCTCGAGCAAGTCCGTAATGTGTTTTGGGGTTGGTTGGTATGATTGATTGGGGTCCCGGGGCCTCGGGTGTGTTTCGGGTTGTGATCACGCTCTTATTTGATGTTTCAACCTTTGCTTCTTTGAACATAAAGGGGTACCATATTAGGTAAATATTCTCCAAATTCAGTTTGTTTGAACCATTAGATCCGTATCGTAATTTCGGAGCCATAGCAAAAAGAATCGTCGAATTTGGACATCGTATGAGGAAGTTATGCTCATTTCCGTGCCGAGAAAAAGTGCTGGTGTCTGTCAGAACCGCAGAAGCGGAATTTGACCGCGGATGCGGAACCGCAAAAGCGGAAATAGAACCGCAAAAGCGGTCCCGCCTATGCGGAAATTATCCGCAAAAGCGAAAATAGGCCTGGTTAGTGTTTAAAACCGAAAAGTTTAGTATTTTGGGCATATCTTGAGTTCTAGAGCTCCGATTGAGGTGATTTTCGCGGTGTTGTTCTCGTCTCATCAAGGAGGTAAATATAAGAACTTTATTTTGATGTTTCTCCATGATTATTTCACTGTTGATGGAGGATTAATGGAGGGTTTGAGCCCTAAGCCTAAATTTTAGGAAATCTTTGATTTGAATGGGCAAACGGAGTTCGATTTTGATAAATTTTATATGCACGGACTCGTGTTGAGATAAGGAACCTGAATATATAACTTTCGTAATTTTCCGAGAAGCGTACCGAAAGTCGGGTTTTGGCAACTTGTGGGTTTTGGTGTATTTTGAATTGTTTTGGTTGGGTAATGCCCAATTGGCCTATTTTGATGTGATTCTATTAATTTTTATCAGATACTACACTTGTGGAGGCCGACATTCACGGCAAGAGGGATTATTTCTTAGCGGTTTTGTACCGGAATTGAGGTAAGTGGCTTGTCTAACCTCGTGTGGGGGACTTTCACCCCTAGGATATTATGTGATATTTTAAATGCCTTGTACGCGAGGTGACGGGCGTGTACATGCGCTGGTTGTTGAACACATACTTTACTTAAAATGCTCGATGAGTGATATTCCTGTTTTTAGCTGTTAAATTCAATATTCCTACCCGGTAGCAGTTAGAAAAGCATGATTAGGTAGTATTCAACCGTCTAGTTGCCTAATTGTCTTACTTGAGTTTTCTTGGTAATCGCTGGCACTGTTTATCGGTGAAGTTATAGTTAAGCATATTATATTTCTCTCTGTGTATTCCTTTACTTGCTGTGTTTGTGGACTGCGGGTTCAATTCCCGGAGATCCCAGGGCTGTGGGTTCGATTCCCAGAGACCCGGAGTGATAATGATGTGGACTGCGGGTTCGATTCCCGGAGATCTTGAGATTTATTGGTAGGGACTACGGGTTCGATTCCCGAGATCCCGAGTTATTGGTAGGGACTACGGGTTCGATTCCCGAGATCCTAAGTTATTGGTAGGAACTACGGGTTCAATTCCCGAGATCCTGAGATTATTGAAATATGGACTACGAGTTCGATTCCCGAGATCCTGTGATTATTGAAATATGGACTACGGGTTCAATTCCCGAGATCCTGAGATTATTGAAATATGGACTACGGGTTCGATTCCCGAGATCCTAAGATTATTGAAATATGGACTACGGGTTCAATTCCCGAGATCCTGAGATTATTGAAATATGGACTACGCGTTCGATTCCCGAGATCCTAAGATTATTGGTAGGGACTACGGGTTCGATTCCCGAGATCCTGAGTTATTGGTAGAGACTGCGGTTTCGATTCCCGGAGATCCTGAGCTATTGAGATATTATTGAGACATGGGTCGCGGGTTCGATTCCCGGAGACCCAGGGGTGCTGTTAATGGGACTGTGGGTTCAATTCCCACAGGTCCTGGACTTGTTTTATTGAGTTGGTTATTTGTTGTTAGCTTAATTGTAGACAGTTGCAGTAATCATCTTATTGTTGTTATTTCGGAAATTATTATCATTTAAACTGTTTATTTTTGTTATCATCATTATATTATTGTTTCTCAGTAGGGCCCTGACCTTCCTCGTCACTACTTCATCGAGGTTAGGCTTGGCACTTACTGAGTACCGTCGTGGTGTACTCATGCTACTCTTCTGCACACTTTTGTTGTGCAGATCCAGGTACATCAGAGCAGGCTCGTGCTAGGTGATTTTCCGCAGCTTTCTGGGAGACCTCGAGGTATGATCTGCTACGTCCGCGGATCCGGAGGCTTCCCTTCTATTCTAGTATTACTAGTTGACATTTTTCTTCATTTCGTTGTTAGATACTCTTTACACATAGAGCCACAGTTGTATTTCCCTTTTAGTCTGTGTTACCGTGGGGTTCCGGATCTTGGTAGTGCTTTATTCATTGTGTGACGGATGTATGTGCCAAGCGGCACGGATTACATATCTTTTATGTTATTTTTCGCTGTTTCTTATTTAAGTATTTATAACTTATAGATTCCGCAACGTGTTAGGCTTACCTAGTCGTGGGGACTGGGTGCCGTCATGACATGTTCACGATTGGTGAACTAGGGTCGTGACAGAATACCATCAGAGGTGAAAGGTCATCATACCCAAAATACTACAAAAATCATACAAATAAGTGAAAAACTCAAACAAAATCCCAGAGATCCCAGGGCTGTGGGTTCGATTCCCAAAGACCCGGAGTGATATTGTTGTGGATTGCGGGTTCGATTCCCGGATATCCTAAGTTATTGAGATATGGACTGCAGGTTCGATTCCCGAGCTATTGATATATTATTGAGATGTGGACTGCGGGTTCGATTCCCGGAGATCCCGAGATTTATTGAGACATAGGCTGCGGGTTCGATTCCCGGAGACTTAGGGGTACTGTTAATGGGACTGTGGGTTCAATTCCCACAGGTCCTGGACTTATTAATTGAGTTTGTTATTTGTTGTTAGTTAATTGTAGACGGTTGCAGTAATCATTTTATTGTTGTCATTCGGAATTATTATCGTTTAAACTAATTATTATTGTTATTATCATTTTTGTAATTGTTTTCTCTCAGTAGGGCCCTGACCTTCCTCGTCACTACTCCATCGAGGTTAGGCTTGGCACTTACTGAGTACCGCCGTGGTGTACTCATGCTACTCTTCTGCACACTTTTGTTGTGCAGATCCAGGTACATCAGGACAGGCTCATACTAGGTGATTCAGCAGCACCTTGGGAGACCTCGAGGTATGATCCGCTACGTCCGCGGATCCGGAGGCCATCCTTCTATTCTGATAGTTCTAGTAGATGTTTTTCCTTCATCTCGTTGTTTAGATACGCTTTACACATAGAGCCACGGTTGTATTTCTCTTAGTCTGTGTTACCCGTGGGATTCCGGGTCTTGGTGGTGTTTATACAGTGTGTTTGATGGGTGTATGTGCCAAGCGGCACAGATTACATTCTTATTTATATCGTTTTCCGCTATTTCTTATTTAATGTTCATAAACTTGTATATTCCGCAATGTATTAGGCTTACCTAGTCGTAGGGACTGGGTGCCGTCATGACATGTTCACGATTGGTGAACTAGGGTCGTGACAACTACAAAAGTTAATATCGCTATAATTTGAAATTTTCACAAATTGATAGAGATAAAACATATAAAATAGTAGTAAATTACCAGTAAAGGCAAAGAAAAACTAATAAAAGTATAAGTTATCACCTTATTCTTGAAAACCAAAACTAAAACTTGAAAAATAAAGCAACTTAAAGGATCATGCTTTGATCGAGATTTGAGATACAAAATTAGCACCGACGAGCTAAAGAAAAAAGCATCATCTTTGCTGAATAGATATGACAACAACCAAATACACAACAATTGAGCTCTTTTTATAAATATATTAATGTGCCATATATTCTTTAAACATTTAGTTGTAGTTTCACGGAAGGATTCAACCTCTTGATCAATTTCATTGTTGTTCATACTCGAATGACTCATAAATCTAATAACCTTGTGGATATAGAATTTGTTTCATAGACGTAAAATTAGACAGTCTTAAAATATGACATTACTATCCCACACGAAATTATAGTTACAAAGCAATAATTTAATTTTTTTTTTGGTATAAAAGTCGATTAATATTTCAGGGATATTTTTGTCGTTTGACATTTAGTGTATAATATTCATGCTTTTATAATAATATAGATATAGATATATATGAAATGTTACATTTTTTCTCTTTGATCCCACGTTCTTATCTTCCATTCGTTCTCTGATCGCCTCAGCCGCTCTCCTAGTTATTATTTCCATGACTCTCTTTTTCCCATTCATCTCAAACCTGTCCAAAGCATCCCAACCCAGGGAAAGTCCTTTGTCAGGGGCGAAAGCCGGCTCAACAAAGACTTTTTTCAAGGGATCGTCGACAAGATCGTTCCTACGCATCTCCTTACTTTATAGCAGTTATTGCTCCGGTTCCAGAAGGTATAGCTCTCGCCTCAGCTTTTTCTTTGAAATCAGAGACTATTCCAATTTCCTACTTAGATAGGCAAGCAGAGGGAGAACTAGACGTATCTTGCTCCTAACACTAGCATGGCCAAGATCAAGGTATTCTAGTTCAAAAAGAACAACATGCGACCTCAAGAACTAGAACATTTCATCTTTATTTTTCTAAATATCCTCTTAAGTTTGATTTCGTGATGTATAACCTCCACAAAAAAAAAGACAATTAAATTATGGCCGTGTAAATGTGTATATTAATCATGAATCGGTAAGGAAGAATTGCCCACTCCTTTATGGAATAAAAATTTAAAATGGTAGGAGCATTATATTCCAGAAGTATCATTACTGCTTGACTTTGCTAAAGCTAATCCCTATTCCTTCCTTTACTAAAGATAAAAAGACGAAGAGAATAAGGTGTTGTGTGATGCGGCCAAACGCAACATGAACTTAACATCATCCCAAAAAAGATAAAGTTCTTTGGCCATCTTTTAGAGACTTAATTATCACTAGGTTTTGCCATGTCAATGGATAAACCCCAATCATAATTTCAAACTTATCAGAAGTTTTATTGCATAGAGGTATGGTATCAAGTTTGCTCTCGTATTTCCAGTCAATTTTCTCAAACAATATTAAGTTTAAAATAGAGCTAAATTATTTACCGTGCAAAAGTAACGTTGTTCTGCACTGTTAAGTGTAATTTAATCAATTATATCAAGTTAATTACTCTTATTATTTTCCTCGTAGTGGGCATATCAACCAAAATCTTCCCTTTCAGCAAGAGTGGGCATCATTGGATTTGCACTTCCACAACCGAGTATATCATATCCAATAGTTACTCTCAACAGACTCTTCACAACCATATCCCCCATCAAATCCCTCCCCCCACCCCTACCAAAAAAAATTCTCTAAAAAGAATCCGTTGTTATCTTCTTTCTTGTGTCAATACAATTAGGGGACAAGGATTGATGCAGTATTGGATACCATCCATTTTTCTCTGCGTCAACTGTTATGTTGAAATAACGGAAAACCCCAAGTGTTCTATTTCTAGGAAGGAAGAGACCATCGGGAAGCTCACTCTCGGCCGGACTCGAAGCAGAAGGTAGAACGTAATATCTCTTGTTGGTTTAGCTCATCAAGCTATTACAAAAGAGTCAATGGTAGATAAACAATAACAACAACAACTACCCTGTATAATCCCACAAAGTGAGGTGTGGGGAGGGCACTATGTAGACAGGCCTTACCCTACCCGAAAGGGCAGAGAAGTTGTTTCCAATTGACCATCGGCTCAGGGAAGGAAAGGAAAAACAAAAACAAAAACAAAAACAAAAACACAAACAAAAACATAAGGGCGTTAGTAATTCCAGCAGAGATCACATAAATAATTATCTAAACAAAAGAACAATAAATAAAATGGCATGCAATAATATCAAACAGTGACTACCATAAGGGGACACAATCCAATACACAGATCATCTATGGAGTGCCCTACCAAACCCCACCCACCTCGGGAAGGAGCATGAAGAATCCTAAAAGCCCATATCCTACAACCCTAATACTAGACCTCCAGACCTTCCTATCAAAGGCTATGTCCTCGGAAATCCGCATCCTAGCCATGTTCCGTCTAATCACCTCTCCCCAATTCATCTTAGGCCTCCCCCTGTCTCGACTCATGCCGTCCACCGCCAGCCGCTCACAACTCCTCATCGGAGCATCAGGGCTTCTCCTCTGCACATGCCCGAACCACCTGAGCCTCACCTCTCGCGTCTTCTCATCCATTGGGTCCACCGCCACCTTCTCCCGAATAACTAAAAAAATATCAAATTTTAATATGTAGAATCCTTCAAATAAAAGTTAAAAACTAAGAGAACATCAAGATTTAAAAGACTTCACCATATTTATAAGAGGGTTACAAAATTTCTTCAAATTAGATACATATTACGTGAAAATGGTAATAATAATTAAATTTGATTTTGTTGTTCTAAAAATACGTGATCTATTTTGATGCTAGTTGTTAAGCAATGGATGCTAAGTAAAATGTTAGAAATTAAAATTTCAGCTTAGAGACGGTATGATAATCGAACCAAGATAGTTGGAGATCGGGGCCTCGAGCATGCTTATTCGGGGCCTCAGGGTCGAGTCCTATACTCTGCCGTAAGCAGTCGATAGAGGGATTAAAAATTATGATAGATTCAATGATGGCCCTTTATGACCAATATTAAGCAATAAATGAAGAACAATATATAGAACACAATGAATGTAAGTAATAAATGGAAGTAAAGACCTTGAGAGAATATATTAGAGTGTAGAGTGAATGTTCTTGTGTAATTAATATGAAGCAACAGATGTTGTATAAATGACCAGGATTCCCCATTATATATGAGGGGGAACATAGTACAAAAGCATTAATTACAAAGATATCAGGCATGTATAGCCACTTAATGTCCTGATATGGGACATAGCTAGCAAACTAGGTTTTATCAACCCTAGTTGTATGCCTAGGGAGCTTCCCACTTTCCTACCGTAACCTTCAACTCGCTCTGCCTCTAGGTTGGATATCGATGCTCCCTAGGGATAAATCTCGACCGTAGTCTCGAGCCTTTGGAAAGCATGCTTATGAGGCGTTGTAATGGTCAAAAATTAGACCCTCCAATTTTTCCGCAGACAGATAGTCTCGCGTTTCTTAGAGTAGAACGATAAGAAATGATTTTGATATCCATCTCTTCGAACATGCCATGATGATGTCATACTTATGACATGTTTCTTTGTGGTAACTGAGGTGTCCCGTTAGTTCATCTCTTCGGTGTCATTCAATGTTGTTGGCCCAAGTAAAGGTTAATTTTGAAGACTGACAAAGGAACTCAGGATGAACCAGGTCCATCACTCAGGTGCACAGAAACAGGCAGATTCGAGAAGTGGGTTGCACGTGAAAGAGATAAGTTTACCTTGGCATATTTAATAGCTCCTGATAAAAAAAAGTTGCATAATTGATAAGGAAAATGAGTCCTTAATCAACTAGAACACAATTCAAGATATGGAAGGAGTTAGAAGTTGAAATCAACTAAAACTCTTCCACCAAGGAAAAGTCGCATCAGAACTCTAATTATTTCTTCATCTACTAACTCTATAAATTGCAGGATGTTCTCACATTAAAGCGTAGCATGAAAATGCAGAAGTTAAATGTGAATTGGAAGCAAAATAGCAAGGCTCTTTTCAAGCAGTTCGTGTGTGATTCAAGTGTGCAAACTAGAAGCTACATGAACTAGATTGAAGAACCAGCTCTATAAAGGGGTTTTTGTGTCATTCTTTATTTTTTGTTCAATTGTAGTAGGTCTTTTCATATTGTACCTTTCATCTTTATCTAAAGCAATTGTAATAGGTACTTTGAGTATTCAAGTTATATGCTAACTTGAAGTTGTCGCAACAGTTGAGGCTATGTGCCACAATGGGATTAGAGTTAATCCTTAGGTATACAAAGAGTTTTGTAAATGTTCTTTTGGCTCAGTGATTTTAGTGGAAGTTTGGGAAAATCCTACTGAATAGTAAGTTGTGGTTTTTCACCTTTTGAGCCAGGTGTTTTCCACGTAAGAATCTCTGTGTTCTTTATTTTCTGTATTTATCTATCTACAACCGTAGTAGTTGGAACACATAGCAGAACCAGGTCATTCTAGAAGCAATTTAAGTGAAAAACTGGGTACCATACAAATAGCCTCACCTCTTGTGTGGTATTGACGTTTAAAAAATCAATTTGTGTTAGAGAAGGTTATCCTTGAAGAGGCTAACACCTTAGGAACATATCAAAATGAGTGCACCACCTGGAAATTGGGAAGGGCAATCCACTTGTAGGCCTCCACTGTTTAATGGCCAGTACTACTCTTGGTGGAAAAATAAGATGAGAGATCACATTATCGGAGAAGACTATCAGCTATGGAACATTGTCACTAATGGTCCCCTTGCTACCATGAAGAAGAATGCTGAAGGAGATCTTTCAAAAACAAAAGCTGACTGCAATGGTGAGGACTTGAGGAAGTTGGAAAAGAATGTCAAGGACAAGAAATGTGTGTGGACTAGGTCTAGACAAGTACAGTAGAATTTAAAGTTATACCACTACTAAGAAAATCTGGGACACATTGCAAGTGGCTCATGAAGGAACACCTCAAGTGAAGAGGTTCAAAGGAACACTACTGTATTCTCAATATGAGAATTTCACCATGAAGTAAGGGGAAACTAGGGGCGGGCATTCGGTATTTCGGTTCGGTATTTAAGAATTCGGTTCGGTATTTCGGTATTCGGTTTATCAATTGTATATACCAAATACCCTACCGAATTATTCCATACAGTTCGGTATTTATTATTTTGGTTTGGTATGGTTTTGGTAAAATATTCGGTTTATGAATTATTCAATTGTGTTAAGTGTATAGCAAATAAAAATTAAAATGCTGCCAAAACCAAACGTAGTACCACACTGCCGTGAGGGAAAACTTTCTCATATTTTTACTAGAAGTACATTAACTTTACATATAAAAAAACATACAACATATAAATATACTTGTAAATAAATTTGAAGTAGAAGGATATATGGAAATGTACAAATTGATATACCAACATATTACAACGCAAAATGGCATAACCTAAGACTCTAAGACTAAGAGTACTATGCTCGGGCAGTTGGGCTTGGGGGGCCGACGGGAATGGGGTAAATTGGGCTGGCCTGCTGGGCACTGGGTGGGTAGATATAGGTAATGTCCAAAACAAATGTCCTTAAAATTTTGGTGTATTTGGTATACCAAATTTTTAAAATTGTAATACCAAAAACCAAACCGAAATACAAAAAATTTAATATTGAATTAGACCGAAATACCGAAAAAATCGAAATCGAAATATCAAATTAATTTGGTTCGGTTTGGAATTCGGTTTTTCGATTTTTATGCCCACCCCTAGGGGAAACCATCCAAGAGATGATACAAGGTTCACCATGCTGACAAATGAACTTAAGTCTCTTGGAATGGTTATTCTTGAAGAAGACATAGTTGATAAGACTTTCACAACGGTACTGCTAATCTCTTGGGAAAGCAAAATCACAGCTATTCAAGAATCAAAGAACATTGCCACTCTTAAGTTTGATGAGCTAATTGAAAATCATACTGCCTATGAACTTAGAAAGCAAACCATGAAGATGGATGACCCAAGAAGGAAAGAAGCATGGCATTCAAATTTACTGAAGGTACTGATCTAGTAGAGGATGAAATGATCATGATCATAAAAGAGTTCAAGAAGTACCTAATAACAGGAAATTGTCTTTTAAGAAGTGGAAGCTACAACAAACATGGGTTTCTGAAAAACAAACCAATGAGGGGTGTTGCAAGTGTGGGAAGACTGATCACCACATCAAAAATTACCCTCAATAGGGAGCTGAATGAAGGAACATGTTCAACCCAAGAAGAACAAAGGATCGACAAAGGCTATGGTTGCTGCCTAGGGAGAAGCTCAGACAAGGACTCAGAGGAAGAAGATGGAGATGAACAAGCTCTTATGGCAATTGGAGAATCAGATGAGGAATCTGAGGTAAGTGTAATTCATCTCAAAGACAAGATTAAAGTTTTGTCTAAAGAAAGGCTATCTGAGTTACTCATGGATTTCATTGATGAATCTGAGGATCTAAACAATGAAAACAACAAGCTGTCTAAGGAGTGTGTGATTTTGAAAGCTAAGTGCAAAAATCTAGAACTTAGGGCTAGTAAAAGTGAAAGTAAAAATGCAGAGTTAAAGAACTAGGTTCATGAACTTGACACCACAGTCCTAGAGCTTAAATCTGAAAATCTAAAATTGAAATTAGGAACTGGCAAAAAGAAATCTGATCACACACAACTCACTTTAGAAGAAAATATAGGAAAAATAAAAGATGAGTTGTATAAAAGAAATGAGAAGATAATAGTCCTTAAGGACGATCTAAACAAGGTTAAGCACGAGCTAGATAGAACCTGTAAATGGAATAGGTCGTCCGATTCACCTTTATGGCTACATGAACACCAGAGTAGCAATAAGAGAGAACTTGGATACGGGACCCATGCACTTAAGTGGGATACCAAAATAAAGTACCTCACACTTCATGAGAACAAAATTTGCACACACAGTGGTAAACTAATCACTATAAAAGTGAATGTATTGCAAAAGAAAAGGCTAGTCAAAAGAATAAAGAATTTGTTCAAGGAAAAAATAGGCTACCAGGTTGGGCTAAAAATAATGTGATTGATCCTTTTTCCTATAGAAAAAGACCCAAACTAGTTTGGGTTTCTAAGACTAACCCCTGATTTCCTTTCGCAGGTCCAAGTGAAGGGGAACCACCAAATATGGTACATGGATAGTGGTTGTTCAAAGCATATGACATGAAGCAAGAACTAGTTCCTTTCACTTGAGGACCTCAAATGAGGTAATATCTCCTTTGTAAATGGGAAAAAAAGTGAGATCATTAGGGTTGGAAAGGTAGGTAAGACTGTTTCTCACTCTATTGAGAATGTCTACTTGATAGATGGCCTAAAATATAGTCTAATCGGTGTATCATAATTATGTGATAAATGTAACTTGGTAGCATTCACCACTACCAAATATTTTATGATTAATCTTAGCACTGACAAGGTTGTTTTGCAGGGAAAAAGAGTAAACGACATGCATTGTAGATTTGTCCACACTTTCAGAAAATGAACTCACTTTCTTAAGTGTGTTGGATAATGATCCCCTCCTTTGGCACAAGATACTTGAACATGTCTGAGTCAACTCAACAAATTAGTTTCCAGGGATCTGGTGATTGGGATGTCTAACATCAAGTTCAAGGAAGACAAAGTTTGTAAGGCTTGTGCAAGGGGAAAGCAGGTAAGATCCTTTTTTGACTCCAAGAAAGTGGTAAGCACCACCAGAATGATGGAACTAGTCCATATAGATCTATGTGGTCCAATAAGAACATTAAGCAGAGGTGGTAAAAGATATGTGATGGTGCTTGTTGATGATTACTCTAGGTTTACTTGGACATTATTTTTAACATCTAAAGATGAAACATTTGACATGTTTACTTATTTTGCTAGAAAAACTCATAAATAACTAGGCAATCAATTTGCATAAATTAGGTCTATCATGGAAATTAATTTGAAAATGCTAAGTTTGCTGAATGTTTTCATGCTACGTCATATATAGATTCATGACTAGACCTCTTGTTAAGAAGATTCCCTATGAGTCACTTAAAGGGAGAAAGCTAAATATATCCCATCTTAGGGCATATTTAGATGCAAGTGCTTTGTGCACAATAATGGCAAAGACTCTCTAGGTAAGTATGATCCTAGAAGTGATGAGGGAGTATTCTTGGGATATTCATTACATAGCAAAGCTTATAAGATATACAGTAAAGAACTATGTGTGCAGAAAAAAATGTATATGTTATTTAAAACTAACATTCATTAAGAGAAGCAAGAACAAAATAATGAAGAGATTGGGCTGCTAAGAAATTCAAATGGTGAAACCATAGTTCAGCCTGAAGAAGCTATCACATGAAGGAACATACCACCAAGGGCAACATGACAAACGGAACTGACTAGAGAGGAACTGATCCTCAAACCTCGAGGGAACCTATCCATGAACCTATTCCTTAGTAAAAAAACCAGGAAGAAACATCTAATGAAATTGACACTTCTATTTCAACATCCAAGAAAATGGATATAGATGAACCTGGTTCATCTACTGATCGGAAGTTGTATAGGAGAATGATTGGTTCTCTTTTGTATCTTACTGCTAGTAGAACTGACATTATTTTCAGTATAGGTCTATTTCAGGCAATATCCAAAGAAGTCCCACTTGACTGTTGTCAAGAGAATATTGAGATAATTGAAAGGCACCAATGACCTTTGCCTTTGGTATCCAAAAAGTAGTAGTTTTAACCTACCACAGAACACAAACACAATCAAATAAGAGAAATACAGATAGAAATGAAGTACACTGCTACTATTAACAACTAAATCCAGTCTCAACATGTTCCAGGGAATTCAATTAAGACAAATAGGCATTTAGGTAGTTAATCCTATCTAATCATGATTCCCTAGCTAACACAGGATAATTCTTGCAATTAAACCAATCAAATAACAGAGATAACAGTAACTGAGCAATTCAAGTAAAGTGGTTTTTTCAACAATTTGCGCAAGTACACGCCCGTCACCTCGCGTACAAGGCATTTAAATCAACACATAATATATCCTAGGGGATAAGATCCCCCACATAAGGTTAGACAAGTCACTTAGTCACTTACCTCAATCCCGGTACAAAACCGCTAAGAAATAACTCCCTTCCCACGAGTATCCGACTACTAGTGGCCCAAATCTATTCAAACCAATTACATAGTGTAAATAACATTACAAGTAACTAAGATAAAATTAAAGCTACGGCAGGAAATTGGATAAAATGACCAAAATACCACTCCAGCCATCAGCTCGAAATCAAAATATTTTTATTTTTTCAAAACCCTCGTACTCTCACGAGTTTAACCATATAAAATTTATCGAAATCGGAGTTCGTTTGCCCCTTCAAATCATCAAAGTTTTTTCTAAGAAATTTACACCCAAAATCCGAAATTAAAGGGAGCATTTGAGTTTGGATTAGTGAATAATAGTCACAAAGGAGTAAAGAATCATTACCCAAGAATTTCCTCTAAAAGCACTCGAAAAATCACCCAAAATCGAGCTCCCTAGCTTGAGTTTTTGTAAAAATGGTAAAACCCTGACGGATGAAATTAACATACTGATTCTGTCTGCCCAGTGAAATACTCTATGCAATCGCATGGCCGTTATTGCAATCGCATAGAACAACTCTGCCTTTAATTTGTACCTTATGCGATCGCACACACCACATTGCGATCGCATTGGTTGACAAAACAGCCTCATGCGATCGCACTCCCAACTCCGCGACCGTATTGAACAAAATAGAGAACCTTGGGACCCCTAAGCCTTACACTATCCGATCGCATAGTTCCCTCTGCGATCGCTGAGAACAACTCTTCACCACTATGTGATCGCATCACCCATTATGCGATTGCATAGAACAATTTTGAGCCTCCTCCCAAGCCTTCTATGCGATCGCATCAACCCATTGCGATCGCATAGAGCAATCGTCTGCAACACTTATGATAGCAAATCTGACCTGTTTCATCAACTCGAAAAGGTCCGTTTGACTCCCAAAAACACCCCCGGGGCCCCCGGGACCTCAACCAAAACCACCAACCTACTCCAAATCACGATACGAACTTGTTTCAATCATAAAAATATATGATTAAACATAAAAATCATCAAATCATGGCCGATTCAAGCCTAAGTTTCAACCAAAACTTTTGAAACCTACATTCTATCAAAAACCCGACCAAACGATGTCCGAATGGCCTAAACATTTGCAGACATATCTTAGATCACCTAACGAAGCTGTTGCAGCTGTCGGAATTCCATTCTGACTCCCGGATCAAAATCTCACCTAAAAACCGGATTTTCAAACCTCAGCCGCTTAATACATTTCGAACACGCTCCCAACCCTGAAATCACCTAACGGAGCTAACGAAACCATCGAATTTCTGTTTCGAGGTCGTCTTAATACTGTTATGAATACGAACCATTTTTCAACTATTAAGCTCTCATTTAGGGACTAAGTGTCCCAAAACACTCCGAATTCTAGTACCGAACATCCCAGCAAACCACAATAGCAGAAATGAACTTAGGGGAAGCAGTTAATTGGGATCAGGGTTTAAATTTAAAAAACGAGCGGCCAAGTCGTTACGAATTGCGGTCGCAGATAAAGTCTGCCACGACTTTCTTAGTTACTGCTCTGTAAAATGCTTCTTGGTGACTTCTTCCTCAATATTCAAACTCATATCAGGCTTGAGCTTTCTGAGCTTTTGCTTTACCGATGGGCACGTTGGGTCGGTTGGCAATTTGTGAGCCATAATAGACGTACTCAGACCGGTCATGTCATCGTACGACTAGGCGAATATGTCCTCATACTCCTTTAGAAACTCTGTGTATGTTTTCTTCTATGATGGAAATAAGTGAATGTTGCTTCCTGTTTCCTTGACATTTTCTACATTTCCCAGGTTAACATTTTCGATTTCGTCCAGGTTGGACTTAGGTTTGTTTTCAAAGTTCTCAATTTGTTTAACAATGTCCTCAGGTATGTCATCTTCTTCTGAATCCATGTCCATTTGTTGCATTGTCTCATTGCATGTCACAGTCATTGGTTAATCAAGATAAGTATTAGTAATGCTGTATTGGTAAAGTAAGGAGGAAAGGCTAATAATTCATTAGAAAAAATCAAACATGCTTTCATAAATTGAATAATTGTTTTAAACATTGAAGATCTTATTGCAGCAACTGAAAAATACGAAAGAAAATCATTGAATAAAACAGTGAATAGTGTTTTTTTAGCCTTGCTACCTCAAAGCTCGTCGGGCTCTGGTTGTCCTGATGGTCCAGTTATTGAGGCGTGTCCCTCTGCTCACAGCTTATATGGAAGGGCCTTCCTTTCCCTCCTTTTCAATAATAACACAGCAATCCATATCATTGTCCTCTAAAAACAAGTTTTTCACTATTGCTAGCACTTCTTCTTCGTCTGTCCCATAAATAACGTCAGCCTATTGAAAAGTCTACTATAAATGCAGTATTGGCTGCTCTAGTGGGTGTTAAGGATCGCGCCCCATTGTGGCAACCAGTTGTTCAGCTTTTCCAAGGTGTATTCATATTCCAGACCGAAGTTAGTGCCATGTTTCTTGGGTTTTATAGGTTTAGAGATCCCTTGGAGGTTCTTGCCGAGTCCTTTGCCAGGTTCGTACCCACTCCAACTCAATATACTCTCGATCTTGTTATCCCACTATTTGTCTTTGTCGACAGTATTGACCAGCTCGATGTGGCGGTAGGTCTCTCCGCTTAGCTTTCTTCTCCCTCTGATCGTTGGAATGATCTGACAATTGTATATAGGGTTTCTACCGTCACCGTGAATGATCACTTCCTGGTGATTCCATTTGAATTTTACTGCATGATGCACTGTTGAAGCTACAACCCCAGTAGCATGAATCCAAGGTCGTCCTAGCAACAGGTTGTAGGACGCTGGCACATCTATCACTTGAAAATAAACCTCGAACCAGGTTGGTTGCATTTGCAGACAAAGACTAATCTCACCGATGGTAGACCTTTGAGACCCATCATAAGCCTTCACATTGATTGTTTTTTCTTTAATCTCATGCAGCCCTTTACCCAACTTCTTGAGTGTTACCACATGACAGATGTTAAGGCTGGAACCCCAGCCCTTTACCCATCAAAAGCTTTCACATTGATTGCTCCTTGTTTTATCTCATGCAGCCCTTTACCCAACTTCTTGAGTGTTACTATAGGACACAGATGTTAAGGCTGGAACCCCCGTCGATCAGGATCCTTGTGATGAAATAGTATTCGTATTACACGATGATGTGCAGGGCTTTGTTATGACCCAACCCTTCAGGTGGCAGCTTGTCCTCATAGAAGGTGATTTTATAGCTTTCTAATACTTGTCCCACTATATAAGCCATTTCCCCGTCAGTGATGTTACTTGGTACGTAGGCTTCACTCAGCACCTTTAACATATCATTATTGTGTATCGTGGAACTCTGTAGCAGTGACATGATAGATATATGTGTTAGTTTTTTGTTTAGCTGGTCGATGACCGAATACTCTTTGGCCTGTATGGGTGGCCGGTTGGAGGACTGCTTGCTCGACGTAGCTAGGTCTTCAGGGGTATAGACTCTCCCAGTACTTCTCATAGCATGTGCTGCAACAGTCTCTTCGAACGTAACCTGACCTTTCCTCCTAGCCTCGGCTATGTAATCCTTAGGTATAGCTTTTGTATGGAATTACAACATGGTGGACATCACCACTGGGATCGGTACGGCCGCCTTTACTTCGAATGGGACATGTTCTTTCGGTGGCAAAACTGTAACCTCAAATGGTGTTGATGCTTTTGCTGATGGCGCTGCTTCAAACTCAAGAGGGATAGACATATCTACCTCAGTGACCTCAGATGATTCGATCTGGACTATGATGGGGTTGAGAGTGACAGCTGATTTCTTTGGATCATCGCCTTCTGCGATTAACCCGATGGATCCATCGGGATCCCAATCATCCTCTACTTCAATCATGTGAATACCCCCACCTTTATGGTCTGGTAGAGGGTTTTTGCGGACGTACGGAGCAGCTTCCTTTGCTACAATGACTTTGTTATCAATAAGATATTTGTATATCTTATCTTTTAAAAGAATGACATTCATCGATAGTGTGTCCCTTCAAGCCAGAGTGGTATGCATAAGACTTATTTAGGTTAACCCACTGGAAAGGGTTCTCAGGGGTTGTAGCATGGATGGGAGTGGCATAACCGGCAGCTTTAAGTCTCTCATATAGCTGGTCAATGGGTTCGATGATGGCTTTGTACTATTTTGGAGGCCTACGATCAAAATTAGGTCGGGGCCTAGGAAATTTTTGGCGTGCGGGGGTGATTGGTAATGAGATGGTTGGGCATTTGTAAGTTTGGTAGACATGAGCGGGTTGAAGGTATCTAGGTGAGGTTGGCTGATACGAAATGTCTCTGTGGGCTTCTTCTTTAGATTATTAATGTAGAACACATCTGGCGTGTTCTCTTTGTTAAACCTGAACCTGACCATAAGGATGTGATACCTACCTAGCTCGACCACATATTAGTATCTTGGTTGATGTACCAAGATAGCGTATCTCCTTTCAGACTCCTCATGAATAGCTTCATGCGGATCCTTTCGTCTTTTCCTACCCCTACCAGCTTGTCGCAGTATGTTCTCAGATGGACTATTGGATCACATGTACCATTAAACATCTCGAACTTATGAGGTTTGTACCCCTCCAGTAGTTCGACATCTGGTTGTATGTAGAGGACTTCATAATTCAACCCTTCGATACTTTTACTTCCTTCGACACCCTGAATTCGACTGGTTAGTTTCTTAAGTTTTTCAGCCAAGTTCTGATAAGTAGATCCTTTTCATAGGACTCAGGTGTGCAAGATATAGGTTGGGTGGAGAGTGGTATGGTCTCCACGTAGATGGGATTGTTGCGGTGTCCTAGCCTATGGGTGTGGAAATGGTCATTTGCGGATTTTTGCGGTTCGAGGATGAGTAGTGGGACATTGTTTGGAGTATGGAAAGTGTTGCATTGGTTCTTTGTTGGAGCAGTGGGATGATTTGGTTGCTTCTGGGGAGGTGTGGTATTTCAAACATTGAGGAAGTTGGTATCTAGGGTGCTGAGGGAGAAGGATAAGTTTTCCAGATTCCAGACCTGATCGAGCTCTTCCTGAAACTTCAATAATTTCTTCTCAAGTTGTGAAACATTTTCATTGGGAACCCAATACCATGGACATCAGTGGCCTCTGCTATTGTGTTCTCTTTTCTGATGTTATTCAAATCTTCCATCTTGCTTTTGTTCTTGTTCTTAATAGGAAGGAGGAGTAGATGGAGGGCCCATGAAATTTGTTTTGCATGTGTTAATTTGAGAGATTGAGCGCACGAACTAACCTTTAGGGAGGGTAATAATAAAACAAAAAGGTAACCAAGTTAGTGAGGATCATAAAAAGTATTGTAATATTTAAACACATAGTGCAAGAATGTAAAGCGTGTCCTAATTTGGAAACCTCAATGTGTCCGAGGTAGGCCTAGTGACTAATTGATTTCGGAGTATTTGGAATGCTAAATACGTTATTCCACTGATAAAAGGTAGACGAATACTGAAACAACACGAAATGACAAGAAAATAAAAATCACTAATGGCCATTGGCCTTATTGCATTTTATAAATAGAAAATTGAAATTCCTCTCCGTTTGGTCCCAGAGGGACCTTCCCTATACTCGGCATCATTGGCTCAATCAAACAGCTCCCCTAGCTCGCATAGTCATAGTTGCAAGTAAGCTCTGGCTAGATTTCCCTCAGAGTTCATGCAGTCGATGACTCTCTTCCTCACTTTTCCTTCCAATTCCAGCAGACTGTATTCTAGATATTCCAACTTTCTGCTAGCTTTGGCGGCTCTCTCTTTCCACTCATTGATTTGGTCACTTGATGGAAGACTCCTCCACCAGTCTAGAAAGAGTGTGAGTATATTAACCATTCCGAAGCTGGGGACCTCATGCCTTATTTTCTACAAAACAAAAAGGTTAGGCCCTTACCCACACCAAACTCGACTAATTAATACCAACAATTAGCATGAAGCATTTAGTTCTACAAATAAATGCATAGAACGTGGTGATGTCCATTTGGGTTTAGGGAAACCCAGTGGACTTTGGACAAGGCTATCTTAAAGGGTCATTATGTGGACAACAGATTTATCTTTACATAAAAAGTGACTAAATTTCGATTACTTTTGAAATTGGGCCTAGACTGGTACCCTCAGACGGACAACTTGATGGGAAAGGGCACGGAACCGTCGATTGCACCATTGATTGACTAGTTTTATCGCAAATAAGTCTTTCCGAATTTAAGGGTGATATATTGGAAGGGAGCAACCACCCAATATAAGTGTTGATGTGGTATTCTACTTGCCATGAGTGGAATATGATGTTGAAAACATGCTTATGCAATAATTAAAACAAGTTGTCACGTACTGGCACATTCATAAAATAATAATTACAATAATTTTAAAATAGTAATAAAGGAATGCATTAAAAGAAACAAGGGAAAGAAACAAAAGAGAAAAATTAAATGCTTAAAGGAATTAAAAAGATAATTGCGCATAGAGAGAGGTATAATTTCATAAAAATAATCTGGAATGGTAAAAGCTTAAAAAAAATCCCTAGTAGAATCGCCATGATGTCGCGTCACCTTTTTCCTTCGCGGAATCGGGTTTATGACATTTGGTTCGGACAACTATTTTCATTAAGGGAAAGGGGTTTTGAAATTTTGGAGAGTCGCCACCTAAAGATGGTGCATTAGAGAACCTGTGGGGTTCATTCATAACTACGTTTGGTAACTAGAGACACAGTAAGGGCTTGAAATCATCCTAAAGGGAAGGTGTTAGGCACCCCTCAAGATCCAGAGTATAGTTCCCAGCCAAATAATTCTTGTGAATTTGTACTATTAACGACAAACTAGGCTCAAATAAGAGGGTATTTTAAATACACAAGTGTTTGAAAATGATTAAATAAAGCAACATTTTGAAAGAGTTATAACTAAGCATGCCGATGAATGTAAAAGGGATCCTAGGGTTGTTTGTAATATGGATCACATCAATGTAATACCAATAATCGCTCCTCAAATAGGGGCTACACATGGTATTAGTGCACTGGTCGTCATATCCATATCTACCCTTCCCATCCCGTAAAGGTATTAACGGGCCGATGGTTTTCGACCTCTATTGTGTGCTATTACCCATCCCATTCCTTTCAGTTCCGGGGAAATTTTTAACTTTTGAGCTTGTAATTCAAAGTTCAGGACCAATTGTCCTTAACTTTTGAATATGGAATTCAAAGTTAAGGACCAATCCTCAACTTTTGAACTTGGAAATCAAACTGCAGGACCAAGTGTCCTTAACTTTTGAACTTGAAACTTGAAATTAAGGACTGCCTGTCCTTAACTTTTGAACATGTAAGTAAAAGTTCAGGACCAAATGTCCTTAACATTCGAGGACGAATGATTTTCACGGGGGAGGATGTAAGGCCCCGTAAAATTTTCGTGCTTAGAACCTAGTAGTTGTGGTGTCATGGGCCGAATAATGTGTTAGGAATGCGTAGAATTCTTTGCGGCAAGCTTGCTCGCCGCGGTTCGGACCCTTGGTAGTGATTTAAGTTTCAAAAATTTAAAGAATCAATTTTTCCAAAAAGTGTCGATTCTGTGTTCTTAGAACAAACTTTGATGATTTGAAGGGGCAAATGAACTCCGATTTCGATAAATTTTATATGGATAGACTCGTGAGAGTACGAGGGTTCCGAAAACGTAATAATATTTCAATTTCGAGCCGATGGATGGAGGGGTAATTTGGTCATTTTACTATAGAACACAAATGCGGACCGCATTCTGGTCGCATATCATAACAGAACATGTGCATTTTTAGGGGCAATTCTGCGGTCCATTATACGGACCGCATGTTGATTCTGCGATCGCGGATGCGACCGCAGAATTGACTCGGCCCAGATTTTTATAAAAATTTTGACCCGCCCCAATTTTTAATAAAACACCTTCAACTTTCATTTTTCTCACATTTTCTTAGTAAAACTAGAGAGAGGAGAGAGGGGTTTTAGAGAGAGAAGTCTATTATCTTCAAGAATTGTTCCAAACATTTAGTCCAAAGGATCCTAGGGCAAAGATTCATCTTCCCCAATCTTTACAAGGTAAAAACCCTAACTATTTTCTCTGATTTTCAGTTCTAAAATGGGTAAAGAAAGGTTTGCATATAATAGCTTTTGAAAATAGAATTTAACACTCATGAATGATTATTGAACTTGATTTTTAGTAAAAAGGAAGTGAATAGACGTAAGAGCCTGCAAAAACAAGGTCGGCAAAGATAGGATAACTTGGGTAAGCATAAAGTAGGAGGTTAAAGGAAGAAAACGCGACACCAGGTATGTATGGCTAATTTTGATTCTTGTAAAATCGCCCATATGTGTGAAATTTATTTTGGCATGTGTTAATTTGAGAGATTGTATGCAATTCTTTGATTTCATTGTTGGATATTCAATTGATGTTGAACTACATGTGCTGTGGTATGAAATATGAATTGAAAGATAACAAGGGAATTAAAATTGGTAAAAAACTGAGAACAATTGTTGTGGTGGCATATATGGTTTCTCGTGGAAAGGAATGAAACACTTGAATTGTGGTAAATTGTTGAACATACTTGTGTGGGTACTCTCGAATATGGAAACATGGTAACTTGGTTGTGATATCAGTTTGAAAAAGTATTTGAGAATATGAACCGAATTGTAAGTTGCTTATTTGAACTTGTTGTAATTTTGTGTAGTGCCTTATTTGATGTTTGTGATTGTTGTGT
Source organism: Nicotiana noctiflora (assembly GCA_032618575.1). Lineage (NCBI taxonomy): Eukaryota > Viridiplantae > Streptophyta > Magnoliopsida > Solanales > Solanaceae > Nicotiana > Nicotiana noctiflora. Next base: position 332,671 of record JASVEL010001920.1, on the reverse strand, counting down.
TTGAAACTGTACGGTGGGATCGAGTTGCGCGCCACAACACGAAGTAATAAGGCGTGGGTTGGGGTGATAAGGGTGAACGGGGTAATAAGGGTGGACGAGGTAATAAGGATGGAAAGCGATCGAAATCGCTATTGAAATTGATATAAAATCATTGATGTGAAATTGTTGAAGGAGACAGCATGAGAGTTTGCAACATGTGGAACATTGATTGCCCCTTTGTTTGACTACTTGTGCTTTACGTGATTGATTGGTTGTTGTTCTCCTTGTTGATCTTAAATCGTGCTTTGTGTTGAGAATTATTTGAAATAAGGAAAATGTGGAAAACATGGGTGGCTGGCGCTATTAATTCTCGATGTGATTTACTGTTTATCTTATCATCGTGATTACTTGTCTAATGTCTTGAGTTTACTTGGGACAAAGTTTGTCCATACTACCAGTACAATTCCAGTGTACTGACGTCCCCTTTGCCGGGGATGCTACATTCTTGTTATGATTGTAGGTGGATCAGTAGCAGGCACTTCAGCTCATCGGCAATAGTATCCTTCATCTTCCACTGCCCGTTTTGGTGAGCCCCTTTCTTCCTCGGGGCCCTGTGTGGCTCATGCCACTTTTACTTAGACTTCATTTTTGTTTTTGTAAGGTATAGTCGGAGCCTTGTTACCGGCAAGTATTGTATCCCCTTTTGTATCTTAGAGGTTTCGTAGACATGTACACTGTGGGGTTATGGCCTATGTATATATATGTCGGGCGTTGTAAATGTAAATTGTAAACTTGTTAGTAAATCAATTGTATGGTTATGTTTGTACATTGTGAAATCAGGTTATAATTGGTAAGATATTTGGTTTATGAGAAATAATCAACACGGGGGTAACGCGTGGCATAAAAAGGCACCCAGGTCCGCTTGACCGGGGCTACCCGGTCAGGCGCCGGTCATGTCCCTCGATTTGGGGTGTGACACTTAACTTTTTAACTTGGAAATCATAAGTTAAGGACCAACTGTCCTTAACATTTGAACTTGTAATTCAAAGTTGAGGACCAAGTGTCCTTAACTTTTGGATATGGAATTTAAAGTTAAGGACCACAGATCCTCAATTTTTGAACTTGGAAATCAAACTGCAGGACCACGTGTCCTTAACTTTTGAACTTGAAACATGAAATTAAGGACTGCATGTCCTTAACTTTTGAACATGTAAGTCAAAGTTCAGGACCAAGTGTCCTTAACTTTTTAACTTGAAACTCAAACTTCAAGACCAACTATTCTTAACTTTTTAACTTGGAAATCAAAGTTAAGGGCCATGTGTCCTTAACTTTTGAACTTGTAATTCAAAGTTTAGGATCAAGTATTCTTAACTTTTGAACATGGAATTCAAAGTTAAGGAGCAAGTGTCCTTAATTTTTGAACTTGGAAATCAAACTGCAGGACCAAGTGTCCTTAACTTTTGAACTTGAAACTTGAAGTTAAGGACTACTTGTCGTTAACGTTTGAATATGTAAGTCAAAGTACAGGACCAAGTGTCCTTAACTATTCAACTTGAAACTCAAACTTCAGGACCAATTGTCCTTAACTTTGTAACTTGGAAGTCAAAGTTAAGGACTAATTATCCTTAACTTTTGAACTTGTAATTCAAAGTTGAGGACCAAGTGTCCTTAACTTTTGGACATGGAATTTAAAGTTAAGGACCACCTCAACTTTTGAACTTGGAAATCAAACTGCAGGACCAAGTGTCCTTAACTTTTGAACTTGAAACTTGAAATTAAGGACTGCCTGTCCTTAACTTTTGAACATGTAAGTAAAAGTTCAGGACCAAATGTCCTTAACTTTTCAACTTGAAACTCAAACTTCAGGACCGACTATCCTTAACTTTTTAACTTGGAAATCAAAGTTAAGGACCAGCTGTCCTTAACTTTTGAACTTGTAATTCAAAGTTCAGGACCAAGTGTCCTTAACTTTTGAACATGGAATTCAAAGTTAAGGACCAAGTGTCCTCAACTTTTGAACTTGGAAATCAAATTGCAGGACCAAGTGTCCTTAACTTTTGAACTTGAAACTTGAAGTTAAGGACTGTATGTCCTTAACTTTTGAACATGTAAATCAAAGTTCAGGACCAAGTATCCTTAACTTTTCAACTTGAAGCTCAAACTTCAGGACCAACTGTCCTTAATTTTTTAACTTGGAAATCAAAGTTAAGGACCGGCTGTCCTTAACTATTGAACGTGTACTTCAAAGTTCAGGACTAAGTACCATTTACTTTTGAACATGGAATTCAAAGTTAAGGACCAAATATCTTCAAATTTTGAACTTGGAAATCAAATTGCCGGACCAAGTGTCCTTAACTTTTGAACTTGAAACTCAAACTTCAGGCCCAAGTGTCCTTAACTTTGTCAAAACAATTTGCAAAACTATAACAATATGTCCTTAATATTCAAAAGAACACCAAAAAGGTTAAGGACATTGTGTCCTTAACTTTTTCAATTCAGTTTGCAAAAGGACACTATGTCCTTAATATTAGTAACAATGATCATGTTAAGGACACCAAATCCTTAACATTATGTGCTCAATTTTTATAGACTTATCACATGATGCAAAAATCCTTACCAATCCAAAAATTAAAAAAAAATCAAAATTCGTAGTAACGAAATAAAAATCAATAGAAACACACAAAATCATAACTTACTGTAAATTTATGTCAATTTTTAGACGAGAAGAGAAGCTTCAGTAATTCTATAGTGATCACAGTCTCTGCTGCTGCTGAAGTTAGTTATGTGCTGCTGCTGCTGCTGATCGTTAATAAAAGTGTAGATATAAGTTATACCAGAAGGATATTTTTGTCTAGTTAGGTAAAAATTTATGAAACCGGTGACTAAAAACTAAAGACATTTAAAACACAGGCTTTAAAGTAAGAACAGGTACTCTGAGTGGCTATTTGTGCACATCGCTCGTCTACCTTCTCCACATTTAATTTTTTTAACAAATGTAATTCGTTCAATGGTGTATTGGGCTACTAAGCAAGAACATTGTAACAAACATTAAGCAGTGGGCTTATCATTTCATTACCTTGAGTAGCCCAACTTAACAAAATTATAGATTTCATAAAGAGGCTGAATACACAGAAAAGAAGAAATAAAATAGATTATACTTTGCTCTACCAAAAATTACTTATTTTGAAAAGTATTTTTATTCAAAGTGCTTTATGAAGAAGTACTTTTACAAAATAAGTAGTTTGTGTTTAGCCGATTCATTTGAGTACTGTTTTTTGCAAGCTCATTGTATTTGGCCAATCTTTTAAAAAAACACTTTTAAGATCAAATTGCGAAAAAGGACAGTAAAGATTCAATTTGCAATTATTATTATTTAGAAAAGAAAAATAAATTAAAACATTTAGTAGAAAATCATTCAATTAAAATATAAAACGTAAAGTAAAAATATAAATTAAAAATTCTAATTAATATAAATATAGTTATTCCAAAGCAACAATATTGAGCTTTTGGTATTACTTATTATTTACATGATAATTTAAATATGTCAAAATACATCATTCAATATAAATCTAAAATCACTCTTAAGAATAGGGGAAATAGAATAAAAATTTGATTAAATAAAAAAGAGAATAAATGTATAGCAGAAAAAAAAATTAATAATGAGGGATTATTTGAAAAACTAAAATTTATTGTAAAGTTATTTTTGTGTTGAATAAATTAACTTTCTTCTTCTGCTTCTACTTTTTGGAAGAAGCTAGAATTTGTCTTCTCCTCAAAAGCAGAAAGCCAGAAACACTGCTTATGCTGCTGCTAAGAAATACTTTTTTATTTTGGTTAAACACGGTAAATTTTTCAAAAAGTAATTTTTTGACCAAAAAAAATACTTTTAGCCTCCTAAAAGCTTGGTCAAACAGGCTCTAAAACATCTTAAATTAATCTGTTAGAAGTTGCGTTTTTAATGGTCTTTTGTAGACCCATGTATACACAAACAGAAATATCACTACAATAAGCACCAATCAAAATAAAAATTAAATGCACCAAGTAACTGAGACTCCATAGTGATGTATGGTTCTCTTGGTTCTAAATAAGTTCAAGTCCATTCATTAAGTTGCACCTTGCTGAATGAATAAATAAAAGATTCCAGCAACAATGTGATTGGAGCTTATCCCCACTCCAGTGGTGACTAATAGATTCACCAGTTTTTCAGAACGTTGGAAAGGCAAATGAACTTTTTATGGATAATGACACACACCACATATCTTTATCTCCATCCTCATACAAGATTTCATCCCTGGAAAGATATACAATTATACATACAGCTATAGAGGTCTAGATGGATTACCAATGATTCCCAAAATAATATCTAACATAATTTATTAAGTCAACACAATTCCATGGCAAACTCAACATATTCTTTTCTGCCAAACTCTGAATTCAACTTACCACTATATTCTTGTGGTTATGCAGAATCACGTAGCTCGGCAGCCCAGAACTGTGCTTCGTCACCTAAAAGAAGATACGAGTATACAAAGACATTACTGTAATTAGTTATTATGGAGATTGATTCCTAGCCTCAAAAAAACATCTTTAAATTATAGTAGCATCTAACTGGAGGGACATTTATCTATTCCATGCTTGTGCATTTTCAAGATACATGACTAAGCATATCTAAATAGTAAATACTACAAGGCGTAAAGAAACTGGAACATATTTAGGAGCAGAAACAGGATCACATAGTACTTTTTACACAATTTCAGTAACAAAAGATACAAGAGTTGGTCTGCACTCTTATATCACAGTGTTGTGCCTTGCCATGACAAGTCACACGAGCACGTAGAAAGCAATATAAAGATATATTCGGAAATGATACTTTATACAGGGTTTTAACAAGTTTTGAGAACTTTCTTTCTTCTTCCTTTACTTTATTCTCTTTAGACTGGGTTTGATTCAAGTTAGCTATGGACATCTAGTTGCAAAAATTGCATAGAATCTTAAGTAGCCATCCCAGGTATTACCCAGCCCCCAAGACAGTTTATAACAAATACAAATCATTGGACTCATCCTGGAGATATATCACAAGATCTATAAGTTGAATAGAAATCTCACTATCAACTTCTCGGCCGCTACCTCATTGTGAAAAAAGAAGCATCAACAATGTTGTACATAAGCACAAAGATTAAGGATGACTGTCAATCATGAAGGATTAATCTTTTAATGCGTTGTCGAGTACACAATATATGAAGTTTTAAAAGAACTCAAATAACTACAACAGCAGAATACATACATTGAACACATCAATGCTGGTTTCTCTAATTGAAAATCAGTCAATGCCTTCTCTAATTATTTCTGGAACTGAAACTGCCACCAAAGCTTGACCACCTTCTAAATGTGCAAGCCATCAAATTCCGTCCCGTTATGAGTCCTAACCTTGCCTTAAAGGAATTTGACCTTCCAGTATTGCTTAATGCAATATTAGCACTACCGCTTACTTGGCTAGCCATCTGCCTATTTTCCTGGCCAACCTCATTCGCAATACTATCACTAGCGCTTGCATCAGGAATTTCAGGTTCATTTGCATCTAAGTTCACAGCAAGAGAACCTCGAGTGGTCCTCAACCAATCTGCGGCCTCAGAAGTCACCAATCTACACTTCTTAACCTTCACTTTTACCAAATTTGGACATCCGCTAGCCAGCGCTTCCATACCTTGGTCGGATACAGGGCAACTTTTTATACATAGTTTTCTCAATGCAATACACTTTGAGGCTATGCACGAAAGCTCGGGATCCCCAACAGTCTCACTCCCACATAGAGCTAATCTCTCTAAGTTGAGACAGTTTGCAGCCAATTTCTCCAAACTAGCACGCGTTGGATTCACACCAATCAAAACCAATTCTTGCAAATTGGGACAATGTTTAGCAACAGAAATTAACCCTTCATCACTTATCCTGTTAGTCTTCCATCCATCAATGTGGAGCTTCCGGAGAAGCTTACAATGTTCAGCAACAGCCACTAAGCCGAAATTAGTGCATTCTGGTGTTTTAACAAGGTGCAAAATTTCAAGATTCGAACATTTAGAGAGAGCAGCAAGTCCAATGTCACTAACCTGAAGCCTCTCAAGATGAACTTCAACCACTTCACATACCTGATCAGCTATCACTTCCAGAAGCCTATCCCAATCTCCAGAGCATCGGAAGAGCTTCAACGTCCGTAAATTCTTCGATCCTATAATCAACGGTCCAAAGCACTGTCCATTATAGAGCTCCTTTAAGCATATAACTCTGAGAGACGCTGCGGCAATACCAGGACCGATTGGCTCTGCCACTGCGCCATCTGTAATGCCACGGAGCCGTTTCACTGATAATTCTTCAAGGGAGGAGCAATTATCCAACACGGCATTCATGCCTTTGGCACCGAAGGAACACGATCCACAAGACAGCTTTTTCAAACCCTTGCAATTCTTCGCAAAAGCTTCAATTCCAGCGTCAGTAATCTCCCGGCATGTTCGAAGCTTCAAACGAGTGAGGTTACGGCACCGCAGGGAGATGAGGACCAATGCATCGTTTCCGATACTCGTAGATCTACGGTCGCATTTCAAAGCGAGCTTCGTAACCGAATCAAACCTTGAGAAAATGGACGGAATCACAGAAGCAAGGTCCGATTGCGCGTTGAGCGATAAACGGTGACGGCTTTGACCTTCGATTCGGAACCAACGGCGGCAGACAAGGGAGCAGCGTTTACGGTCACCGGAGCTAAGAGACTGGAAGATAGAAGCCACGCATTCATCCGGAATATTAGATGAATAATCAAATTCTCCAACCTCGAGCACGTCGATAACATCATCAGAATCCTCATTTTCCTTCATCGGCGAGATAACGCCGGTAGATCTAGATTTTGACCTTGAATGATGGACGTGATTTTGAACTGCAGTAGTGGTGGAAGCTGATTGGCCCATCCACGGCGGTCGAAGAGTAAGTTTTCCTCGTGTGCTTTCACTCTACCGTGTCTTTTGTCGGCGCTTTACCCGGTGAACTCGCGATTGCTCGGAGGCAACGATGGCACGGCGGATATGAAAATAAAATTATTTGAAGGTATTATTTGGAAGGTAATTTAGCTTTAAATTATCTTATACGAAATTGTTGTTATTTGCTGTTATCTACTTTCGGGGAGAGAGGGAGAGGGAGAGGAAGAGGGATGGTAGCAATTGAATGTGAGCAAACCTATGTACTTTCCGTGTGGACTAGGTGTAAATTTGCTTCGTTTTGTCTAGGGCTATTTGTTCCCGTTAGTAGCGTGTTTTTTGAGAAATGTGGGAAGAAGTGAATCACGTGACGGACCATAATAAGTAAGGAAAGTTGAAGGAGCAGGGAATCGGTGTCAATTTTTTACCACGGGGTTCAAGCGTTGGAGCACGAAAAGCAGGGGTAACATGGATTACATGTGTCCCTACAATTGGCTGAACCTGCACCCTTCCGCATTTAATCCTTCTAAATCTCCTCTTTTTTTTTTTTTGGCGATCATTCAAAATGTAAAGAAATCACAATGCCATCCAACGACATGATCGAGTTCAAGTTTTATAGATAAATTGGTCGGATATAGAATGTTTTAACCTTTTTGACTCGAAGTCAATAGACTTCACAATGTGACTTCTTTATTTTTATTTTTTATTTTTATGTTTATTTTAAGATTCCATTAGTTTGAATTTGCCGGAAATTTCATTCTAGAGTTAAAGGGCTGACTACCGAAGGCAATTTTATTGCCAATCTCGAACTCGAGATTCTCTAGTTCAATATTACTATATATTTGAAGAATAAGAGTTTTGACATGGGTGCTTCTTGTCAATAAAACTAAATGTATACGATCGAAATTAGGTACACCCGATTTCTCAAGCTCGAGGGATTGTCTTAGATCCGAGTTCAAGTAAGCTCGAGTTTGAGGTCGACAAACTAGACTCGAGCTCAAGGATGGAATGCAATGCCCGAAGATAGAAGTGCAAGGAATACCAAAGTTACGTATGCTCGACCTTGAAATTGTACCGTTATGAATTTGTAACAGAATGAGCTAAATTCATGCCACGTCCCCAAGATCATGGCGAAAATCCCGGAATAGGATTGTACAATTCCGTATTAGGCGGTTAAACAGATGTACCAATAATATTCCTTACTGTAAAATAGCAATGTACCTTATTTAGGATTCCCAAGGGGACCCCAATTATTTTTAACATCATCTAATCGTTGGCAAGAATATACTATCATATTTTTCTCTCTTACTCTTCATCAAAATTGTCCTTTACATTTATAGTTCTTTCTTTATTTCTCTTAGATTTTCTCAAGGTCAACATTGCTGAGTAACATCGGTTTGATTCACATGTTTCTTTCATTTCTTCTTCATACTTCTTGATTATTAATTGGTATTAAACTAAATCACATATCTTTAAAATCTCAAATCAAATTAAATTAGAACTCATATTTTCGAGGAACGGTTTGGCACCCACCGTGGAGCTAAAGATAATAGTGATTATTTTATTACCGATTCTCATTACACACGTTATTTTTACACTTTTTCTTGTCAAGATTTTTTATTATGTGGCTGAAACATGTCTAGCTCACAAAACGCACCCATTCATGACAATGAATGTCTTGGAGAAAACAACAACATAGGGGTTGGTGTACCACAAATAAACCCTAGGAAGTGCCAAATATGAAACATGTTGATGTTAGTTCATACATTACTCTAACGCGGATTTAGGCGCAAACCCCGAAAAGAGTGTACGTAGGGAAGCCCGATCTGGTGGCAAAAGAACACAAGGAGTATGTGATCAGGGTATCAGCCTCCAAGTGATATTCGATTAGGGCTCAGAGTAGCTGGCTAGGCTTTGTCAAGCTTAGTCGCATTTTGGGGACTTTGCCGCGTTCTTGGGAACTCCCCTTTTTACTTTACCCCCGACCGACATCCTATTAAGGCCGGGTGTCAACGGGCTCTGAGGGAGAAGACTCGAGCGCATCTTTGTATCCTCTAGGCGATCTTCCAAAATACTTTAATGATAGGAAATCGGGCCCTACGATTTTACCGTATAAATATAGTCTTCATATTTTCTAGGGAGCATCGATCCCCCCTAATATCCTGTGGATAACGTGTCATGGCTCGTTTACTTAATTTATTTTGGCCGCCTCTCTTTCTCAAAACTGATTTTTGGCTCGGTCACTCAAGAATTATCTGAGATGACCTTTGCTGAGTAGCCTGGTCACATCCTCTTGTAGTTGGTGACAATTATCGGTTATGTGGCCACGCGTGTTGTGAAATTCGCATACCAAGATATGATTTCTTTAGGAAGGATCAAAGTGTACAGGCCTGGCCCATCTAGTGTCCTTGATTTTGATGATGGCAAACACGAGGCCTGAAACATCAATGTTGAAGTTGTTTGTTGATAGGCATGGTGCCTCTATTAGCCCCGTATTTCCATCAAATCCGGCTCAGTTAATGAACCCTCGGGGGTTCTCCCCTCGGTTGACTAGTTGGTCGTTGCAAGGAGGGTTGCGTCTCGGGGCATTTATCTTATCTTCGGTGTATGGATGATACCTTTATTTGTTTGGTTTTGACTCCTTTTCAAAGAATTTGTTTGGGTATACTGAGCCCGAAGGGGCTCCCAATTGATCATCATCGACCCTGATGTTTGAATGGTATAGGTTGTGGACATCCGACTAGGTTACGTTAGGATACTCGATTAGATTTTCTTGCAACTGCCACGAGGCCAGAGAACTCCGCTCGTTCAAGCCCTGAGTAAAGGCATGTACCGCCCAATCATCATAGACTGGGGGTAGTTCCATTCATTCCATTTGAAAGTGAGACATGATCTCTCACAACATTTCATTCTCTCTTTGCCTGGTCTTGCATACGTCTGATATCCTCGTTGCTACTTTGACGGCACCGACGTGTGCCTTTATGAAGGAATCTACCAGCATGGAAAATGAGTCTATGGAGTTGGGATTTAGATAATGGTACCACATTATGGCCCCCATTGAGAGCGTTTCCCCGAACTTCTTCAGTAAGATAGATTCAATCTCGTCGTCTTTTATGTCGTTGCCCTTTACTGTGCATGTTTAGGCGGTAACGTGTCCCATTGTATTTTGGGAGTTATGGCATTCTAAACTTTTTTGGGATGGGTTTCAGAGAATCTTCCTCCAGGAACGGCCGCTGCACAAACTTCCTCAAGTCTACACCTTTCAGGACCGGGGGTGCACCTAGGATTTGGTCGACCCTGGAGTTGTAAGTTTTGACCTTCTTTTCATTGACAGCTATCATCTTCACGCTCGACTCAATCTTTCTAGTAAGATCCTCAAGCATTTTTACGATAGTAGGGTCGGGTATCGAACCATTATTGCTCAGTCTCTCCGGTACCTGTTCGGCCGGGGGAGTTGTCCCTAGTGCTACGGTGCTGGGAGGTTTCGGATGGCTTTGCAGCTAAGCGATAGCCAGTTGTTGTGCCTGTAACATATCAAAAATAACATGAAGGCTAACTTCCTGTTCTTCCCGAGATGGGACTTTTCAGGCTTCCTGTTGGTCGTCTTGCCGTATGCTTCTGTCGATGTGTGAGGTTTCACTGACTTGTTGTGCGTCTTGCGAACCGGCATCCACTGGAATCAGTCCAGGCACGTTATCAGGGTTCAGTAGTGGCACGCCAATGATTGGAACAACTACACCGTTCTCTCCGTGGTTTTCGAGGTCCTTGTTCTCAACTCTGTTCACTAAGCCAGATATTTTGACCTGAAATCGAAGATCTTGGACAAAAAGTGTGAAAGATAACTTGCATTGTGTGACGAAACTAGAAAAAAAATAATCAATATTATTTTTAGCCCCACGGTGGGCGCCAAATTGTTTACCGTAAAAATGATAATGACAATTAAATTTGTTGATAGGACTCTAAAAATACATGATATATTTTATGCTAGTTATGGAGCAATTGATGCTAAGTGTGTAAATTTTAGTGGTGAGACGCGAGCTAAAACAAAGCAGTGATCGAACCGTGAGATAGACTTTCGGGGCCTCGAGCTGGTCGATTTGGGGGCCTCGAGTTTGGTTCCCGATCTCGTGCTCGAGCTATCAAGAGGAATCGGGCAAAGGCTAACTGATGCAGTAATTTTAAAGGAGGCTCTTTATGGCCAATAATAAGCAAGAAATATGCAATAAATATGGAGTAAGTATAAAGCTAATAAAATAGAGCAATAGTATCGGGAGAGAATATTAGTGAGAAAGAGAGAGAGTTATCATATATTATGTAGAGCCTTTGGAGCAACATCAGTCCTCTATAAAATAGTAAAAATTTCCTTTATATAGAAGGAGGAAAAATTAAGCAGTAAGGCATACATTGGCTGTAAGTGTGTGGAGATGGGACGCCTGGAAGTAATGCCCCGATTAGGGCTCAAAGAATCATGGCTAGTCTTTATCAGGCTTAGCCACGTTTTGGGGACTTTGCCGGGTTCTTGGGAACTCCCTTTTTTTTATCTCCGACTAACATCCTCTTAAGGTCGGGTGCCAACGGGGTCTAAGGGAAAAGACTCGAGTGCATCATTGCCATCCTCGAGGCTTCTAGGCGATCTTCCGAAATGCATTAATAAACGGAAATCGGGCCATCCGATTTTGTCGTATACAAGGTGGCAACTAACTTTCGGACCCATTTCCCAAAGTTAGGAACAGCGTGAGGCGTCCAAGCAACAACTGCAGAAAATATAAAACTATTAAGGAATACAAAAACTGAATGTGAAGAAGTTTTTGTTAAGAAACTCCACTTTCGATTAAAGTTCCATCTCTCCGGGAATGGCATTTGGTCCATGGGGATAGCATTCGAAGTCCTTACTCCGATGAACTGGCTCATCCAGTCTCGATCTTTTCTTTATCGTTTATAGCGAAGAAAGCCTTCTTTGTTCGACGTTGTAGCTTTATGAGCCCTCAAAACATCTAGGGCCGATACAGCCGAATAGGATGATTGAGGGTAAATTCCAACCATTCGGCCTTTCCGAAAAAATAGTGCATCATGATTACAATGCACCAAAAGGAGGGATAGATCTAGCAGAGGGTGACCTAATATGTTTTGCAAAAGTCAATCACTACCGGATCAAGGGGACCCAGTGTGAAGGGGTAAGTATAAATACTCAAGAACCCCTCCGTGTAGGTAGTGATGCTTTTCTCGGGGCTCGGGATCTGAATCATGACCTCAACTCCCTAATCGCGGTCCCTCTTCATGACCTCGTTTTGGAGTCGAACTTAAGAACAAATTGTATATTTGAACTCATGGAAGATTGGGTGAACTTATTTTGGTTCGAAACTTGAGTTTCGATTATGTGGGCTCGGGGTCGGTTTTTACTATTCCGGGCAGAATATTGTAAAAACCATATTTAGCAAATATGAACTAGTTTGTTAAGTAGAATTGATGATATTAAATCAATTGTGTATAGATACGATTGGATTGGAGTCAAATTCAAAAGGAAAAGGCATTGCTACGGATTGAATCGTTCGTAAACTTTCGAGGTAAGTGTTTGTTCTATCCTAGCTTGAGGGAATAGGATTATGTGTTATGTGTTATGTGATCGAGTGCGGTGTATGGGCTGTGGTGACGAGCATCCATACATTGGCGTCTAGTATGACCGTCCCTTGTTGGGACTTGTTGTGAAGATAATTATTGATTGCCCTTGATGGGACGATTTATGAATTGTTGTTTCTTTCTTTGCCCTTAACCGTGATTGTTATTTGGGTGAGGAAGAGAGATAATGCACGAAGGGTGATGCCGTGCCATGTTTATTATTGATTATGCACGAAGGATCGTGCCGGCCGTGCCATGTTTATTATTGATTATGCACGAAGGATCATGCAGTGCCCTATTATTGATTATGCACGAAGGATCATGCCGTGCCCTATCATTGAACCATGTACGAAGGATCATGCCGTACTATGGATGGGAGGATGAGAGTAAAAGCACGAAGGGTGATGCCGTGCAACTTGTTTGCTATTACTTGAATTGATATTATTTGTGTTTACATTACACTTTGTTTTTCCTTGTGAAATTATTAAGTGTGGTTAATTGTTGAATTCTTCAAGATATTCCTTATTGTGTTAATACTTGATTATTTCTTGATATTTTGTGGTACATATATATATATTGAATTGCACGGGTTTACGTGGGTGTCTGGTCCTCTAGCCTCGTCACTACTCGCCGGGATAGGCCGGACACTTACCAGCGCACATGGGGTCGGTTGTGCGAATGCTACACTTACGTGCGTTTTTGCACAGAGGTCCGGGTTACGATCGGGAGCAGCAGCAGCGAGCGGCAGCAGTAAATAGATCGCGTAGGAGTTGATCACATTTGAGACCAGGGTAGCTTGGACGTCCGCAGGCCGGCGTCTCTTTCTTTAATTATGTTAATAGTCGTAGTCTCATTGTTCCGAGACAAACGAGAATTATGTTGTATTTCCTTCGGACTTTATGTGTAGTATTCCATAGTAGTTTGTGAGTTAGTGACTCCAAGTCTTGGGTAGAGGATTTCGGTATGATTTTACCTTGTGATTTGTTATTTCCATTTCGATAAAGTATTCCGCATTTATTTAATTAAAATTGTGTTAAAAACGGGATAGTATGAATACGGTGGCTTGCCTAGCTACCACGAGTAGGCGCCATCACGATCCCGATATTGGGGGAAAAATCCGGGTCGTGACAAGTTGGTATCAGGAGCTCTAGGTTACATAGGTCTCGCCACTCACGAACAAGCTTAGTAGAGTTTGAGAGGTAGGTACGGAGACGTCTGTACTTGTCCTCCAGAGTCTATTGAGTTAGGAAAAAGTCTCTCATTTGTTCTTTCTTGTCGTGCGACTTGTTCCTCAATTACTGATTGAATTTCTATTCTGTCCTTTCGCAGATGGTAAGGACACGCACGTCTTCGTCCGCTGACCAGCAGCCTGAGCCCCAGACAGCTCCTGTGAGGGGCGGGGGTCGAGGCCGTATCAGAGGCCGTGGTAGGGGTAGAGCTCAGCCCCAGGCAGCTATCCCAGAGGTGGAGCCCCGTATTGAGATTAACGAGGAGGTTCCGATTCCAGGCAGCTCCAGTGGGCCCAGCTCAGGTCCCCGGAGAGGCTTTGATTACCCCGGATCTCCGGGATGCCTTGGTCAGAATAGCGGGATTCATGGACGGTATTGCCGGAGCGGGCTTATTATCGGTTGCACCAGCCACTTCTCAGGCCGGAGGAGGGGCCCGGACTCCTGTGGCTCGTCTCCGGAGCCGGTAGCTCCTCGGCCTCGAGCACCGGTGATCGGCTAGGCAGTGCTCACTCGGTCGGTACCGCGGCTACGTGCGGTGATGGAACGGCCATGACTTCGACTCGTTATGGAGGCTTGATCGGTTCTCCAAGCTATTTACCACTACTTTCGGTGGAACCGCATCAGAGGATCCTCAGGACTTTTTATTCAGTTGCCATGAGATTCTGAAGACTATGGGGATCGTGGAGACAAACGGAGTTGATTTTTGTACTTTCAGACTTGCAGGATCCGCCAAGACTTGGTGGAGAGATTATTGCCTGACTCGACCAGCAGGGTCCCCAACTCTATCATGGGACCAGTTTGCGGAACTATTTATGGAGAAGTTTCTCCCTACTACTCGGCGGGATTTACTTCGGAGGCAGTTTGAGCGCCTCCATCAGGGCACTATGACAGTTACACGGTATGAGACGAGATTTATCGACTTGGCTCGTCATGCAGGTAGTGATACTTCCCACCGAGCGGGAGAGGGTCCGCAAGTTTATAGATGGGCTTAATCATCCGATTAGACTCGGATGGCTATGGGCGTGGGGAGTGACATATAATTTCAGGAGGCAGCCAATGCAGCACGTAGAGTTGAGATGGCTCTTGCTGGGGAGGTGGTTATTCTTCGGATAAGAGGCCTCGTCATTCAGGTAGATTTGGTGGTTCTTCCTCTGGTAGCAGAGAATCCTTTGATAGAGGCCGGTCTTCCAGGCCTTTTCATTCCGCCCTTCAGGCTTCACAGGGTGGATCAGGTGATCGTGGTTCTCGGGGGTATTATTCAGACCAGTCTCCTATTAGTGCTCAGCCTCTTCAGAGCGTTCGTGGAGGCCATTCCGGTCGTCAGGGCCAGCAGCCCTATCAGTCTAAGAGTTGCTACAGTTGTGGTGACCCAGGTCATTTTATCAGGAATTGCCCTATAGCAGCGGGCAACTCTCAGCAGCGAGGTCCTCGTCCCATGATTCAGGCCCCAGCTGACCCTCAGCTTGCCCAGCCAGCCAGAGGCGGGGGTAGAGATTTTAGAGGTGGAGGTCGAGACCGTAGAGGCAGAGACCGTCCGGCCAGAGGTAGAGGTCAGCCAGTTGATGGTCGTCCTAGAGACGCAGCTCAGAGGGGAGGTGCAGATCCCCGATTCTATGCTTTACCAGCCAGGCCAGAGGCAGAGGCATCAGATGCTGTGATTACAGGTACTATTCTTGTGTGTGACAGAGGTGCTTCAGTATTATTTGACCCTGGATCTACCTATTCCTATGTGTCTTCCTACTTCGCACCGTATTTGGCTGTGCCCGGCTATGCTCTGGATATTCCAGTTTATGTGGCTACGCCAGTGGGTGACTCTATTGTAGTCGATCGGGTGCGTCGTTCGTGCGTAGTTATATTTGGGGGTCTTGAGACCCGTGTTGATCTGTTGCTCTTGGATATGGTAGATTTTGATGTCATATTGGGGATGGACTGGTTGTCCCCATACCATGCTATTCTTGATTGTCATGCTAAGACCGTCACCTTAGCCTTGCCAGAATCACCCCGATTAGAGTCGAAGGGTACCTCAAGCCACTCCGTTCGCACTGTTATTTCTTATGTTAAGGCTCGACGTATGGTCGAGAAGGGGTGTCTAGCTTATTTGGCTTATGTTCGTGATTCCAGCGCAGAAGTTCCTTCCATTGATTCAGTCCCTATTGCACGGGAGTTTCCTGAGGTTTTTCCTTCAGACCTGCCGGGCATGCCACCCGACAGGGATATTGACTTCTGTATTGATTTGGCACCGGGCACTCGGCCCATCTCTATTCCACCCTATCGTATGGCCCCGCCGGAGCTAAAAGAGTTGAAAGATCAGTTGCAGGACCTTCTTGAGAAGGGCTTTATCAGGCCCAGTGTTTCCCCCTGGGGAGCACCTGTATTATTTGTAAAGAAGAAAGATGGCTCGATGCGGATGTGTATTGATTACCGGCAATTAAACAAAGTGACAATAAAGAATAAGTATCCACTGCCGAGGATTGATGATTTGTTTGACCTGCTCCAGGGAGCGAGGGTATTTTCTAAGATAGACTTGAGGTCAGGCTACCATCAGCTGAAGATCAGGGCGGCTGACATTCCTAAGACGACCTTTCGCTCTAGATATGGGCATTATGAGTTCTTGGTCATGTCCTTCGGGTTGTCCAATGCCCCAGCAGCATTCATGGAGTTGATGAATCGGGTATTCAAGCCTTACTTAGATCCGTTCGTGATAGTCTTCATAGATGACATCCTGGTGTACTCCCGCAGCCAGGAAGAGCACGAGCAGCACCTCAGAGTGGTTCTTCAGACTCTGAAAGATTACCAGCTATATGCCAAATTTTCTAAATGTGAGTTCTAGCTGAGTTCGGTAGCATTTCTGGGTCACATTGTATCGGTGGAAGGTATTCGGGTAGACCCAAAGAAGATTGAGGCAGTCCAGAATTGGCCTCGACCAGCTTCAGTGACTGAGATCCGGAGTTTCTTGGGATTAGCAGGTTACTACCGTCGATTTGTAGAGGAGTTTTTTTCTATTGCAGCCCCGATGACCAGGTTGACCCAGAAGGGTGTCCAGTTCCAGTGGTCAGAGGAGTGTGAGGCGAGCTTTCGAAAGCTCAAGACAACTTTGACTTCGGCCCCTATCTTGATGTTGCTTACCGGTTCGGGATCCTATACGGTATATTGTGATGCCTCACGTACAGGACTTGGAGCGGTATTGATGCAGGATGGTAAGGTTATCGCTTATGCTTCGAGGCAGTTAAAGATACATGAGAAGAATTATCCAGTTCATGATCTTGAATTAGCGGCAGTGGTTCATGCCTTAAAGATCTGGAGGCATTATCTATATGGTGTGACATGTGAGGTGTACACCGATCACAAAAGCCTACGGTACTTGTTCAAACAGAAGGAGTTGAATCTACGACAGCGGAGATGGTTAGAGTTGCTAAAAGACTATGATGTTACTATATTATATCACCCGGGTAAGGCCAATGTGGTGGCCGATGCATTGAGTAGAAAGTATGCCAGCATGGGTAGTCTTGCATATATTCCGGTCAATCAGAGACCATTAGCTCTAGATGTCCAGGCCTTAGCCAACCGGTTCGTGAGATTAGACATTTCTGAGCCTAGCTGGGTGTTAGCCTGCACGATCGCTCGTTCTTCTCTATTAGAGCGTATCCGTGAGAGGCAGTTTGATGATCCTCATTTGCGTGACCTGAGGGATACTGTGCAACGGGGAGGTGCCACGAAGGTAACTCTAGATGATGACGGATTATTGAGATTGTAGGGGCGAGTTTGTGTGCCCAACGTTGAGGGGATTCGAGAGTTAATCTTAGCGAAGGCCCACAGTTCGCGGTATTCTATTCACCCGAGCACCGCGAAGATGTACCACGACTTACGGTAGCACTATTAGTGGCGTAGGATGACGAAGGATATCGTTGCGTATGTCGCTCGGTGTCTAAATTGTCAGCAGGTGAAATATGAGCACCAGAGACCTGGTGGTGTATTCCGGAGGATTGAAATTCCCGAGTGGAAATGGGAGCGGATCACTATGGACTTCGTTACTGGACTTCCTTTGACTCGGAGGAAATTTGATGCTATTTGGGTCATTGTTGATAGATTGACCAAATCAGCACACTTTATTCCAGTATCTGTCTCCTACTCGTCGGAGAGGTTAGCGGAGGTTTACATTAGGGAGATTGTTCGTCTCCATGGGGTGCCGGTATCTATTATCTCTGATCGGGGTACGCAGTTTACCTCGCGGTTCTGGAGAGCGGTTCAGCAGGAGTTAGGCACCCAGGTTCAGTTGAGTACAGCATTTCATCCTCAGACGGATGGCCAGTCAGAGAGGACTATTCAGATTCTTGAGGACATGCTTCGAGCCTGTGTTATTGATTTCGGAGGCTCGTGGGACCAGTTTCTGCCATTAGCAGAGTTCGCCTACAATAACAGTTACCAATCTAGCATCCGGATGGCCCCGTATGAGGCGTTGTATGGTAGGCGATATCGATCACCAGTTGGATGGTTTGAACCGGGAGAGGCTTGGTTGTTGGGTACAGACTTAGTTCAGGAGGCCTTAGATAAGGTCAAGACTATTCAGGAGAGATTGCGTTCAGCTCAGGTCTAGGCAAAAGACTTATGCGGATCGTAAGGTTCGAGATGTAGATTTCATGGTTGGTGAACGAGTATTGCTCCGGGTGTCGCCTATGAAGGGCGTGATGAGGTTTGGGAAGAAGGGCAAGCTCGGCCCTAGGTATATTGGCCCATTTGAGATTCTAGACAGAGTGGGAGGGGTGGCTTACAGATTAGCTTTGCCGCCTAGCTTATCAGCCGTGCATCCAGTTTTCACGTATCTATGCTTCGGAGATACCACGGCGATCCCACACATGTGTTAGACTTCAGTACTGTCCAATTGGACAATGATCTATCTTACGAGGAGGAGCCGGTAGCCATTCTAGACCGGCAGGTTCGACAGTTGAGGTCGAAGAGTTATCCTTCTGTGCGTGTTCAGTGGAGAGGTCAGCCTCCTGAGGCATCGACCTGGGAGTCCGAGTCTGATATGCGGAGCCGCTACCCACACTTGTTTCCTGACTCAGGTACTTCTTTCTTTTGTCCGTTCGAGGACGAACGGTTGTTTTAGAGGTGGAGATTGTGACGACCCAAAAGGTCATCACTTGTTTATTTAATCATTCCGAGCTTTTGAGGTCTTGAAAACCTCATTTATAGTTGCCTCGATTTGCGTGCACAGTCCGGGCACAAAGCTGGAAAAGATTTATGTTGAAATATGTGAAATATGTGAAAAAGTAGAAGAATTTTGATATTAATATTGATATGGTTGACTTTGGTCAACATTTTTGGTAAACGGACCCGGATCCGTGATTTGACTATTTCAGGAAAATCCGTAGAAAAATATGGAACTTGGGCATATGTCCGGAATTGAAATCCGAGGTCTAGAACCCCAGTAAAAGAATTTTTCTGTTAAATTGTTTTCCGAAAATGTTTAAGGAAAATGAAACTGAATTTTTATTAAAAAGTACTGGTATCGGGCTCGTATTTTGGTTCCGACGCCCAGTACAGGTCATATATATTGGTTAAGCGCTTCCTGTAAAGTTTGGTTGAAAACGGACGTCGTTTGACGTGTTTCGGCCTTAAATTGGAAAGTTTGGAAATTTTGAAATCTTAAAGAATTCTTGAGCTTTAAGGCTCAATTCATTGATTTTGATGTTATTTTAGCGATTTGATCGCGCGAGCAAGTTCGTATGATGTTTTTGAGTTAGTGTACATATTTGGTTTGGAGCCCCGAGGGCTCGGGAGTGTTTCGGAGGTGGTTCGGGGTGTTTTTGGACTTAGAAAACCAGCAGATTTTCTGCAATTTTTACACAGATATTTTACCCTACGCGATCGCGGACTTGTCCACGCGATCGCACTGCCTTGTCTCGATACTCAACGCGATCGCGGCCGTCTTCACGCGATCGCGAAGCTTTACATCTTTCTCCAACGCGATCGCAGCCTTCTTCACGCGATCGCGTAGCTTTCCGTTTTCCTTCAACGCGATCGCGACCCTTTTCACGCGATCGCGTAGTACAAATGAACCACCCAGCGAAATTCTTCTACGCGATCGCAGCATTGTCCACGCGATCGCGTAGTGTTAAAAATTTGCCTTCCGCGATCGCGACCCAGTTCATGCGATCGCGTAGAACAAAAATTTCGCCCAGTGAATTTAATACAGAGAACAGAACAGAAACGGGATAAAAATCCCATTTCTGTTCAAACCCCTTCTCCACAGCATTTTAGACGATTTTGAGGCATTTCTTCATCAAAGTTCATTGGGTAAGTATTGTTAACTCATTTTCTTCATTTTTCATCAACATCAATCAAATCCTTAGGCTTAAACATGTATAAATTGGTTGAAAATTTGAGAAATGGGTATAGTTAGGGCTTTCAAAGAATTTGTGATTTAGACCTCGTTTTGGAGTCAAACTTAAGAACAAATTGTATAATTGAACTCATGGAAGATTGGGTGAACTTATTTTGGTTCGAAACTTGAGTTTCGATTATGTGGGCTCGGGGTCGGTTTTTACTATTCCGGGCAGAATATTGTAAAAACCATATTTAGCAATATGAACTAGTTTGTTAAGTAGAATTGATGATATTAAATCAATTGTGTATAGATACGATTGGATTGGAGTCAAATTCAAAAGGAAAAGGCATTGCTACGGATTGAATCGTTCGTAAACTTTCGAGGTAAGTGTTTGTTCTATCCTAGCTTGAGGGAATAGGATTATGTGTTATGTGTTATGTGATCGAGTGCGGTGTATGGGTTGTGGTGACGAGCATCCATACACTGGCGTCTAGTATTGTTCTCCCTTGTTGGGACTTGTTGTGAAGATAATTATTGATTGCCCTTGATGGGACGATTTATGAATTGTTGTTTCTTTCTTTGCCCTTAACCGTGATTGTTATTTGGGTGAGGAAGAGAGATAATGCACGAAGGGTGATGCCGTGCCATGTTTATTATTGATTATGCACGAAGGATCATGCCGTGCCATGTTTATTATTGATTATGCACGAAGGATCACGCCGTGCCCTGTTTATTATTGATTATGCACGAAGGATCATGCCGTGCCCTATTATTGATTATGCACGAAGGATCATGCCGTACTATGGATGTGAGGATGAGAGTAAAAGCACGAAGGGTGATGCCGTGCAACTGTTTGCTATTCCTTGAATTGATATTATTTGTGTTTACATTACACTTTGTTTTTCCTTGTGAAATTATTAACTGTGGTTAATTGTTGAATTCTTCAAGATATTCCTTATTGTGTTAATACTTGATTATTTCTTGATATTTTGTGGTACACATATATATATTGAATTGCACAGGTTTATGTGGGTGTCTGGTCCTAGGCTTGTCACTACTTCGCCGGGATAGGCCAGGCACTTACCAGCACATGGGGTCGGTTGTGCTGATGCTACACTTCTGTGCTTTTTGCAGAGATCACAGTGTTGGAGCAGCTTTCGGACTGCAGTAGTAGTAGGATTGCGTGGGAGTTGACCACATTTGAGACCGAGGTAGCTTGCAGACGTCCGCAGGCCCGGCGTCTCTTTCTTTAATTATGTTAATAGCCGTAGTCTCATTGTTCCGAGACAAACAGAATTATGTTATATTTCCTTCAGACTTTTATGTGTAGTATTCCATAGTAGTTTGTGAGTTGGTGACTCCAAGTCTTGGGTAGAGGATTTCAGTATGATTTTTACCTCGTGATTTGTTATTTCCATTTCGATAAAGTATTCCGCATTTATTTAATTAAAATTGTGTTAAAAACAGAATAGTATGAATACAGTGGCTTGCCTAGCTACCACGAGTAGGCGCCATCACAAACGAGATGTTTCAGTCACTTCGAGTGACCGCGACGGGAATGACATCATCTTTAGAGATTCCAGAGAATCGAGATTCAAATCGTTTCTTATCACCTTCCTCTAAGAAATGCGGGGAATATCTGTATACGGCCAAAATCATACACGCCCGATTTCCCAGTTCGAGGTATCATCTTAGGTCCGAGTTCAACCAAGCTCGATTCGAGGTTGACAGGCTAGACTCGAGTTCGAGGATAGAATGCAATGCCCGAAGATAGGAGTGCCAGGGATACAAAAGTTAGGTATGTTCGACCCCGAAATTGTACCGTTATGGATTTATAACAGAATGAGCTAGATTTCGTCCACGTCTCCAAGATTATGGTGCAAATCCCAGATAGGATTTTACGATTTCGTACTAGGCGATTAGACAGTTGTAGCAATAATATTCCTTACTGTAAATAAAAATGTACTTTATTTAGGGTTTCCCTATTATATAAAGGGGACCTCAATCATTTTTAATACCATCTAATAATTGAAAAGAATATACTATCATATTTTCACTCTTAATGCTCGTCAGAATTGTCCTTTACATTTATAGTTCTTACTTTATTACTCTTAGTTCATCTTTAGGTCGCTAAACTTGAGGTCACCACTGCTGGATAACATTGGTTTGGTTCACTCATTTCTTTCATTTTTACTTCATATTTCTTGGTTATTAATTGGTATAGAACTAAATCACATATATTTAAAACTATAAATTTAATTGTTGCATGTATTTTTTAGGTAAACACTACAGTTAAGGGTAATTTCCATTTTTACTACACTCATGTGGGACGTGTCTTCCGAAATCGGCCACATCCACTTAGTGTTTTCAAATAGAAATTCGGCATCCTTCCTTCCAAGAACTTCCCACCTTGCTCTTGGGAAGACTCGAACTCACAACCTCTCGGTTGGAAGTGGGGGTTGCTTACTATCAGAGCAACCCCTCTTGTCAATATATATATATATATATATATATATATATATATATATATATATATATATATATATATATATATATATATATATATATATATATATATATGTGTGTGTGTGTGTGTGTGTGTGTGTGTGTGTGTGTGTGTGTGTGAAATTCTTTTTCTTTGTTTATATACTTTTGGAAATATTAGCGTGCGGTTCTTATTCCAAGTATAAATATCATCTACGCTTTTTCACCAGGAGTATTTGTACTAGATTTCTTTTATAATGTTTTAGCTTTTTTGTCAAAAATCATTATTATCAACCTGATATTTTCTTTTTCTTTTTTTCTATTAATTAAGGAAAAAGGAAACTTAAAGAACCTATTTGATAAACAGAGGTGTATAGGCAGCTTGATAGGACCGTTTGCCACTGTACTTGTGGGCGATGATTGTGTCTCCTATCCGCTAAAGCTCCACAACAAAATTTTGTTTCTTTTTATGTGAAAGTGTGAAACATATAGCCACAGTATGATAGTATCACTTGAAGATAATATACTAGGCGAATAATAGTGCAATACGGTCATTTTACGTTTGAGCTCTGTCTATCTTGCTAATATTCTCTCCGTTCCAATTCATGTGAACGTTTTTGATTGGGCATGGAATTTAAGAAAAAATAAAGACTTGTTGAATTTGTGGTCCTAAACAAGTTTAAATGGAGCCCAGTGTATTTGTGTGGTTATAAAAGCCTTTCATTAAGGGTAGAGTTATAAGTTTAAGCTAAATTGTTACCAAATTTAGAAAGGATTCATTCTTTTTGGAACGGGCCAAAAAGAAAATAGGTTCACATAAACCGGAACGGGGGATTAATATATTTGCGTTGCAATTTCAGGATGGTACAATCAACTAGCAACTCTATCAGTTAAAATATAAAGGAATATAACTCAATACGAATGTGTTAATCTCTATATTATCCAATACTGATTAGACTAATATGAGTCCAGCTTGTCATAGAAATAATTGGTCAACAATGATCTAAAGTTCTGATAAATTTTTGGGAAAGTCAATGACAAAAAAATCCTCAAGTAATGTGAACTTTTTACCTTTACTTATATATATATATATAAATATAAAAGATATTCCACAAAAACCTATTTACAAGGACAAAAAAGGAAAATGCGCTTTTAGACAAAGGAGAAACTTCTCATATCAAGTAACTGTAATTTGCCTTGCGTCAACAATGTAGCCTAACCTTTTACTGAATTACATTACATAAAATATATTGATTCCTGTTATTTTTTTCTGAGTGCCACTAATCAACAAAAACAATGCCTACTTGGATGAAAAGGCTTCTATTCTTGCCTTATTGTAGTCGGGTTGTTGTAACAGTGGTACATCTGACATGGAAACTTTAGCTCTTAGTTCCTGCCATCTGTGGCGAATCTATGTTGATAGGTCTGGTGCTTCAGCACCCATTATATTTAGGGTACTATATTATTTATTTGTATAGAGAAACTAATATTACACACAAATTTATTGTTGAGCACTCATCTCTCTTCATAAACTTCAAACTAAAAGTAATTGAGCACTCATAATACAAAATTCTTGGATCCGTCACTGCCACATGACGACCATCATGGTTCCATTGCAGCGTATCAATAAATACATACATGCTAGATAGTTTACATTATTGTTTGTTTAGATTAATGTTCATTTAGGCATGTTTTTAGTTAATGACAACAACAACAACAACAACAACAATAACCCAGTATAATCTCACTTAGTGGGGTCTGGGGAGGGTAGTGTGTACGCAGACCTTACTATACCCTAGGTAGAGAGGCTGTTTCCAAATAAACCCCCGACATCCTTCCCTCCAAGAACTTCCCACCTTGCTCTTGGGGAGACTCGAACTCACAACCTCTCGGTTTTTAGTTAATGAATTTTAGTTATTCTAATCTCAAACCTAAACTGCACTGCTCAACGTCCATTATATTAGATGTCAACACTCTCTTTACCTGATTTTCATCAAGTAGTCTTGCTCTTATGATTTTCTTGGTAAGACAAGTTTCTTCAACCTTCTTTGATGTTCTCCAGCTATTAAAGAGTTTGTTATATTCATCATTGTCATGATCCTAATTTTAGTATTTTTGAAATTATTTTTTTCCTTACATTAAGTAATAAATAATGAACTTCACCGAGTAAATAATAATATCTTTAACAAATTTAAATACTGAATAATCCCTTAGTCATCCCAGAACTCGGTGTGACAAGTGCATAAGCAATTTTTTAGGAATTTAAAATGTAAGATAATAACTGTCCGGAATACAAATTGGACAGAAAGGAAAATACAATACTCTGAAGAAGACTCTGCTGGCTGGGGGTCATCTCGAGAGATGCAGCTCACCGAAGTCTCTGTATTAACCATGTCGTTGCGCCCAACGAAGTCACTAGACATACATGTGCATGTGCAATAAAATTGCACAACAAGTGTAGTATGAGTACGAAAACAGCGCGTACTCAATAAGTATTCAGTCTAACTTCGAAAAAGTAGTAACGAGAGGTCGACTACGGCACTTAAAGGTGATCCAATAATATAATCAGTCGTTGATTTATTAAAAATAGCAGTAAACTCAAGGGAATCACGTAGCAGGTTTGATATTTTTATTTTAAGGAATATCCTTTCAGGTTTGTCTGGTATAATGATATTAAGTATCTTAGTGGAAATCTTTGTACTTGAAATACGAATTTCCTAGCAGTCCTTATGTCCTCTCCGCGTACATAGAAACATCAAGGAGTTGCACCTTTTTGGGAGATATCAAGGTCAATAGAAAGTCTCTTGGTTGTGCGTCATGATCGAACAATCAAAACGTATAAAAGAAATACATAGGAAATATCATTTTAAGGAAATATTAGGTGAGATACAGCTCATTACGTGAACCTCACCAAATTAAACTAAGTAAAAAGAGAATATAAATCTAATTGCTTTGATTATTTATTTTAGTAGGTTCAGACAATATTCAATCACCTTGACATTGACAAACAAAATGTTCATCCGTCAAAGACATTTCTACTTTTCTTTCATGTATAATTATTTATTCAAATTTTTGCTATAATAGTGATATTATTTTACAAAATCGTATACTATATGGCGTGGTATACACGTGCAATGCACGTGGCAACTAGTATTTATAAGGAGTGAATAAAATAACTAAGACACCTTTCATACGATTAGAAAAGGATGACACCTTTTACCAATATTGTTTAGTATTTTATTTAATTACTTTTATTATAAAATAAAAAGGTACATTACTAAAAAGGTATTTTATCCTTTCAACTTTCTAGTTTAGAGCTTCCCACATTTAAATTAGTATAGATATGTTTTGTGACTTTTCTACGTGCAGGAGCTCGAGTTTAAGTAAATTAGTGACCGTACAGAATGAGTAGCCATATAAATGAGGTACCGTGTGCTTGTCCACCTCACCTAGGTTGGGGTGTGACAGGAAGCAGTAAAAGCGAAGAATAAGATATCCCCACTATTTCACTTAACATTTATAACGAGTACAGTGCAGACTCAGCATCTACCAGAACTTGAACAACAGTTGTACACGCAAGGTTGGAGCAGCTCAAAAATGAATATAAACATTCAGGAGCTACTTACCCATCAAGACAAAAATAAGTACGTACATATTGCTTCTAAGAGAAAAGCTAGAGTTTTAAAATCTAACAGTTGATTGATGATTATATGTCAATGGCGTGGATCGTTCCAATCTACAAACCTTTTCATGGAGAAAGGATAGTTCTGTTTAGCCAGATCAGTTACCCAAAACAGATCTATGTTCTTGTCATAAAATGCCTTGATCTACTATGAACCTCAAGGTCTGGAAACATCTGCTTCGTCGATGACGCTTTCTTTCTTCCCACTGTAACGCTGTAGAAAGGAAGCAAGTCTCAGTTGTCTTCAAAATACTAAGGTACAACGTATGGACTGACAAATTCAGGCTTGACCATCTAGAAAAGTTACAGAAAAAATTAAACTACAAATAACTTTCATAGATACCTGTTTGCCGAATGTGAAGGGGACATATCTATATTTTATCATGTGCATTATCTGCCTCTTCATTGTCGAAATGAATAGTACAACCCAATAGAATAACAAAATTGGCCAAAATACAGGTACATCAAATGCACTGAAGAATGTCAGCACAAAAGCGATGCAGAAGGCTTTTGTTAGCGAATACCTGTCATAGAAGCAAAGAAAATAATCAGTTTCCAGGCAATGACTAGTGTGTCATCATTCCTAGGACTACATGGACCAACAGAATTAGGATGGGAAACCCACTAATATAAAAGTTAGGCGCATGGATGAAGTGGAACACCAGTAATACTATTTAAAAGATTACATTAGAAGAAATATCAGTGATATAAAAGCTAATACCCAAAGATCTCTCTTGTGCATTACAAGAATAATAGGAGAATCATAAAAATACAAAGAACCTCATGGAAGCAGCCTATTTATACTTTGACATATATGGCTGGCACTACTTCTGTCTATAACAATAAAAATCAATGTAAAACCAATATCCAGCTTCAATACAAAATATTTGCTCCCCTTTCAAGTACATTTCAAGTGAAGGTGATGGCAAATGAAGAGTTCTCCAGAGTTGCCAAGACCGTCAAAAAGCCACACGACAGTCAAAAAGCCCAACGGGCCAAGCCCATATTGACGGCTCTAGTTGAGTTGTTATCACGTGTTCTAACGAGATTGATGATATTGTTTTTCTCTACATATTTTACTGTCAATTATTGATATATTGCAGAGGTTTCCTTGACTAGTGAGTATCATATGACTGGAACCTCGTCACTACTTCATCGACGTTAGTCTTGATACTTACTAGGTACTTGATGTGGTGTACTCATACTACACTTCTGCACATTTTTGTGCAAATCTAGGTGTGGAGGGAGCAGACTTAAAGAGTGAGTGCTACACTGGTCACAAGGATTCAAGGTAGAGCGGCATGAGTGTCGCAGTCCCTTGCAGTCCCATCCTTACATTGATACTGTTATTTTCATATCCGAACGTTATTGTATTTGAGATATCCTTATGTATTCAAATAAAGCTCATGACTCTATACTACTTAGTTCTGGGAAGTTGTACCGAGTATTGCCATTCGGCTTGTGTTAATTCTATTTCCGTTTTTATATTAGATTATGTCTTAATATCTCTCTGTCTGGTTGATTTAATGTTATATAAGTGGTGGGTTACTTAGCCGTAGAGATATATGTCATCACGACCCCTATGGCGGAATTTGGATCGTGATAAGTTGGTATTAGATCCCTAGGTTCAAAGGTTCTACGGGTCATAAGTGAGTTTAGTAGAGCCTTGCGCATCGATACGGAGACGTCTGTATTTTTTTCGAGAGGCTACCAGACTGTAAGGAAGCATCACCTTTCATTCTTTATCGTGCCGATTTGTTATTCCCAAATTTGAATCTTTACTCTTCTATTCTCTCACAAATAGTGAGGACACGCTCCACAGGATCAGCCAGGCAGGCACCTAAACTCATCATTAGAGTCGCGAGGGGTCGAGGCCGAGGAAGGGCATGTACCATAGCTAGAGCAGTAACTAGGTAGCCTACAGTGAAGCTCCAGGCGACCTTGGCACACTTCAGAGCATGTTTGGGAGTTCGGCCCAGGCAGGGTTGATCCCGGTCGCACCAGCTAGTTGAGATCAGAAGCCCCAGCATGTTGAGCGTGTACCTCAAGGACCTATTGCTACAGTGAAGCTCCAGGAGACCTTGGCACACTTCATGAGCATGTTTGGGAGTTCGGCCCAGGCAGGGTTGATCCTGGTCGCACCAGTTATCACAGGCTTAGGGAGGAGCTTAGACTTGCGCTGCTCGTAAAATGGAGCAGCCGGCTCATGCTTATTAGATACCGGGCGTTATGCCCGTACAGCCACTAGTTGCTATTCAACCTGAGGTAGGGCTAGTCGTGTCTTATGAGGGACAGAATAGGTTGGAGAAGTTTCAGAAACTTCATCCTCTCCAGTTCAGTGTGAGGAGCTTCTAAGGATGCACAGGGTCTATTGGATCAGTGTCTCCATATTCTGCATACTCTGGGTTTGGTCAAGTCGAACGGAGTTGACTTTATTGCTTTTCAATGGATAGGGCCGGCATACAGGTGGTGAAGGCAAGTAGGCCAGCTGGCGCAGCACAACTTTCCTAGTCCCAGTTTTCAAATCTTTTCTTTAGGAGAGTTTATTCCACAGAACCGCAAGGATGTGTTGCGCAGTGAGTTTGAGCATTTGTGCTAGGGGTATGACTGTGTCCGAGTGAGTTATCCTGCCATATAACTCCCTTCGTTTCCACTGATAGAGAGATAGTCTATAGGTTTATTGAGGGACTCACCTACAGCCTCGGATTTGGGATGGTACGAGAGACAGAGACAGCATTTCATCGAGTTGTAAAGATTGCTAAGAGGTTAGAGCATGTACGGACATGAGAGGGAAGATAGGGAGGCTAAGAAGCTTGATGGTTTCGAAAGTTTTGGTGGATCCTACTATCGGGGCAAGGTACACCACTGCAGAGTCATTTCAGTCAACCAGTTAAATCTGCACTTCAGGTTTCACATAGCGCTCCCGCTGGATATGGATCTCATAACACTCATACCGGGGAGCCATCTTGCACCTTGTGTGCAGGGTTCCTACAGCAATTATTCCAGTCGTCCGGGATAGACTCAGTAGTCAGTACCAACAGCGATGCCTATAGAGAGGTTGTTTCGAGTATGGTGATGCCGTGATGGTAGGCACATTATGTGAGATTGTCGAAGAATTCAGATGGGTGGACCTTAGCAGGGTACTCAAGCTACGGTTCTCGCTATAACTGCTACCCCACCTGCACAACCAGCTAGAGGTGGAGGAAAGCGAGTACAAATGTCCTAGAAGGGGAGACCAGGCCCGTTGTTATGCTTTCCCTAGTAAGACTGAGGCAGTCGCATCAGATGCAGTCATCCCGTAATTCAAGTGAGATTGTCATGGCGCAAAAGCAGATATTGTCCGGTATTCCCTTGTTCCCTATATTGGCTATGTTCTTTATATCTCGTCTAACAAAAACTAATCGAGCATTAGTATTGTTGCAGTCTATCATAGAGATGCCTCAGTTTTATTTTATCAGGGTTCTAATTATTCTAACATGTCATTCTACTTTGCTTCATATTTGGATATGTCTCGTGATTCTCTAGATACTTGTGTTTATGTATCTACACGCATTGGAAATTCTATTGTGGTGGATCGTGTCTAGCGTTCTTGTTTGGTCACTATCGGTGACTACGAGACAAGAGTTGACATTTTGTTGCTTAATATGTTTAATTTTGATGTGATTTTGGTATGGATTGGTTATCTATGTACCATGCTATTCTTGATTGTCACGCTAAGACCGTGAGGATGGCTATGCTAGAGTTGCAAAGGTTGGAACATAGAGGTTCTTCGGGGCAAATTTCTAGTAGCGTTGTTTCCTTTTTGAAGGCTCAACGGATGGTTGAGAAGGGGTGTTTGGCGTAATTAGCCTTTGTGAGAGATGTAAGTGCTGGAACTCCCACGGTTGACTCAATCCTTGTGGTGACTGAGTCTCCAAAATATGTTCCCTGCAGACCTACCGGGCATGCCGCCAATAGGGATATTGATTTTTTCTATTGATTTGGTACTGTGCATTCAGTTTATTTCTATTCCACCGCATCGCATGGCTCCAATAGAGTTGAAGGAACAGTTGCAGGAATTATAAGTAAAGGTTTCATCATGCCTAGTGTTTCACCTTGGAGTGCGAAGGTGTCGTTTGCTAAGAAGAAGGACGGGTCTATGAGGACGTGTATTGACTATCGCCAGTTGAACAAGGTGACCATTAAGAACAAATATCCATTGTCGCGCATTGACGAGTTTTTTGAGCAGCTTCAGGGTGTCATGGTGTTCTCGAAGATCAAATTGAGTAGGTGTATCAATAGTTGAAGATCAGTGCTTCGGACATCCCTACGACTGTTTTCCGGACTCATTATGGCCATTATGAGTTCTTGGTGATGTACTTTGGCTTGACTAATGCCCCTACAACTTTCATGCACTTGATGAACCGTGTGTTCCAACCTTATTTAGATTTGTTTCTCATTTTGTTCATTGACGATATTTTGGTGTATTGCCGTAGTAGGGAGGAGTATGGGCAGCATTTGAGGATCATGCTCCAGACTTTGAGAAAGAAGATGTTATATGCCAAGTTCTCTAAGCGTGAGTTCTGGTTGGACTCAATACGATATTTACTATATTTCGTACGTTTCGGATATAGCACGTCCCTTTTTTTTTTTACTATATGAAATCCACACTTTAACACCTGAGATTCTTTATCTTGCTTTCGCAGAGGTCAAAGTGTTTTTCTATAGACCTCCACTCCTTAGACGAAATAAGATCTTTCCACTCCTTTTTTTCCAAAGCTGCCCAAAAGACTTCGCCTTCGACCACCGAAGTTCTTTCCACGGGTGGATTCCCGGGAACCTGCGGTAGCCCCTCTTGCCCCGCGTTCGACATGATTTGAACGACCTCTAAAAAGGGTTAACCTCTAAAAAGGGTTATGGTGTCCAGTGTAGGAATAAGGTGGATCCGAAGTAGATTGACACAATTCAGAGTTAGCCCAGACGTTCTACCTTTACAAAGATCCGGAGTTTCCTAAGGTTGGTTGTGCTTTGTGGAGTTGTTTACATCTATCGCAACCCCATTGACTAAGTTGACTTAGAAGGGTGCCCCATTCAAGGGTTATGCCTTGACTACATCCCTAGTTTTGGTATTGCCTTCCAGATCATGTTCATATATACAGTTTACTATGATACTTCACGGGCTGGCATTAGGTGTGCGTTTATGCAGGATGGTAGGTGATTACCTATGCTTCACGTTAGTTGAAGTCCGGTGAGAAGAACTATCTAGTGCATAATTTAGAGTGCAATTGTAATTATTGTTATGCGCATGAGGCAAAATAAGGGTGGCATTTGCTCGGGCTGCCCATACAGCGAAATAAGGGTGGTGATATGCACTTGTGGCGAAATAAGGGTGACATTACTGTTATTGCACATGCGGCGAAATAAGGGTGTCAGTTGTGATGATGTTATGTGATGATTTGGGGGTGATTCTCTTGATGATATTCTTGTGCGAAGTGAGGATGATATTTTGCTCATACACATGTTTTCTTTAAACACCATCATGTAATTTTATGAGTTGCAAGTTGAATTTGACATGTTAGTGCCTCTACTTCTATTTGATGAGTTGATGTCAAAGATGAATTCTATTATGTTGAGTTGTTATTGAATGTTCTAACGAAATGATGATATTGTTTTCTGTTACATATTCTACCATCATGTTATTAGTATTTTGCACATGTTCATGTTATGTTGAGTTGTTATCGAATGTTCTAACGAAATGATGATATTGTTTTCTGTTACATATTCTACCATCATGTTATTAGTATTTTGCACATGTTTCTTTGACTAGTGAGTATCATATGACTTGATTCTCGTTACTACTTCCCCGAAGTTAGTCTTGATATTTACTAGGTACAGGATGCAGTATACTCATACTACACTTCGACACATGTTTGTGCAGATCTAGGTGTTGGAGACAGCGGACTTAGAGAGTGAGTGCTACACTGATGGCGAGGATTCAAGTAGAGCTGCATGGCTATCGTAGTCCCTCAAACTCTCATCCTTACATTGATAATGTTATTTTTATATCCTAACAATATTGTATTTGAGACATCCTTATGTGTACAGTTAGAGCTCATGACTCTACACCACCTAGTTTTGAGAAGTTGTATTGAGTATTACTATTTTGGCGTGTGTTATTTCTATTTCCACTTTTATATTTGATTATGTCTTAATATCTCATGTCTTGTTGATTTAATGTCGTATAAGTGGTGGGGTTACTTAGTCTCGAAGATTAGGTGTCGTTACGACTCCTATAGTGGAATTTGTGTTGTGACATTCCTATATCACTTTATCTTTGGCACAACGGAATAAAGTAAGTTAAAACGCATAAATTATTAATTAGATAATGAATAATAACTAGTTGGGGACTTTTTCCCGACTTCGGCTTACCTTTGGCCTTAAATAGTTTTTTTTCTTAAACTTGATGATGATATTGTCCGAGCTAAGCTAACATGTGGCGTACCTTGCTAACCCACCAAACAGCCTATTACATTCAACAAGCACGTGTCAGGTAAATCATCGTACCAGAATAGGAACAAATGGGTGCCTCAACCACTAAACTGAGCCAACGCCTTGGAAACAACTTTGAAATCTTTAACTGACGGTAAAAGTTGTGTCGTAATCAAGGAGCAGATTTGAAATCCATAAGGAATTCAAAAAATACGTGTAGTTTATATCGAGTGAGGAGTGAAACTTTGGGATAAGTGTTGGCTTTGTGAATATCCTCAATGTTTGTTACTTTAACCTTATGTTTATACCCTATCTGTTTTATTTTATAAGGCGGTACTCAACTGAACACAGAGTAAAAAAAAGACTATAACATAGCAAAAGTACTCCTAGAACTAGTGCTCTTAAACATGCAATGACATTTTTATGCCGGTAAGAGCATGTCGTTAAGGGGAAACCAAATTACTATTTCATTTTTATGCTTCAATCATGCATATATTCGTATTCGAACGAAGGTAAGTAATTTCATAGAATGAAAATTTAAATGCATTGCATATCTTTGTTTCTTGCGCAAGGGGGGAAGTGAGGAAGTATCTGAAGCTCGCTCGCAGTAAATAAGCTTTTTTCCCCTTAAGGTAGTACCTCTAAAATTGCATAAGTTCAGTTTTTCTCCATGTTGTCTTTCTTTATTTTCGTATCTGTTATCACCCCACACTTTACCATCAACTTGATGCTCACTTACTTTAAAACAATTGTTTTGCTCATCACAAAAGGTTCTTGCATGAAAGCACTTCTCGTAAACTCAAACCTTGAGTTCAAATTGTAGTAAAAAACACATGGCAAGTGAAGAAAGTAGTATTCTAGCAAATAAAATTTAGTAATCAGTTTCAAAAGTTATGTGGTGCCATGCCTTTACTAAAGTATATTCTTTATCTAAGCCAATACTTTCCATAGTGAGTTATTAATGTTTAACTGGTATAAACAACAATAAGAAATGTTAACTAATTGGAGTAGATTTTAAAAGATTGCCTACTTACTCCTCTGTCCCATGTTATGTAAGGGTGTTTGACTGTCACAGAATCTAAGAAAGAAAGACCGACTTTTGAAACTTGTGAATTAAAACATGTCATAATATTTTTGTGGCTATAATTATCCTATTCAGGGTAGAATGGGCAATTAAGAGCTAAATTATTTCTATACATAGAAAGGTGTCATTTTTCCCCGGATAGACTAAAAGACAAGAATATCACATAAATTGAAATAGAGCCAATACTTTTCAACAGTCAAACTTAAAACATGTGTATCCTACAAATTACTTAGACAACATTTCTTCCTTAAAAAAATTGAGAATTAAAATCCCTAGCACCAAATATTATCTTCATTTTTCATACATCTAGATAACTATAGCAAAGTAACATAGTAAAAGAGGAGATTTATTTCTTTGTAGGAAGGGAAAACGGAGAAAGTTTTGAACTTCTGTTTTTTCTTTTGATAATCATGGTGTCCTGGCCAGCTTGCGCACACCTTGACTAATTCTAGGGGATACCTACTATCTCCCACCACTATCAAGTACCAGATAACTATATTCTCCAAGACTTGAACGGATGGGAAGAAATCACTAGCATCAAGTACCGGGTAACTATATCCACCAAGACTTGAACAAATGGGAAGAAATTTGTCCTGAGACCTCAAATTCTCAACCACCTCCATTGAACTTCTTTTCTTTTTCGATAAATAGAACAAGCAAAAAAGCCAACCTTTTGCTTTTTCAACAACAACTATGACCGACTTCAAACAAGTTGGAGTCGCTATATGAATCCTCCCAGATCATTTTACTCCCTTTAAACTCATCCCATGCATAGGAAAATTTAAAGTGTATTAATGGTTAATTTTACACAATTT
The DNA here is from genome assembly GCA_032618575.1 of Nicotiana noctiflora. Lineage (NCBI taxonomy): Eukaryota > Viridiplantae > Streptophyta > Magnoliopsida > Solanales > Solanaceae > Nicotiana > Nicotiana noctiflora. The sequence continues at coordinate 298,027 of JASVEL010001920.1, read as the reverse complement.
CGTTGCACATCAAAATTAAAAACCAAAAAAAGTCATTTTTTTCAAGGGCAAAAACTGCATAACCACATCTAGAAGGGGCCGCCCATCAGCAAGGGCACTGACAAGATTACAATTTCCCTTTATAAGGGGCTCTCCTTTAGACATAGGGTAGGCGATACCCCCCCCCCCCCTGCATCTCTCTGGTTTGACGTGGTGGCAGTAAACATTTTGGTCCAAGGCTCAAGTTAAGACCAATAGCTTTCCCTATTTTAAGCTCTCCTACTTTTTTGCCACATTCATAGGTTCTCAAAAGATTTAAAAAAACCAAAATAATCTAAGATGATATCTTCAATTGCACGACAATTGCAATGATCAGTAAAGACAACAAATGATTATAATAGTCAACCAATAACAACTACGCAGGTCTGAAGATTCACGCACTTACAATAAAGCAGGGAAAAGTCCTGGCTGGACAAATCTTAGCTATGATGGCAAATTAATGTAGGAGCAACAACATAATTTTTACTAAGACGCTACATTGATCTACAAAATAAATTGAATACTTGGGACACAGGCACACAGCATCTAAGCCTGAGCCAAGTATAATCAACTTTGTAAACTTCCCAAAAAGCATTTATCCAGACAATTTGCCAAAATATTTCAGACAAATGCAGTATACATCCAAAATGATTCTTTGCAAGAGTTAATTTACAAGCTCACCAAGCGAAAGCTTCTAGAACGTATTAAAGGACCAAACTTTAGTGCATTTGAAAGTTATTTTTTAGTATGCGAATTCCATAGCTTTATTGGCAATTCAACACATTTGTTTTTACGAAAATAGTCAAATTAACTAAAGAAGGATATAGAAACCAATGTTCACCGTGCCAGTGTGAAAAGAACAGAACCGTCAGAACTCAATTTCTGTGATCCATAAATCAATAAAGGAAGAGTCAATCCTAAATCAGTAATACTCAATCATATGAAATTCCGCTCTATTCATCCAATTAAATTTCTAGGAAACGAATTGAAAAATGCAGAAACTGATTCGGTCAAATTACAAAATAGATCCGAACGGACCAAAAAAAATAGTATTCAAGAATTACGCACCAGAATTTAAACTCAGGGAGGCGACGAACGAAAGGGCGAAACTCATCGGAACCGCGGGTTGGGAGGGAAGGACCAGGACCATCGGCAAGTTCCGGATCCACTTGAGGGGAAAGGAAGGCGATCAGCAGCTGAAGGATGTAGATTCCTAGTCCGTACGTGATGATGTAGAATCCTTGAACGAAGTACACGCGTACGGCATAGATCAAGGCTATCACCGAGAAGGCGATCCAACGGTGGCGGACATGCGGCGTTGACTTATCCAGAAGGTGCTGGTACCGCTGAGATACGGTGAAGAACCACTGCGACACGGTGGTCGAAGGTGAGGATAGACCATCGCCGGCGCCGGTTCCTCCACCGACATTCATTTTTTTTTTAAGTAAATTAATTCTCCTTAGAGTTTGGTAATACCAATCCTTTTTTTCTTTTCTTTTTACTTTATCCCAGGCTCAACAATTATGTAGTGGTGTTGTTAACGTGATTTATTTAATTTTTAAGAAATTCTTAAGGGGCTTTTCGTATACTAGTTTTTATGTATGTATTTCACAAGTAACATCTCAACTGAGAGGAGAAAGATGAAAAGAAAGAAAAAGATGATTTAAGAGAATAAATTTAGAAGTATACAGCACAATACACTATGTGAAATTCGTCAAAAACCGAGGTATGACCAATTAATGACCAAAATGTGACCATTTAAGTATGAATGGTATTTTGATGGTCGGTTAAGAATACCGGCCAAAGTTGGTCCAAAACTATCGACCAACATTGGTAGGTGAATTAAATTTAAAAAAAATTATTGCAAAAAAAATGACTAAAGTTGGTCGGTATTTTAATTATCTAATCAAAAGATTCACCATTTGAGAATTAAAGTGGGATGCATACTGTGATAGAATACTATTCTACCACTAGATCATTGGTACATTTTGTTTTAAGATTATCTTTTTTATTTATTCATACTCTTTAATTGTATTTTTGCACAAAAATAATCGATCAAAGTTGGTCGGTTTTGTTAAAAAATAAAATTACCGACCAACTTTCTTAAAATGACTGGTCTAAGAATACCGACCAAAGTTGGTTGATTTTGTAATATTAATTTTTTTTTAATTGAAAAATCGACCAAAGTCGGTCGGTTTCTTGAAAGATAAAGTTTGCGGAACTCAAAAATAATTTTTCGTATTTTTGTGTCAAAGAAAACCGACCAAAGTTAGTCGGTTTTACAAAAAAAAAAAAGTTAAAAAATAAAATATTTTGAAAAATCGACCAATTTGGTCGATTTTTTAATCGATCAAAGTTGGTCGATTTTTGCCAAATTTTTAGTAGTGATAGGGCTTGATTAATGTTCATTTCATACAACTTATGTCTAATGAAGATATTAAAGACATCATATTTGTCGCTAACACATAGCATTCATAGTTTATTATTAGTATTAACGTTTAACTGTTATGTTATAAGTAGCCATTAATGATCATTTTCTCTTTTACTGCACATAATTGTTTTTCACTCATTTCTTTCCTAGCAGAATAGTAGTAGGTTTTATTATCGATAAATCAAAATGTTATTAGCTCTCCCTAAAGAAAGAAGTTGGAATACCAACAAGCGTCTGTTATTGTATTTACTCCATTTCTGCCTCATTGTTTATGAATGGAAAAATATTAGCTATGTCCATTTATAAGTAACTTATTACAAAAATTGGTCAATTTCTAAAATATGATCAATATTAGCCAATTAGCTATTTGTAGTCTAAAAAGGTTAAATTTTTGCTTTCTTTTGAGGGGGTGTTATTAGAATATATTAGGTACATCTTAAGGACCTTGAATCTCAGTTTTGGGATGATTTGGTGGAGTTTTGAGGTGATTTGAATGTAAAATTCGAAATAGAAGATGAACATGAAAAAAAAATATGTGTATCGCTTGTGTGTCAATCATGTATCAAATAAGTATCATATGTATATCTATGTATACCTGCGTATGAGATACATGCGTGATACGTGTTTGATATATGTGTCATAGAAGACTTTTTTGAACTCGATTTTAACTACGAATTTTGAAACTAAATCAGACCAAATCATCTCCAATCTTCTTCAAATTTTGTATATTGACTCATATGATTTCATGAATCTCAACCATACCCATTGGAAAAAAGTCATTTTTTGCTTGGGTTTTATGAATCTTGTATATATATATATATATATGTGTGTATATATATATATATATATACACACACACACACTTATTTGCTACCAAATCCACAAAAAATCCTTTCCGTCTTGCATTTAACGGTTGCTAATCACGCTAAATATGGAAGGAGATCTTTGTATGTGATTCTTGGAGAGAAAGAACCTTATTTATTTGAGTTTTTAAGTTTTATATGTATTTAACTAGTTTTGATAAGTCTATAATTAATGGTTAGAGATTGATAAATTGAGACTTTTTTGAGATATTTCTGTAAAATTCCCTTTATAAATATAGCGGGTAAGGAAGACTTTTGTGGGTGTATGAAAAGACTTTACAGATCGAACTACATAAACTTGATTTTTCTTGTGACTTTTTACGATAGGAATGTGAAGAAATGTTCATTCTTTGAAAATATTAATAAATATATAAATAATCTATCAACAATTTATGTTGGCCTTGCATTCTATTTACAAATACATATATTTGATCATTACTCTTCAATCTTCAGACCATCTCTAAGCTTTTTCTATATCTCCTTCTTCCCATCTTTATTCTGTCATTATCCACTGCTCCCGTTCCTTTTAGTGCCAGAAAATACCAAATTCCATTTATTTTCACTTCCCCCGACTCGAATGAAAGGCGAAAACCTCAAAGGCAGTTCCCTGAAAGGAGAAATCTTCCTCCTACTCTTCTCGATCGGCTGGTGATAAACATCGGCCCTTCATGAAATCATTCTCGGCCCTTGTGTTATAAAGAAGGACTTCAGAGTCGAAAATCCTCATGCTATCCCCGGTCGATGTGAGCACTTATCGAGATATGTGTTTGACCGGAAAAGCACATCAAAACCATGAAGAAAGAGTGTGGTTGGGGGGATGAGGTCGTGGTATAGATCCCCGACCCCGAGAGAGCATCACTACTCATCTGGCGGGGTTTCTAAATGTTTACACTTACTCTTCACACTGTGTCCCCTCAATCTGGTTGTGATCGGTTTTTGTAGAAGATGCCAAGTCACCCTTGGCCAGATTTACCCTTTTTTCTGGCGCATAGTGAAGATGCTCTGTTTCTTCTCTAGCAAGGCCGAAGGGATAGAGTGCACCCTCAATCACCTCATTGGATTGTACTGGCCTTAGATTTTTTGAGGGTTAATCAAGCTTCAATACTGATCGAGCAAGGCCTTCTTCACTAGTAATGATGATGATAAAGACTGTGCTGGATGAGTTGGTTCGTGTGAGTGAGGACCTCAGATATCATCCCCGAGAATAAACTGTCGTCCCTGGAGAAATAGAATCTCGATTGTAAGTGAGTCTTTCCCTTAGTGTCTTCTTACATTCTATTTCTGCATTGTGTAATGCTTTTACCCTTTTGCAGCGGAGGCTTGGATGCCCCATGTGACCCCTGACCTCTTGGAATAGGTTTGAAAACTAGCCATGACCTCTTCGTATGAATAGCACAAATAGTGTGACTTATCGAAGGGAAAATGGGAGGCCAAACACCGTGGTACGTAAGATCTTCTCCCAGGTTTTTCGATGTTTTCCTTTTATTAGAGATGTTATCTCACTTTTACATATTTATGCATGCATTGGAAATGTCTCCGAAATGAGGCCAGCCCCGTCTGGGGAAGAGATCGAGTCCCTGGTTCCCAAATTAGGGAAAGATAAAAAGAGGAAAAGGGCTTCGAAGCTTAAAGACCCCCAAGACAAGAAAGCCCCTACTCGAAGGCTAAAGAAGAAACTTATTCACGTGGACATAGATTCGACCACCAGTTTCTAGATGATAAAGAAAATGAGGGCAAAGAATCGGCATTGGTGACCCGGACTAGGAAATCGATTGAGGTCGCCAAGCCCTCCGAACTGGAGGCCTTGCCTCGAGATAAGGAAACTCTGAAGAAAAACTCGGGCAAAGCCCCTGAGTCCCATGACATCAAGGTTATTCCCCGCCTTCAACAAGTACACCAGAGGGAACAAGTGCTGAGAACCTCAAGGCTAATCAGAACATGTAACTAGGACTATGCTTCTTTCTAATAAACTGCCCCATAGCTTCTAGACAGAGGCTGTAAATACTGCATGTTACATCATTAATACATGCATGACTAGACCTCTTGTAGAGAAGACTCCCTATGATTTACTTAAAGGGAGAAAACCAAATATATCTCATCTTAGGGCATTTGGATGCAAGTGCTTTGTGCACAATAATGGAAAGGACTCCCTAGGTAAGTTTGATCCCAGAAGTGATGAGGGAGTATTCTTGGGATATTATTCACATAAAGCTTGTAAAGTGTATAAAAAAAGGAACTTTAAGTGTAGAAGAAAGTGTACATGTAGTTTTTTATGAAACTAACATTCTTTATGAGAGACAAGAACATGAAGATGAAGCCATTAGGCTAGTAAGAGACTTGAGTGAAGTCACAACTCAAGCTTGTCACACCTCCTTTTTACCGCATATACGTAAACGTAAAATGTGCCACGGTTTAATACTACACCCTAGAAGGGATATAATAATAATCAGTGAAGGATTTTTTCCACTTAAAGGACAGTCGGAACGGGATCAATTTATTTAATTATTCAGAGTCGCCACTTGGGAAAATAATGGTGTCCCAAGTCACCGGTTTAATCCTGAACCGAAGAAATTTATGACTCTGTATTACAGTCTGTGAAACTAGAAACCTGGATAAGGAATTCTGTTAACCCGGGAGAAGGTGTTAGGCACTCCCGGATTCCGTGGTTTTAGCACGGTCGCTCAACTGCAATTTTTTGCTTTTGTCTGATTTCTTTATATATTTTAACTAGGTGCTTTTAATGTTTCGCTTTTCAATTTTAGAAGAATTGCGACGTCACGAAAACACATTTCGAGTCACACCGCAACTGGTACGCCTGTGACTTTAATGTATTTCAGTTTCGCCGAGAGTACGATTTGGGTCGCATAAATGCGCACCCGTATTTAGGAAAGTAAAATTATTTAAATACGCGCCTAAAGAGTCTATCTTGTTGTTAACTTCGGGAAAGACCGTGAAGTTCACTAAACGGTCCTTCCAAGTCTAAGTTTTATAACAACTAATTTGGGGGCCCCGCAATTGTGTATTTTTTGGCGAGGCTCGTCTCGTTTATTTTAAAAGGACAATCCTAAAGTGACTACATTTTTTCTATTAAGTTCGTCTCTAAAATAAAAGAGAAAAGGTCCTAATTTATTACATGTTTATAAGCTCGGGCCTCTTATTAGTTATTAGATTAATGTGAGCGGAAATTGCACTCGAGCTTGCATAAGGGAGATTGTTTTATGCCTTATTCTACAAGCGAATAATACTAAAACTAAAATTATAAATAGCATGCGAGTTTGACAAAATATTAGAACAAACTAACCATTCTCTAATTAATTTAAACCAACAGTATTAGATAAATTGAACCGTTGAAGTTAACTATGTGTAATACAAAAGTCATTTTTTGAACTTTTTTTTTTTTACAACTTGTTGAAACATACATCAACGCTTACAAACTGACATCATGCTAACGTTCATCACTAACATTAGTTACTAATATTATTCAAATTGCTATTTAAAATGATGTTATTTACTCAAGTGACCTCGTAATTTCAGAACTAGACACATTAAACTAACATTTTGATTTCCATTTGAACTATTTGAACCTGTAAACTATTTGAAACTATTTTACGACTAGCTGGAAATGCATTAACTACACTATATTTCATAACTAGTAATCACCAACTAAGATTAATTACAATGAATATTCACATGTTTGTAGAGACAGATTCAACAATTCAATTTATATACTTATCAGTCAGTTGCAAGTAAAAATTCTACTTGATATCCAGTTAAAGATGCGAGAGAACTCAAAAGGAAACTTGACAGCATTTCATTTCATCTCCAACTTCAGGTTTACATTAGGACACGATTTCAGAGTGTGTACCTAGAAATTGACAAAAATAGAGGAATAAGAGATCAGCTATGGCAGTGATAGCAACAGTAGCAGTAGAACAGCAGCCAGCAGCAGCAAAACACAACAACCAACAACAACAAAACACAACCACCAACAGCAACACAACACAACCACCAGCAGTAGCAAAACACAACAACAACAACAACAAAACAGGGATGAATGCAAGAACCAAACAAACTCTGGCCAACCCTCAATGAAACAGTAACACTTCCTTCTCTATTTCAGAATGCCACCCAAATGTCTATGTGTGTGTGTATCTCTTTCTGTGTGTTTGTCTATCTTTTAGACTGCTAGAATTCTCTCTTACTCTCTTACTCTCTTTTTCAAATCTGTAAGCTCTCCAGTGTGTATCCCTGAGTGTATCTGTTTGTATCCAATGTTCTGTGTGTGTGTTTTTCTGCTTTTCAGTGAGTCTCTGTGTATATCCCTCCTTTCTATCCCACTGCCCGTCCCTATATAGTTTTCCAAATTTAACTCCTAGTGGTGCAGAACACTAAACTAAACCCCTGCCCATCCTTTTCAATTCTTAATCAAAAATTCCCATGCTATTCTCTGTTGTTCCACATTAGTGTGTGTTTAACTCATTTTTAATTCAATCAAGCATGGGTCTTCTTTTAATTATCTCCTCTTAAATCCCTTCCATTATGTCTTGTATCCCACTACCATGTTTTAATTGTATTTTAATGCATAGTAAACAGAGCACTCTACTTAAACAATTCTCCAATGTTTTTATTTCCCAAACTAAACTCCCTGATGCCTAAAGTTACTGTTTTAACTTAAACCCTTTAATCTATGCTACTCTTTCAGCTATAGCCAACTCAATTTGAATTAAATTAACCGTTCAAAACTAGAACTCAAATCATATCAAATGGAATCCAACAAGAACCATGATTCAGGACAAACTTCTATTGAACTATCAAGGTTACACATACACAGAAACGAACTAACACATTCCTAAATTAAATCCAAACTAGGACAAGCGAACACATTGACTTCATATGTAACAAAAAATGATGGACAACACAGATGAAACAATTTGAACCAAATAACAACACTAAGCCAATACAGGAATAAACATGGTTTATATCAAGCCCTATTGACACTGACTTTTGTAATTAAACTAACGGACAAACAACTCGTATGTTAATCAACCCTATGAGAAAATTGGACCAAATAAGACAAAGTCCGAAAGAGAAGAGAGGAATGAATTGGAAAGATGGTGAACTACGATTAAGCAAAAATAGATAAACAGTGACAGAAATAGAAGAGAAAAAGGAAAGAAAGTACCTCAAAATTAAAGCTAAACTCCGAACAGTTCCAATTGAAACTTCGACTTGAGTTTTGAAGTCCAAATGGACCTTAATCAAGTATTCTCGACTAAGAATACTTGGCTAAGGTCAATTACGACCTCAAACTTTCGGCTCTTCTAGGGATTACTCAGTCAAGTTGAAATTTGACGAACTTTGCTGTGATTTGGGGAAAAACCAACATGGGCTTTGGGACGAGGGTGGTTTGGTTGCCAAACGGTGTAACTTCGAAAAGGTTTAGGGTTTGCGCCGCCACCAAGGATTTTTAGGGCGGCGCTAGGGTTCATGCGGTTGAATTGAAATTCGACGAGTCTTGGGTTGATTCGAGGGGAACCAACGACGGTCTGGTGGTGGGGGAGGTTCAGTGGGGGTATGGTGTTAATTTGACGGCTAATGGGCAAACGAGGGTTGGGGCATGATTCTTCGATTGAATATTCGAAGAATCTGGTTGGGATTCGAAGATTACGGAGTGGAGATCTAGAACGGGGAGGTCGAGGGGAAGCTATGGTGTGATTTTGGTTGAACTTGGTGACTGACCGCCGCCGTGGGCGATTTCCGGCGGGCGGTCAGCGGTGGTTTGCGGTGGTGGGATTTGGGGTCATCTCTGAGAGATGAGAGATGATGATGATCGATGGGTTTGGCTCGGGGGGGGGGGTAAGAGATTTGATTTATATATGAAATAGGAAATTCAATCCTGATCGTTAGATCATTTACGATCAACGACCAGGATCTTCTCACTTAAATGAAACGATGTCGTGTAGTGTTATTATGGGGCTGGGTCGGTCTTGACTGGGAACGGGTCGGGTTGTGAGGAGGAATGGCGACCGATGGATCAAAATGATCCAACGGCTTGGATATCATGGCCTGTTACGGCGTCGTTTGGGCGTATCCGGAGATGGCCTGAGCCGGATTTTGCTTGGGCCTGGGTTGGTTGTCTTCCTTGGGCCTGTCTTTACACCCATTTTCAATTTTATTAACTAACTCCAATTAAACTAAAAGCCACTTTAAACAAATCAATTTAAGGGGAATGAAATTACACCTATTAATTAACACTTGATGATTAACACAATTTATGTATTCAAATAAAATCACATGATGGCCAAGAAACGGGGTGCACATTTTTTTTTTTTAATTTTCTTTTTAACCGCTTTACGGTCAATTAATTCCTATGAACTCAAATTGATTCCTACACGTCTACGATACATATTTTTGTATTTTTGATTGATGTAACAAGTAAACACACACGCAGACAAGTGCTAACGTCAAACAAAGATCTCACAAAATCCACAAAAAATCAAACTACAACACAAGACTATTTTATTTTGAATTTTTTGGGAGTAATTCTCGTATAGGGCAAAAATCACGTGCTCACAAAGGTGAAGAAGCATCAAAAGAAGGAACATGTTCTTCAGTCCGGGGTAACCTGATAGGGGGAATTGAACAAAGAAGAAATGAACCCAATTCCCAAATGGAACTTGTTCGTGAGCCTATTCCTCAGCAACAAAACATGGGAGAAACTCCAAACAGAAATAAATTGGTTGTGAAACCTTACAAGTATCAATGTTCTCATCCCACTAAGAACATTCTTATTTATCTAATTTCTGGAGTCAAAACTAGATCTGAATTAAAGAATCTGTGTGCTTTTGATGCATTCATATTTCTTATTGAAACTAAAAATGTTGCTGAAGCTTTGCAGGATGCAGATTGGGTGAATGCGGTGCAAGATGAACTCAATCAGTTTGAAAGAAGTCAAGTGTGACATCTAGTCATAGGACCCAAGGATAGGTCAGTGATTTGCACTAAATAGGTATTTAGAAACAAACTTGATGAAGATGCAACAATTACAAGGAACAAGACAAGGCTAGTGGTCCAAAGTTATATCCAAGAGGATGGCATAGATTATGATGAGACCTTTGTTCCCGTAGCAAGACTGGAGGCAATAAGAATCCTCGTAGCCTTTACAACACACATAAAGTTTTCCCTAGAGCATGGTATGAACGTCTCCTAGAGGTAGAAGTCTATGGATACTTAAAGGAAGAAGTCTTTGTCAAACAACCTCCAGGGTTTGAAGGTAAGGAGTGTCCAGATCATGTATTCAAATTGGACTCAAGCAGTCTCCTAGAGCATGGTATGAACGTCTATCCAAATTTTTGCTTGAACATCGCTACAAAAGAGGTAAGATGACAATACTCTATTTTTTAGGGAAAATGGTAAGGTTATACTAGTAGTACAAATTTATGTTGATGACATAATTTTTGGAGCAACCATTGAAATACTTAGTAAGGATTTTGCAAAATTAATGGGGAGTGAATTTGAAATGAGTATGATGGGTGAACTTAATTTTTTCTTAGGCTTACAGATCAAACAAAACCCAAATAGAACCATGATCCATCACCAGAAATATGCAAAAGAGTTGATTAAGAAGTTTAAAATGGATAAGTCAAAAGAAATAAATACATCCATTGCAACTGCCACTAAATTAGACATAGATGAACCTAGTTCATATGTTGATCAAAAGTTGTATAGGGATATGATTGGCTCACTTTTGTATCTTAATGTTAGCAGATCTGACATAGTTTTTAGTGTAGGGCTCAGTTCTCGTTTTTAAACCAATCATAAGAAATCCTACTTGATTGCTGACAAGAGGATACTGAGATATTTAAAAGGCACTACTGATCTTTGTCTTTTGTATCCTAAAGGTAGTAACTTTAATATAGTGGGGTATGTTGCTACTGACTATGCAGGTTTCCATCTGGATAGGAAGAGCACCTCAGGTATGGCTCATTTTCTTGTTTCATGTCATGTGTCATGGTCCACTAAAAAGCATAATTCAGTGGCGTTATCCACTGCTGAGGCTGAATATGTTGTTGCTTCCTCTTATTGTGCTCAATTATTGTGGATCATACAACAACTGGTACATTTTGGCATTGAAGTTGGTTTTATCCCTATCTTTTGTGATAACACTAATGCTATAAGTATGACAAAGAAACCAATTCATCATAAGAGGACTAAGCACATAGATGTTAGACATCACTTCTTAAGGGATAACTATGAGAAAAGATTGATTACCATAAAATTCTATGCTACTAATAAACAAATTGCTGACATATTTACTAAAACACTGAGTAGAAAAAACTTTGAAAGGAACAAGTTGGAATTAGGGATGATTAAGATCACCTAATGGGACCAGCAATGCTTAATGAAAATAAAATTTGGCTATGAAATTTGAACTTGTGTAAATATCCAGATTAATTTTTACTCAGCTTCATACTGTAAATAGTATACTCCCATGACATGTGTTAATATGACTTACTGATCACTTACAAATTTTTCTCTATTATGGTAAAATGAGGCATGATCAAGAGAATTTTAAATGAAGAACCTGGTTCATCAGTACTGGTTCATCTGAATGCCAAGGTATGTTCTCTATACTCTGCACAATTAGAAATATAAATATTTAAATCATGCACAGAGTCCTACAATTTTTCAACTCATTAGAAAATCCTATCCGTTTGTTTTTGAACTGGTTCCGTCCTTATTATAATTCTAACCACAAAAATCGCCTAAATTCTAGGGAAGCTTAACCGTTCATTAACCTACAATTTCAGGTTGATTAGACCTCTAATTGACCGCTAATGCTACAGTTATCCATTAAATGAGGTTTTCTCTTTAAATACTCATTATTACTTCCTTCCATCCTCATAATTCAAAACCATAAAAAAAACCTTCTTCACTCTCAATTGCTTTCTTCTCCAAAGGTTTAACTCACCAATTCTCCCAAGCAATAAGCTACAATGACGAATCCGTAAGAAAACCCTGAAAATCCTCCATAACCTACTCCCTCTGATTCATCTACCCCTCTTCCACCTAGCACGACTCCCCAACCCAGGTGAAAGAGAGTATAAATTCTTTCTCGCAAAATGGTGGCATCTAGTGCTCTTTCAAAAAATTGGATGAGAAATTCAAGGCAAGTCAGACCCAAGATTATGATTTTGACTTTATGATTCGTTCAAATCTGATAGTGAGGGGGAAGGACCTGGGTCTTCTGTTTCTGAGAAGGCCCAAAAATCCCCTTCTAAGGTAAGTTCTTCTTTGACTGAAGATTTAGAAAATAGGTTTGTTTTGGTTAGACCTATAAGGGATGTGGAATTACCTGGGTTAGGAAGGAGCGGAGGTAAAAAGAAATTTGAAAAAGAAAAAGAGAGAGAGGGTGAATGTGGTGACGTGAGGGGAAAAGGGAAATGAGTAGTTGATCATTTACCCATTGCTGAATTGCATGTACCTGCTATTTGTGGGGTTTCACAGAAACTGTTGAAGAAAGAGGCAAGAAGTTAGGGGAAAGTGGTTTAGGAGAAGTTGTTGAGGGGCTAATTAACCAAAGATCATAGGGAGATGAACATGTTTCATCAATTGAAGAGGCCCTAGCAGACCTTCTGAAAAAGGTAGATGCAAGTTACGATCGAAAGAAAAAGAGAACTCCCACACCAAAACCCCCCATTGTTGCTAAACATTCCAAGAAACAAAAGGCTCTCTCCCCAACAACTACTAAAACTACATTGCCAAAGGGAAGAGCAATAAGAAGCAGGGTGAAAGAGAGTGAGAGAGACCTACAACATGCTTGGGCTAAAAGTAAGAAGAAAATGATGAATAAAGGAAAAGGTAAGGTTGTAGAGTCCTCTAAAGCAGTTGATGTTGAGGAAATGGAACCAGTCCATTAAGAGGACCATGAAACAATGGAGGTTCAGACCCCAAATCCGAAAAAGACCAAGACTTCTTCCAAGAAGTCTTCCTCTGTGTCCAAGGCTGCTGAACCTTCATTGGCCAAGAGGACAAGGTCTGCAGTAAAAAACAAACAAGTTAGAATTTCTGAGGATGAGGAATGGAGTGGTGAAGAATAAAATGATTCTGATGGTAAACAAGACAAGCTGGCCAAGTTTGGGAAAAGGAAAATTTTGAAGGGAAGATTGCTAAAAGATTTGGTGGAACCAGGAATAGTTCATTTGGTTGACACCCTAGTTGCTCAGGGCTAGAAGGTGATCGTCCTTCAGATGGATGAGAGATTGGCTAGAAATGAAATTATTAAATTCATGGAAAATGCTTAAGTCAAAGATGGCAGAGTTACAAGCAAAGTCAAAGGAGTTCAAGTGACATTTGATGCAGAGAAGCTGGGAGAGATTCTAGACATCCCTGGTGAGGGATGTGATGATTACACCACAAGAGATGGCCAAGTCTAGATTCCCTTCTGTCTGCCCTTACAATCACTAGGAGATTCTGTGATTTTGCAGAAGTGAATGAGGCCAAGTTTGGGCACAAGAGTGAAATGAAGCCATAACACAAATTCATTTTTGAGTTTATCAACAAGTGCCTACTGCCCAGGAAGGAGAGAAGGCATATGGCAAATTATATGGACTTAGTTCTGATGGAGTGCCTTGAAAAGTGGAAGGCAAATTAATTGGCTTTCATTCATCATCAAGTTACTGGACAGGGTTATCAAAGGCTCCAAAGCTCATGCTACCCCCTATGGCTTTATTTTGACTATGATTCCGGATTGGTGTATTGTGCCTCCGAAGAAATAGGAAATGGCCACAAGCAAGGATTAATTTGGTATTAATACTTTGCTTGCTTGTGACTATTTAGTCAATTCCATTCTAGATGAACCTGGCTTATCCATGAAGACACCTATCAACAGAGGGCCAAGGATGCTGAGATAGCTTGGCTACATGCTCGTGCGTCAGAGGTGGAATCTGAGAGGGATGCTATGAAAACTGAGCTTACTAAGGGAAAGGAGAAGAATGATGGAATTCTTCACAATATGCTGAATCTTCTCCAAGCCCAAAACCAATCCTCTAGCTTCCCCAAGCCTTAGGAATTCTAGCCTTTATCTTCTGAACCTGTCTAGTATCTTAGTGATCCATATTAGGAATTTTTCTTTCCTTTTGCTCATGTTTTGAATATTTGTGCTTTCTGGTTGTGAATTGTGGTAGCAACATATCTTCTATCAAAGATATCTACTATTTTTTCTCTTGTTGAATGTTAATATTTCATTGATAGTTTAAATATGCTTGCTTGATTATTGATGATTAATCCATGATTGCACTTGCAGTTGCCCCAGTGGCCATGAGTACTTATTAAAATCTCGGACTCACACTTTGTGTATGCAAATTTTCGATGATGTCAAAAGGGGGAAGATATAATGTGCTTTATATATTCTGAATAAGTGATATTTATAACCTAATTGACCATGTCCTTGATGATAAGTAAATTTTCTAAACTTTGTATTGATGGTTAAGTTGAGTTCTTACATGGTCTAAGTGATTAAATAGCACAGAGTTTGTCATCATAAAAAATGGGGAATTTGTTGGCCCAAGTAAATGTGAAGTTTCGAAAACTGACAAAAGAACTCAGATATGGACCAGGTCCATCTTGTGAAGTATCGTCATGATCAACCCAAGCATGTGAGCTGCACGTGAATGAGATAAATCTAACTTATCAGAAGTAATATCTCTTGATATGTCGAAAAGGATGCATATTGGTTAAGGAGAGAAAGACTCCTTACACGAAAAGAACACAGTTTAGGAAGAGGATAATGTAAGAATATGAGATCAACTAGAACTCTTCTACCATAGAAGAGTAGCATCTGTATCCCAGTCAATCTCTAATTACTAACCCATTAAATATTAGTGTTGTTCTCTTTCACAGGCAATGCACATAAACAGAAGTTAAACGTAAATTGAGAGCAAAATAACAAGGAAATTTTGCAAGCAATTTATGTGTGATTCAAGCGTGTAATCCTGAAGCTACTTGAACCAGATAGAAGAACCAGTTTCAAGTGTCTATCTTTTATTCTAGTTCAATTGTAGTAGGTGATTTTACATTGTACCTTTCAGCTTTTATAGAAATAATTATATTAAGTACTTAGAGTGTTCAAGTTAGAGTTAACTTAAAGTTGTCGCAATAGTGTAGGTTGTGCGCCACAACGAGATTAGAGTTAATCCTAGGTTTGCAAAAGAGTTTTTATAAATGCAGTTTTTGGCTCAGTAATTTTAATGGAAGTTTGGGAAAATTATACTGAGTAGTAGGTCGTGGTTTTTTCACCTTTTGAGCTACTGTGTTTTCCACGTAAAAATCTGTATTCTTTATTTTGTTTACTTATTATTCCGCAAACAGTAGTAATTGAAACACATAGAAGAACCAGTCCTTCTATAATCAAGCAAAGTGAAAATTGTGTATCACACAGAACATCTCCTTCTTATTCCGCAAACAGTAGTAATTGAAACATATAAAAAAACCATTCCTTCTATAATCAAGCTAAGTGAAAATTGGGTATCACACAGATCACATCCCTCTTGTATGCTATTAAAGTATAAAACATGAAATGAGATTCAGAGAATAGATACGCAAGGCATTGTGGGTGAGTCCCAGCAATCTCTTTACTGATTTCAAGAGTGAAGTTATGTTCGAAGTTAACAATATGCGTATTTCACACGGAATAAAAAAAAATTCCTTATGCAGTTATGCTAGGTTTGGCTGAATTTTCGTAGTTGGAGAGAAAAATTACCAATCCAACCCTTAGTTTGATAAAGACAAAATTAATTTTTTCCTCCATTGTCTCTCTTCTTAGTAGCTACCTACTCCTTCAGAAAGGGAGAAGTGTATGGGGAGCTAAAACTGAATTACTCAATTAACTGGAGGCATTAAATTAGGCAGAAAAAAAAAGAAAAAAAAAACTGGAGTCATTAGACAGTACTCCTAAACAAAGATGTTTTATTTCCAAGTATTATTCACAAAGGCTGTTAAGCATCTATAACAAATAAATATACATTCTTTTTGTTCTAAATTGTTCTGAAAAATAATTGTGAGAAATATATGGCAAAAGGAAAAAAAAAAAAGGTAACTATTTACAGTTTCAGATTATAAGAAAAAGGAATTGAAGATCACTGGTAAAACCGGTAGTTCTTGGCTTGTTTGATAAGAGTCCACAACCCTCCAATGGGTGATAAAATAGTCAGCAGTACGCCAACTATGATGCAGAACTAGAATTTATTTGGAAAAAGAAAACAGAAAAAAACCAAAGTAAGTTACAGAAATAAAATAAACCATGAAATTATAAAAAGAATAATTATAAAATCAAACTTTACTTACCCAATTCATAAACCAAGAAAAGCCAAACCTTTTGGGCTTTACAATGATAAGCCAAATGATGCAAGGAAGCTGCAGAAAAAGAAAAAAAAAACCAAGGTCAAACATATATATTGGCTGATAACTTAATTGCTTCATAAAAATATAACAAAACTGGTGAATTCCTTATGTAATATACTTACGTAATATGATGTTGGGGCCAGAGCAAATCCACCAAAAAATCCCATTAGGCCACCAAAGAATGGTATGGTCATACCCACGAACAATGTTATTGCTACAATTGGAAAATGAAAATTGAATGAAATCAAAACAACTCACTCCGATATCTTTCTTTTAAGTAAATAACTAAATTAGGGGCAAGAAAGAATTATGAGTATGTATCCCATTTGGTGTTCATAAAAACCCGAAAAACCGAACCAAACCGACCAAAAAATCGATACTTTCTGGTTTGGTTTAGTTTTGGTTTTGAATTTTAAAAACCAATCTTATTTTGTTTGATTTTGGTTTTAATCAGAAAAAACCGAACCAAACCGACTATAGAAGTAACTATTTCAAATTTATTATTACATATATATATATTTATATTGTTAACAAAGTTTCAAAAACTTTTTGATAAATGTTAATAGTTTGCACTATTAATATAGTTCTTTACCTTTACATTCTAGTTTGATTGGTAGTTTTCTTTTGTTTAGTGTAAGAATTCATTTCGTGTTAAAAATAACATATTTTTAATTCAGTCATTAAATTATTCATCACTATTTGATTGAATTATCATCAATATATTTTGGTAAATAACAGATTTCTCAAAGGACAACATTTGATAGTGTTGCATTAAAAATGTGGTCTCCGAAATATGTGTTTGGTAGTGTATGTCTTATATTTAAAAAAAAACCGACTTATAACTGAAAAACCGGAAAAACCGACATAAACCGAATCGAGAAAAACCGACTTAATTGGTTTGGTTTGGTTCTAATATTTAAAAAATCGATTTACTTGATTTGATTTTTTTTTGGGGAAAAACCAATTCAAACCGAACCATGAGCACCAGTAAATCCCAATAACTTACCAACAAATGTAGTACGCACACCGAACCGCAGAAGGGTGGATGGTTTTAGTCTCATTGTTTTCACGGCATATGTCTCTATCATATCAAACATGGGCATTGCGAAAACCTGCAAGTTTTTGTTTTCAAACAAAAAATGTGTTCAAGCTTTCACATTGATAAGATGACGAGATAAATTAATTAACACTTCATCCATATATATATTTCAATTTATTTGAATGTGTTTGACTGTACACGGAATTTAAGAAAAAACGAAGACTTTAGGAGTTAGGCAGTACCTGATAACTTCCAATGACATGAACGACGACGAACAAGTTAGCAGCAGCAATAATCCACATAGGTTTTTCGAGTGAAAGCAAGACGTTATCCTCGACGACATTACCAAATGCCCAATAGCCAATGAAAGCTACAGGGAGATAACAGACGGCGACGATGAGATAAGCGACCCATACACCTTTCCACATTGGACCTTTG
This sequence comes from Nicotiana noctiflora, assembly GCA_032618575.1. NCBI lineage: Eukaryota > Viridiplantae > Streptophyta > Magnoliopsida > Solanales > Solanaceae > Nicotiana > Nicotiana noctiflora. Next base: position 279,837 of record JASVEL010001920.1, on the reverse strand, counting down.
GAAGGTTTTTCAGGTGTTGAAGGAATGGTGGCTTGAATCTCAAGGACAACATTGTGGCCAGCATAGGCAAAAGCCACATCTCCAAGTGCACTCAAGAACATAAAAACATTATCAGATGTCTTTTCACCCCTAAGTTCATAGCTCACTTCTCTACCTTCAATCCCTCTCCCTACAGAGCATGCCCAAGCAACAATTGAATATGTTAACGACATGACTGCTGCAGCCAAGGAGACAAATGAAATGGAATTGAAATTTGGCAAGTGAGATAGTACAAAGTGGACTGAAGAGAATATTATGATGAAGTAGGTTAGCTTTATTGGTTGACAATCAGGGCAAACTGTTTCGTGGAATTTCTTCAATGATTTTCCACCTGTTACCATGTATATTATGCAAGAACTCACGTCCACCACTATTTGTTGGGGTACAACAATCCAAAGTCCTAGTTTTTCACCAAATGCATGTTGACCTAGCTCGTGGTACCTATCAAATCTCTTGCCAGGTACCATTTCATGCATCTCTACCATTTGCCAGATTGTATAAAATGTTATAGCCCATGAAAGCAGCATTACTGTTATCCCAGGCCCCCTGTAACATTGATCAATTCTTCACCATTAGAGAATGACGGTAATTTAATAAAAACAAAAATAATCCCCTAACAAGATAAGAATCGATCCATATGAAACATACTGATACATAATTCATTGGAATGTCAGTAGATCCAAAATCGTGCATGCAACAGATCCAAAGAGATATATATTAAAAACAACAACAACAATTACCCAGTAAAGCCCGACATAGTAGGGGGTAATGTGTACGCAGACCTTACCCTGGCCCCAATAGGAGCAGAGAGGCTGTTTCCGACAGACGAGATATATATTAAAAAGATGATATATATTAGAATCGTCCATACAACAGATCCAAAGAGAGACAACTTGTTTAATTTTTGATTATCTGATCTATCCAAAAAATTTGTGATCTCAAATATGAACGAGAACATAATTAAGAGTATAAAAGAATACACTCTCTCCATTTCATTTTATGTTTCCTAGTTTGAACCGAGGTTTAAGAACGTAAAGAATACTTTTGAATCTTGTAATAATAAACTAAATGTATATATAATAAACCAAGATAGTTTTTAAGTATTATAATCTTAAACATGTCATGTCATTCCTACAAAAGGAATTGAGAGTGTTATGAAGGTAAAAAGTGAATGTTGGAATTAAGAATTTAATAAATATAGAATGGTGATATTATTTTTGAAATATACTTAAAAAGTAAGACACATAAATTAAAATGTAGGGAATAATACACATGAACGAGGACACCAGAAAACATACCATCCCATCTCAGACATGGCATAAGGTAGACTGAGGACACCAGCACCAACCATGGCGGTAACATTATGAAAAGTAGAGTACCACCACTTCGCATTTCTATCGGATGTGATAGGAAGCCATGCATCTATGGCTTTCTCCTCCTCTGTTCTGGTGTCTATCTCTTTTTCATTAGCATGAGCCATTTGTTATCTTTCTTTCTTAATTTTTATGTTGGAATTGATATCTTTTAATTTTTTTTTTCAACTGTTCATATATATTGTTGACGTGGAGAGTTTGATTATCCACAAAATTAGATTTTCTATATCACTTTGTGGAGGGAACCGAAAATGTAAAACAAGAATTAAAATAGATAAACAGGGAGCAAAGAAGGACTCAAAGTGAATATAGAGTCCTTAGTTTTATTAACCCCAAAACGAAGCACATGCAGTTCCCTCACTGTATGCGCCTTTGTAACGTGCTCTTATATATACGTTAGAGACCCGAAAATGGCGACTTGTGTTACAGGCTATTGCTGGTTCCGAATGTCCAGAGAACTATTATGTCCAAAAGTTATCTAACTCATGTAATTACCACAAGTTTGTTTTAAAGCCTAAAAAATAGGCCAAATATTAACCTAAAATTCCCTAATAATAAGGGTTTCAAAATTGTGGACAAAATTGTGCGTCTCACAAATTTCTTTAGCTAACCAACCACCTATATTGTCTATATTTATTTTATCAAAATAATTTGTTTCGCTAAGTCAACCTATTTTTAGTATTTTCATTAGTTGTTACGATCTTAAATCCACAAGCCGTGATAGCATATAAACCAATCCGCTAGGTAAGCCAACGGTCACATAATAATAATAAAATCGATTAATTAAGCATAATCTAATAACTCAATATCGGAAGAATGTAATAAAATATCCGAGAAGTGAGCCAAACAACCAACCCAAAAAATGGTGTCAACGAGTATACGAGTACTGCTGAATAACAAGGTACCAACGAAATCCTCTAATACAACAGGTAAGAACAGTAAAGATAAAGATAACAGAAAGAGGACTTCAAGGACGGCGGACTATATGGCAACTACCTCGTAGTCTCCTAAAAACTGGCAACAACTCAAGCCTGGAAATCACCTTGATCGGATATACCTAGATCTGCACACGAAGTCCAGAGTGTAGTATGAGTGCAACCAACTCAATATACTCAATAAGTAATAATACTAACCTTGGATTGAAAGCAGTGATGAGCTCAAAACAGTAATCCAATACCAATACCAATGCCAATACCAATAACCGATAACAATTCAGAATATAAAGGATAAATTATAGAAATAATAGCTCAATAATATCAAGTTCAGCCCGTTCACGTTTCTGCAATTTAGGCATGTTTCAAGTATAATAGTTAAAGCCCAGCATAGATAAAGTAGGTCAATTATCAAGTAGCATGAGAAAAATACATGTCTATGCCTACATGTCATGTACACATAGCAATCAACACTATCAGAATGGATCCATCAAGAATATTTACACTTAGCATTATACGGGTTTCTGGCCTAACTACCCATCATCAAGCACATATGTGAAATACGATGCATGTGACCTCTGCTGGCATGTCAGAATCTAGAGGGGCGAAGTGCTAATTATAATCATTTAGCCTAATAAGGAGGCTTGGTGCACGCGTCACCCCAAAATAATAATACTTAGTCCAATATGGGTTTGGCGTATGCTTCACCTCAAATGAGTACCAAACTGGCTTTGAGGCCCAAACTCAATCATTTACCATCATGTCTCATATAAACACATCTCAAATACTCAGTTTAATAGTTTACTCTTAAGTGGTATCAACAACATGTGAGGAATCAAATAAGAAGTAATAATACAGAGATATCATACACGGATACAGTATCATGACTTAGAACATGTGTGTAAATAAGGTATATAACTCAGAAACAACAAGCATATCCATATCAAGTCTCAAATAGTTAGCACATAACCTAAACATAATGTGTGACATGATTCACAGTTAAATAATCGAACAAGAAAAGGGAAAGTGGGGATGTTATACCCCATATTTTCGTACGTGAGAGTACGTCGTAAGTCAATTGATATAAGCTAAAAAATGAGAACGTCTTTAAAAGTATACAAAGTTAGTTAATCACGTTAACTTTGAGGTTACAAATCTTTAAGATCATGGATACCAAGTACCAAGAGGGTTAAAAGGCTCAGAATCTAATCAAATTGAAGAAAATAAGTTTCGTCGAATGTCGATTAGTTGGGAATGTTATAACATATACTTTTGGGGTGATACTACTGTTCAACCAAAAAATAGAATTTCGGTTAAAACTAAAAATTAAGAGAAAAATCGGGTTACTGATAATCAGGAGACGAAAAAATAAGAAATATTGGAGGATAATAAAGCAATAAATAAGTTTGTATTTCAAGATAATCTCAATGATATTTCGTGTCCTTACAAATGCAGAGACCTCCTCCTTTTATAGTTGATTTTTCTAGGAAAAAGTATAATGTCTTGGCCTTAAAGAGGCAATTATGAGAATTAAATGACATTAATGAAATGTTACACAATCATATATATTCAATACTGATTCGCTAACGTATTTGACATTTAATACTGAATTTAGACTCCTTTATGCCATAAGATTCATATCTTCAATTCCTTCTAACCTCCGGGCTTTAATTAAGTAGAATTGAAACGAGACTCATATCATTTGAATATAATCACGTGTCTATTTAAATTTCTTATCCTCGTATCTGATATCGTCCGTGCCTCTTGACTGATCATTATGTTTTGATCATTTGACCAGTCCACGTGTCATGCAACATTACCTTCAATATAAATTCAATTTTTTTCCAATGACAGATAGTCCCCCCCACTTTCTATTTATTTATCAATTAAATATTTGGGAAGTGGATCTTCATTAAAAAAGAGAATTTTTGTCATAATTAATGTTATGACAGTATGGATGCTTCAATTGTCTCATCTATTTAATGCACTATATACGTGTCACCTTCTTATTAGTTCTGCAATTTTGCAGCCTTTGTCTAAGGCTTCTTTAATTCCACTATTCACAAAGTGATAGTTGCCTTTATTATAGGCTTTCCATCATTACACCTCTTAATTATCGAAGGTTGAGTTTATATAAACTTGCCCCTTTTTTACTTTGTCTTCTTCTTCACAAGCTTTTTATCAAATTTCTTGCTTTTACTCTCGTTCACATCTTCTTCAATTCATACCTTTTGTTCATATCTTCTCACTATGTCGTCTTCAAATCCTAACCATAAAAGAGTTCCAATTCTTGATAGATTCCCCAATGCTCCTGCTAGACATAGAAGAGGTAGAGGAGGTGTGCTTCGTGGTACTGGGTCAGTTCGTGGTGGTACCTCTGGTTCCATCACTCCTTCTTCTAGTTCTGATAATATCTCTAGAGGCTCTCTTTCTAACAGATCCTCTTCTAAGGGCAAAGAACCTTCTGAATCTAATCAAGAGCCTCTGGTTGAAGAAATTGTGCCAACAGATTTATCTTTCGAACATGACAAAGAATCCCTTCGTGACCAAATGATTAAATTAGAGAGAGCTGACAAAATATCCCTCTTTAATTACATGGTACCTCTGGTTCCATCACTCCTTCTTCTAGTTCTACTAATATCTTTATAGGCTCTATTTCTAACAGATCCTCTTCTAAGGGCAAAGAACCTTCTGAATCTAATCAAGAGCCTCTGGTTGAAGATATTGTGCCAACAAATTTATCTTTCGAACATGACAAAGAATCCCTTCGTGACCAAGTGATTAAATTAGAGAGAGCTGACAAATATCCCTCTTTAATTACAGAACTTTTGATTCAATTGTTCGAAGAGACTGTCATTGAAGAGATGACACCCACATAGTTATTCCTAATACACACCAAAGAATATCTTCTTATAGGGTTGGTTTTTATTTTTTTTACACTTATCCCTTTACTTTGGGATTTATTCCTGCCATTGACCCAGTCATACTTAATTTCTGTCGTTTTTTCAAAATCTGTTTGGCTCAAGTTGGCCCCCTTGTATGTAGAGCAATAGCTTGTTCGAGGTATATGTCAACCAAAGATGATGTTGACTTTACCTTCCCTCATCTAATTCATCTTTATCACCCCAAGCTATTCTGCAATGGTGTTTTTACCTTATCTGCAAGAAGTAAGTTGGTTTTGGTAAAGCTTGAAGATAATAATGACAGCAGCTGGTACACCCGGTTTGTTGTTGTTCCCTCAATTGATTTGGTAGGTAAATCAAATATTCCTTTCCCTGAGAAATAGAACTTTGCACATAAGTATCTTCTTCCTTGCTGTATCTGCTTTCGTTATTTCAACTCATTTTCTAATTTCATTATTATTTCTTTGCTTTTTTTTGTAGAAACCATGGGAGATGTGGAACCCGTTCCCAATTTCCGTGTTTGGGTAGATGTTGTCTTGAAAGTCGTGCCTATGAAGGCACGAACTTGGAAATCTATTTCCAACAAACATGGTTGGAAAGTGAAAACTCACGGTATACATCCCTTTTTGCTTCTCGTGTGTTAAATTCTTTTCCCCCTTTTAAACTTTTTATCCCTATTATTATGAGGACTTGCTATTCGAAGAATGTCGGCTGAAGTAGCTATCACCCTTCGAGCTTCTTCCAGTACTCCCCCTGCTATGGAGAGGACACAGGCCACGCTGTCAAAGAGGAAAGTGGTTGAAGAGGATTCTGGCATTGATGAAGATGAATATACCTCTTTGATGGCTCGACCTAGAACTAGGAGGCGCATTGTTTCTGAGGATGAAACTGAAATCTCTCCTACTCGTACCTCCGAGCCCGTTACTATTACCTCCGATGAAGAAACCGCGCCAAGGGACATCCCTGAATCAACTCAATGCCTCTTTATTGAGGGTTTCGAAAGTGGTGAATTAGGTCCGGTTATAGATGAAATTCCTCTTTCATCTTACGTTCCTGTTCCTTCTATTCCTCCTCTAATTTCAAGTGTTTCCTTACCCTCTTTTTCTGTTCATGTCTCTTTGTCAGTTTCTGCTCCCTTACCTGCCTCTTCCTTCGACTCCTGCTATTTTCACCTCTTCTACCATTCCTCTTTCTATAGTTCCCCCTTCCTCTGCTTGTCATGCATATGAGGGTTCTAGTAGCAGAAGCATGGCTATGAGGAGTGTAACACTTGAGGTTCCTACTAATAGCAGTCTTTTAAGGAAGTCTGGCAGAGCAGATGTTTGGCTTGAACCGTTAATTGAGGATATTGAGAAAAAAAAGATGGACAGTTATAGTTGCGTGACTTTGATGAACGATATAGTTCACTGTACATTGAAGGTACTCTGCCTTTATTTTTTAATAAGTTATTTTCTATTTATTTCTCACTTTCATGAGTTGTTTTTGTAAGCTAACCTTATAGGTACGGAGTTGATGGGAAGAATTTCCCTCTTAGAAAAGAAGGCTCGTGAGTCTGATAAGACTTTTCTTGAGACTGAGAGGATAGCTAGCGAAGCCCAGATTGAGGCAACCAATTGGAAAGAACAGTTTAAAAATGCTCAAAAAAAGATAAAAGAGCTGCAAGAGAGTAACTGTGACCCGGAACAGCAAAAGTAAATTCTGATTTCTGAACTAGCGGGGGCCAAGGCTTCTTCTAGTAAAACTAAGAAGGATAAAGATCGCCTTGAATATTCTTTTTCAGAATAATTATCACAGTCAAGTGAAGAGATTAGAGAACTTAAGGTATTGTTGAGCAAGAAAGAAGAGTACGCGGGAAAGCTAGTGCAAAACTTGTCTCACGCTCAGGCTGACTTGCAAACTTCCTCTAATAAGGTTCGTGCCTTAGAAAATTCTCGTACCTCCCTTGAAGCTACCCTTGATTCCACTTTGGCTGAAAATAAAATGTTAAAAAGTGATCTTGCTTCGTGGGAAAGGGATTATGAGCTTCTTGAGGAGAGCTTTAACATAGAGGTGAGTTGGGCCTTTCTAAACTCCCATCGTGATGCCTTAACTGAGTGTCACGACCCAAACCCTGGTCGTGATGGCGCCCAACATAATGCTAGGCAAGCCCGACCATATTATCTCTTAAACCAGCTAGTTATTAATCAAATTAAACTTAAACAGTAAATGATCATATCAGGTGATAAACAAAATGTAAAACATACAAAATACTGTCCCAACCATAACGTGGTGTCACGAGATTGAGCCTCTACAGAATAGCATCCTACTACAACCAAGTTTAGACAAATAGGAAATCAACAAGATGATAAAGAAGGAGAAAACAAGCTCTGCGGACGCCGGCAACTACCTCGTAATCTCCGCAAAAGTAGACAAGGATCAGCAGCTATAATATCTCAACTGCTCTCGGGCACCTGTGGATCTGCACAGAAAGTGCAGGGGAGTGGGGTGAGTATATTTCAACTCAGTGAGTAACAATAATAAATAATAACTGAAGGTAAGAACTCCTGTGCTATCACTTAGCAGTTCTAAGGCAACCCTCACAGGTACGTCATCACTATAGAAATACTCAAATCTCCAATCCACGTTTATCCCTACAAGATTCTACACTGATCCAACCCTCACTCGTACCCCTACGGTGTACGACCATCTCAACATATAAAGACACATACCTATGTCTATAATGTATAAGTATTTAAGTAGATAATAGGATATGATTAAGTATAATGTTGCGACGTGCAGCCCGCTCCAATGCATATACCGCTGCGGCGCGCAGCCCGCTCTATTTAACGTCGACGGCGCTCACTGGGGGTGTATACAGACTTCGGAGGGGCTCCCTAGGCCCAAGCACTATAATACTGCGGCGTGTAGCCCGATCCACACATGTATTACTGCGGCGTGCAGTCCGATCCAATATTTATATGTATATATATTTATACTGCTGCGGCGCGCAGCCCGATCCCATAATATACACCAGTGCTCACTGAGAATGTGTGCAGACTCGGACTCCGAAGGGGCTCCTACGGCCCAGCGCAATAATACCGCGGCGTGCGTCCGTCCCACATGTATATTACATGTATATACTGCGCGTGCGGTCCGATCCAATATATATACCGCGGCGGCGTGCGCAGCCCGGTCCAATATATGTATATATATATATATATATATAATACCTTATAATGGGTCCTCGACCCTATCCCGGTCAGTATATACTTGGCCTTTCATGCCCAATATAACATCTCATAGTGGGTCCTCGACCCTATCTCATCTCAATCGGTATAGACTTGGCCTTTCAGGCCCACTCAGCTAGAACATGGAATTCCACCTTAGATAATCTCTCTCAATGTACACATCTAGTACGGGCTCATATTATGCTATACAACTAGAGCTACGGCTGAGTGTATGTTTCCAACACGATATAAGGGTCACCTAGCTTCCCTAATGCTCTACAGCTCGGCACAAGGCCCCAAACATGGCTTTTAGCCCTATTGTACAGTTATAATCTCGTTAACAGTCATACAACACAGTATTCTATTAGCCGGGAAGGACCAAATCCAAGTCCCCAATCCCAATGTCACCACGCTCGTCACAAAACGCGTGTCTCATCTAAACATAGCACTGTGAAGTGCTAGTACGGGGTTTCAAACCCTCAGTACATTGTTTACTACTACCACTCACCTCGAACCGGTAGGAGCTTCAATCCGCCTTGCGCTTGTCTCGCAAATCAATCTCCTCGGTGCCAAATCTGCTCAAAATCATAGAGAATGCATCAATATATGCTAATTTCACGAAATTCATTCGAAATAACCCAAATTATATCAAAACCCACAAGTTGTCAAAACCCGACTTTTGGTACACTTGTCGAAAAATTACAAAAATCACATATTCGGAATCCTCATCTCGATACGAGTCTAGGCATATAAAATTTACCAAAATCGGACTCCATTTGCCCACTCAAATCGGTGTTTTTCTTTAATTTAGGCCTAGGGCTCAAACCCACCTTTAATCTTCCATTTACAAGGATTTAACCAAGGATTTCATGTTAAAATGATGTAATTAAGCCACAAAACTTACCTCCAACGAAACCCCGATGATTTCCCAGCAATCTCCCATCAATTTCTTCTCTTAGAACTCAAAAATGGAGGTTTTGGGTAATAAACCCGCGACTGTCTAGTTCTGGCTTTTAATTCACTGCCAGAATATTTCCTTCATCGCGTTCGCGACGCCACTCACGCGAACGCGATTCCTCTTTCCTCTTCCTCATCGCGAACGCGGCACGCCTTCACGCGTCCGCGAAGGTCAACTTCCCAGCTCCGGATTTTTACTCTACGCGAACGCGTAGTCTCCCACGCGAACGCGTGGCCTCGCCAAATCCTACTTCGCGAACGCGGCCTATACCCACGCGAACGCGATGCGTTCCAACTCCCTCGTATGCGAACGCGTTAACTCCCTCGCAAACGCGAAGAGTGCTAAACCTAGCCTACGCGAACGCGGGCCTTGCCCTCGCGAACGCGAAGGCCAAATCACTGCCGAGTGATCTGCAGATTACAGCAGATCATTTCTTGCTTCCAAATGCCGGATGATGGTCCGGATTCACCCCGAGGCCCCCGGACCCCAACGAAAACCACCAACATACCCCAAAACACGATACGAACTTGTTCCAATCATAAAAACACCATCCTAAACATCAAAATCACCAATTACCCACGGATTCAAGCCTAAATTTCTTCAAAACTTCCGAATTACACATTCTATAAAAAACCCGACCAAACGACGTCCGAATGACCTAAAATTTTGCGGACATATCCAAAATCACCTAACGGAGCTACTGCAACTGTCGGAATTCTATTCCGACTCCCGGATCAAAATCTCACCTATCGATCGGATTTCGCCAAAATGCAACCTTAGCCAATTCAAGCCTATTTCTACACCGGGCCTCCAAATTTAATTCTGATTGCTCCCCTAAGTCACAAATCACCTCCTGGAACTAACCAAATCATCAGAATCCAATTTCGATCCCTCTAACCAAATAGTCAACTCCGAGTTGACTTTCCCTATTCAAGTTTCCTTCAAAAAGGCTATATGCCTCATTTTCAATCCAATTCACTCCTAATTCCCCGATAGACTCTAACACTGATATAAAAGCATGAATTGTGTAATTACAACATAACGAGGTGGTAATTCTCGTGACGACGGGCCGGGTCATCACATTCTCCCCAACTTAAACAAACGCTCGTCCTCGAGCGGGTCAAGAAACATACCTGAAGTCTCAAATAGCTGAGGGTATCTGCTCCGCATCTCCCGCTCAACCTCCCAAGTAGCCTCCTCTACGGGTCGACCTCTCCACTGAACCTTAACTGATGCAATCTCCTTCGACCTCAACTTCCTTACTCGGCGACCCAAAATAGCAATAGGCTCCACATCATAGGATAGATCACCATCCAGCTGAATGGTACAAAAGTCTAATACATGGGACGGATCTCCGATGTACTTCCGAAGCATAGACACATGGAATACTGGATGAACGCTGGATAAGCTGGGTGGCAAGGCTAACTCATATGCCACCTCTCCAACTCTCCCGAGTATCTCAAAAGGACCAATGTACCTGGGACTCAACTTCCTTTTCTTCCCGAACCTCATGACACCCTTCATGGGTGAAACCTTCAGCAATACCCTATCACCAACCATGAAAGACAACTCTCGAACTCTACAGTCTGCATAACTCTTCTGGCGAGACTGTGCTGTGCGAAGCCTCTCCTGGATCAACTTTGCTCTATCCAGAGCATCCTGAACTAACTCAGTCCCTATCAATCTATCCTCACCAGGCTCAAACCATCCGATGGGAGATCTACACCGTCTGCCATACAATGCCTCGTACGGGGCCATCTGAATACTCGACTGGTAGCTGTTGTTGTAGGCAAACTCGGCAAGTGGCAAAAACTCATCCCATGAACCACCAAAGTCAATCACACATGCCCGCAACATATCCTCCGGGATCTGAATAGTGCGCTCAGACTGTCCGTCTGTCTGGGGGTGAAATGCGGTGCTTAACTCAACCCGTGTACCCATCTCTCGCTGAAATGCTCTCCAAAACTGAGAAGTGAACTGAGTGCCTCTGTCAGATATAATAGACACTGGGACCCCATGCAACCTGACAATCTCCCGAATAAAGATCCATGCCAACCGCTCCGATGAGTAAGTAGTACTAACTGGGATGAAATGTGCGGACTTAGTCGGCCGATCAACAATCACCCATACAGAATCAAACTTCCTCGCTGTCCGAGGTAGCCCAGTAACAAAATCCATGGTGATCCTCTCCCATTTCCACTCGGGAATAACCATACGCTGAAGAACACCGCCCAGTCTCTGATGCTCATACTTGACCTGCTGGCAATTAAGGCACTTGGCTACATGCCTAACAATATCTATCTTCATTCTCCTCCACCAGTAGTGCTGTCTCAAGTCTTGGTACATCTTCGCGGCACCTGGGTGAATAGAGTACCGCGAACTGTGTGCCTCATCAAGTATCAACTCCCACAAACCATCTACATTGGGCACGCATATATGGCCCTGCATCCTCAGAACACCATCACTGTCGATAGTCACATCTCTAACATCATTATGCTGCACTCTGTCCTTAAGGACAAGCAAATGTGGGTCATCATACTGTCGCTCCCCGATGCGATCATATAAGGAAGATCGAGAAACAACACAAGCCAACACCCGACTCGGCTCCGAAATATCTAATCTCACTAGCCGATTGGCTGGGGCCTGAACATCATAAGCAAATGGCCTCTCCCCAACTGGGATGAAAGCTAGGCTGCCCATGCTAACCGCCTTCCGACTCAAGGCATCGGCCACCACATTGGCCTTTCCCGGATGATACAAAATAGTGATATCATAGTCCTTAAGCAACTCCAACCACCTCCGCTGTCTCAAATTAAGGTCCTTCTGTCTGAATAAGTGCTGAAGGCTGCGATGATCCGTGAACACCTCACAGGAGACAGCATACAGGTAATGCCTCCAAATCTTCAAAGCATAAACTATGGTTGCTAGCTCCAAATCATGAACAGTGTAGTTCTTCTCGTGGGGCTTCAACTGACGAGAAGCATAAGCAATGACCCTACCCTCCTGCATCAACACACAACCAATGCCAACTCCTGAGGCATCACAATATACAGTATAAGAATCTGAAGTTGTCGGCAGAATCAAGACTGGTGCTGTGGTCAGTGTTGTCTTGAGCTTCTGAAAGCTCTCCTCGCACTCCTCGGACCATAAGATAGGAACACCCTTCTGAGTCAATCTAGTCAAGGGTGAAGCAATAGAAGAGAATCCCAGAACGAATCGGCGATAATACCCCTGCCAATCCCAGAAAGCTACGGATCTCAGTAACTGAGGTCGGTCTGGGCCAACTCTGCACTGCCTCGACCTTCCTCGGATATACCTGAATACCATCACAGGACACCACGTGCCCTAAGAATGCCACGGACTCAAGCTAGAACTCACATTTGGAGAACTTAGCATATAGCTTCTCCTCCCTCAATCTCTGCAACTCGATACTCAAATGCTGAGCATGCTCCTCCTGACTACGGGAGTAGACTAGAATGTCATCAATGAACACAATCACAAATGAATCCAAATAAGGCGTGAATACACTGTTCATCAGATGCATAAATGCTGCTGGGGCGTTGGTCAGAGCCCAAACGACATCACAAGGAACTCATAATGACCATATCGAGTCCGGAATGCAGTTTTCATAATGTCAGACTCTCTAATCTTCAGCTGATGGTAGCCTGAACGAAGATCAATCTTCGAGAACACCCTAGCTCCCTGGAGCCGATCAAATAAATCATCAATACGAGGCAGAGGATACTTATTCTTCACTGTTACTTTGTTTAGCTACCTATAGTCAATACACATCCTCATAGATCCGTCCTTCTTCTTAACAAACAGGACCGGTGCACCCCACTGCGACACACTCGGCCGAATGAACCCCTTATCTAGGAGTTCCTGGAGCTGCTCCTTCAATTCCTTCAACTCAGTCGGTGCCATCCGATACGGAGGAATAGAAATAGGCTGAGTACCTGGCACCAAATCGATACCAAAATCAATATCCCTGTCCGGTGGCATGCCCGACAGGTCTGACGGAAACACATCGAGAAAGTCTCGCACAATGGGAACAGAATCAATACTGGGAGTCCGGGCCTCGACCTCCCGCACAAATGCTAAATAAGAGAGACATCCCTTCCCAACCATTTGTTGGGCCTCGAGGAAAGATATTACCCTCTGCTAGGTACATACTCAGCCGTGCCTCGCCACTCGATCCTCTGGAATGCCCGGCATAGCCAAAGTGATCGTCTTAGCATGACAGTCCATAATAGCATGACATGGAGATAGCCGATCCATGCCCAATATAACATCAAAATCAATCATGCTCGAGGAGCAACAGGTCTACTCTGGTCTCCATACCTCCAATAGTGACCAAACACGACCGGTATACGTGGTCCACAACAATAGTATCCCCTACCGGGTAGATACATGCACCTGGCAGCTCAAGACTCCCTCGGGTCGTGCCCAAACGAGGAGCAAAATATGTAGACACATAAGAATAAGTAGAACCGGGATCAAACAATACCGAGGCATCTCTGTGGCAGACTGAAATAATACCTGTAATGACAACATCAGAAGCAACGGCCTCAGATCGGCCCTGAAAAGTATAGCATCTAGCCTGTCTGCCTTATCGACCTCCCCTTCGAGAGCGACCCCTAACTGTCTGACCCTCACCCCTAGCTGGCGGGGCGGGTGCTGAAGTAGAAGGACCAGATGATGAGGGCTGCCCCCTCTGCTGATAAGATCTGGAAACAAGACGGGGACACTCCCTACGGTGGTGCCCAAACTCTCCGCACTCGTAGCAACTCCCTGGTGCTGGGTACTGAGACTGATAAGGACCTCTGGCGCTGGAGTGGCCAGCTGATGAACTAGGCCGAGATGAACCCTGAGCGGATGGGGCCTGTGAAGAACTCTGAGCTGACATAGCGCTGAGAGATGGCTGGCCCTGGTGCGAACCCTGATAACGTCGATCGAAAGACGACCCACGATGATCTGAGTGGGCTGGCTGTGAAGATCTGAAAGAGCAACCTCGGCGCTACTGACCCTGGCCTCCGGTCCGAGTGCCACTAGAACTAGCTGATCCTCGAGGCCTCTTGGCCTCCCTCTCCTCTTGCTCCCTGCGATGATCTCTCTCTATGTCGCAAGCAATATCCACAGCATCCTTAAATGTATGACTCAAAACCCTCTCCCGAGTCATCGGAATACGAATGGGATAAATGAGGCCGTCCACGAAGCGCCCAATCCTCTCTCCGTCGGAATGAACCAACCACGGTGCATATCTGGACAACTCTGTAAACCTGATCTCATACTCTGACACCGACATGTCCCCCTGACGGAGACCCTCAAACTGCCTACGCATCTCCTCTCTCTGAGATCGAGGCACCCATTTCTCCAAGAACATAGTGGAGAACTCCGGCCATGATAGTGGTGCTGCACTTTTATTATTATTGGAGTTCTTAAACTCATATATTCTTCTTGGGATGTCCATTTGGGACTGATATCATTGTGATAATTGAATTATTGGTCTGGCTGGCCTAGTTTAATTGTTGGGCGCCATCACGACCGGATTTGGGTCGTGACAGAACACTGGAGGAGATAACTTGGTGAACCTCTCGAGACGACGCTGCTCATCGTCCATCATAGCTGGGACCCTGCCCCCCTAAATCTGATATACTGGCTGAACCGAAACCACAGGCTGAGTTGGAGGAGCCTCTGGTGTTAGTAGGCCCTGCACTGCTGGCTCTAGAGTACGTGTTACGGGGGTCTGATGACCACCCCCGGTCCCTGATGCAGCTGCTGCGGTAGTAACTGAAACCGCCTGCGCCAGGCCATTACAAACTACTAGTATCTGAGCCAGGGTCTCCTGTAGACCCGGAATGACAATGGGCATAGCTGGTGCCTGAACTGGTGCTGCTGGCACCTCTGCAACTCAGGGCTGTGGGTCAGCTGGTACTGCATCAGCTACCCGAGCTCTGCCACGACCACGGCCGCGTCCACGACCTATATCAGGTGGTAGTGGTGGTCGTCCTCCCCGTCCGGAAGCTCGAGTTCTCGCCATCTGCGAGAGAATAGAATGTCAAAGTTCAGATCAAGTCAAAAGTAATCGCACGACAAGAATTCCAAGAATTGAAACTTTTCCTAAAAAGGTTTGCGGCCTCCCGAGGATAAGTACAGGCGTCCCCGCACCGATCCACGAGACTCTACCAACCGGCTCATGACTCGCGAGACCTGTTAACCTAGGCTCTGATACCAACTTGTCACGACCCAAACCCTGGTCGTGATGGCGCCCAACACAATGCTAGGCAAGCCCGACCATATTATCCCTTAAACCAGCCAGTTATTAATCAAATTAAACTTAAACAGTAAATGCTCATATCAGGTGATAAACGAAATGTAAAACATACAAAATACGGTCCCAACCATATCGTGGTGTCACGAGACCGAGCCTCTACAGAATAGCATCCTACTACAACCAAGTCTAGGCAATTAGGAAATCAACAAGATGATAAAGAAGGAGAAAACAAGCTCTGCGGACGCTGGCAGCTACCTCGTAATCTCCGCAAAAGTAGACAAGGATCAGCAGCTACAATGTCTCAACTGCTCTCGGGCACCTGTGGATCTGCACAGAAAGTGCAGAGGAGTGGGGTGAGTATATTTCAACTCAGTGAGTAACAATAATAAATAATAACCGAAGGTAAGAACTCCTGTGCTATCACTTAGCAGTTCTAAGGCAACCCTCACAGGTACGTCATCACTATAGAAATACTCAAATCTCCAATCCACGTTTATCCCTACAAGATTCTACACTGATCCAACCCTCACTCGTACCCCTACGGTGTACGGCCATCTCAACATATAAAGACACATACCTATGTCTATAATGTATAATTATTTAAGTAGATAATAGGATATGATTAAGTATAATGCTGCGGCGTGCAGCCCGCTCCAATACATATACCGCTGTGGCGCGCAGCCCGCTCCATTTAACGTCGACATCGCTCACTGGGGGTGTATACGTACTTCGGAGGGGCTCCCTAGGCCCAAGCACTATGATGCTGCGGCGTGCAGCCCGATCCACACATGTATTACTTCGGCGTGCAGCCCGATCCAATATATATATGTATATATATTTATACTGTTGCGGCGCGCAGCCCAATCCTATAATATACACCAGCGCTCACTGAGAATGTGTGCAGACTCAGACTTCGAAGGGGCTCCTACAGCCCAAGCGCAATAATATTGCGGCGTGTAGTCCGTCCCACATGTATATTACATGTATATTACTGTGGCGTGCAGTCCGATCCAATATATATACTGCTGCGACGTGCAGCCCGATCTAATGTATATACTGCTGCGGCGTACAGCCCGATCCAATATAGGTATATATATAATACCTCATAATGGGCCAATATAACATCTCATAGTGGGTCCTTGACCCTATCTCATCTCAATCGGTATAGACTTGGCCTTTCAGGCCCACTCAGCTAGAACATGGAATTCCACCTTAGATAATCTCTCTCAATGTACACATCTAGTACGGGCTCATATTATGCTATACAGCTAGAGCTACGGCTGAGTGTATGTTTCCAACATGATATAAGGGTCACCTAGCTCTATAGGTTCCCTAATGCTCTGCAGATCGGCACAAGGCCCCAAACATGGTTATTAACCCCTATTGTACAGTTATAATCTCAGTAACAGTCATACAACACAGTATTCTATTAGCCGGGAAGGACTAAGTCCGAACCCCCAATCACAATGTCACCACGACCGTCATAAAACGCGTGTCTCATCTCAATATAGCACTGTGAAGTGCTAGTACGAGGGTTTCAAACCCTCAGTACATTGTTTACTACCACCACTCACCTCGAACCGGTAGAAGCTTCAATCCGCCTTGCGCTTGCCTCGCAAATCAATCTCCTCGGGTGCCAAATCTGCTCAAAATCATAGAGAATGCATCAATATATGCTAATTTCACGAAATTCATTCGAAATAACCCAAATTATATCAAAACCCACAAGTTGTCAAAACCCGACTTTTGGTACACTTGTCGAAAAATTACAAAAATCACATATTCGGAATCCTCATCTCGATACGAGTCTAGGCATATAAAATTTACCAAAATCGGACTCCATTTGCCCACTCAAATCGGTGTTTTTCTTTAATTTAGGCCTAGGGCTCAAACCCACCTTTAATCTTCCATTTACGGGGATTTAACCAAGGATTTCATGTTAAAATGATGTAATTAAGCCACAAAACTTACCTCCAACGAAACCCCGATGATTTCCCCGCAAT
The DNA here is from genome assembly GCA_032618575.1 of Nicotiana noctiflora. Taxonomy (NCBI): domain Eukaryota; kingdom Viridiplantae; phylum Streptophyta; class Magnoliopsida; order Solanales; family Solanaceae; genus Nicotiana; species Nicotiana noctiflora. Next base: position 262,149 of record JASVEL010001920.1, on the reverse strand, counting down.
CTCCCGTCAATTTCTTCTCTTGGAACTCAAAAATGGAGGTTTTGGGTATTAAACCCGCAACTGTCCAGTTCTGGCTTTTAATTCACTGCCAGAATATTTCCTTCATCGCGTTCGCGACGCCACTCACGCGAACGCGATGCCTCTTTCCTCTTCCTCATCGCGAACGCGGCACGCCTTCACGCGTCCGCGAAGGTCAACTTCCCAGCTCCGGATTTTTATTCTACGCGAACGAGTAGTCTCCCACGCGAACGTGTGGCCTCGCCAAATCCTACTTCGCGAACGCGGCCTATACCCACGCGAACGCGGCCTATACCCACGCGAACGCGATGCGTTCCAACTCCCTCATACGCGAACGCGTTAACTCCCTCGCGAACGCGAAGAGTGCTGAACCTGGCCTACGCGAACGCGGGCCTTGCCCTCGCGAACGCGAAGGCCAAATCACTGCCCAGTGATCTACAATTTACAGCAGATCATTTCTTGCTTCCAAATGCCGGATGATGGTCCGGATTCACCCCGAGGCCCCCGGACCCCAACGAAAACCACCAACATACCCCAAAACACGATACGAACTTGTTCCAATCATAAAAACACCATCCTAAACATCAAAATCACCAATTACCCACGGATTCAAGCCTAAATTTCTTCAAAACTTTCGAATTACACATTCTATAAAAACCCGACCAAACGACGTCCGAATGACCTGAACTTTTGCGGACATATCCAAAATCACCTAACGGAGCTACTGCAACTGTCGGAATTCCATTCCAACTCCCGGATCAAAATCTCACCTATCGATCGGATTTCGCCAAAATGCAACCTTAGCCAATTCAAGCCTATTTCTACACCGGCCTCCAAATTCAATTCCGATCACTCCCCTAAGTCACAAATCACCTCCCGGAACTAACCGAATCATCGGAATCTGATTCCGAGCCCTCTAACCAAATAGTCAACTCCGGGTTGACTTTCCTTATTCAAGTTTCCTTCAAAAAGGCTATATGCCTCATTTTCAATTCAATTCACTCCTAACTTCCCCGATAGACTCTAACACCGATATAAAAGTATGAATTATGTAATTACAATATAACGGGGTGGTAATTACCGTGACGACGGGCCGGGTCGTCACACTGAGGCTAGTCAAGAAAACTTCGATTTAGAATCAGAATTGGCCAAGGTTTTGAGGACCATTGAAATGACTCAACAACCACTTGACTTTCCATCTTCGGTAGATGAAACTCCTGTGGCTGAGGAACCTTCAAATGAAGGAGCGACTCCTATTGAAGTTACAATCCCAGCTCCCGAGGGTGAAACTTCACTGATACAGTCTATAGAAGCTGAAGCTCCATGACTCTTGCTTCCCTTGGTGACCTTAACACTTCAAGTCCAACTACCGCTACTTCCTAAAAAATTGCTACCGTGCCTACAGCTGCTTCTGAAAGTGAAGTTAACATGCAACTTCAAAAGTTCCAGCCCCTTGGTGGTTTTATTCCTTGACCTTTTTAAGGGATTTTTTTATTAAGTCCCATGTTATCATAATGGGGTACTTTTAAAGATATTTTGCTTGACTAAGTTTTACTTAGTCTTTTCTAGAAGTTTTCTTGGTACTTCAATATGTTCTATTCTTGCCTTTTTCTTATCAATTTAGTACTTATAGAATAGTTTAGCATTTTTATCCTTTGAAAATGCTTTATGGTTCTTCTTATGAGTTATTAACATGAGAATTATAAAAAATGGCCCTTTTCATATATTGACACTTAATGAAGAAGACGTCTCAACTTCATAATGGTGTTATAATAATAGGAATACACATGTTATGTATGAAACAACTTTGACAAGTTTTTATTCATGAACTTGAACAAGTTTTTGAGTACATGTGTTAAAGTACATCTATAAATTTCTCGTAACTGTTTTTCTTGTAACAGATTTTTACAAAGTAAATATATTTTAGACAAGGTTTTCCCTTATAATTCGTTTCAGTATATAGTCATGACCCCATCTTCATGTATTAGGAAAGGTTTGAGAAATGACTCTATTATTCTCATGAGTTTGAGAGGTGACTCTGTTGTTCTCATGGGAAAGAATTCTATGATGTATACTTATGTTGGGATTCCATAACCTCAGCTCGACACTTGTCTCTTTGTAGCTTGATTTACGCATCTATTTTCCACATGCATATGTTCTATGTTCATATACAGTCCTCCAAGTGTTTGAGCGGTGAAGTATGAAACCTCGAGCACTTGTTTTTCCTCTTGACCTGGCCGTTTTCCTAAAACAGAAAAATATGCGGGACTCGGAGGTGCGATTAGAGATGAAGACTGCCTAACCCGTGTGTGTTTCCATCAGATTAATTGTAACCCTGGGCTGGGAATTTAAGAAAATTTCACTTTTCCGTACAGGTCGTGACTCATTATTTGGCACAAGTTAGGGTTTTTGCCTAGCATCTAAAATCGTTAGTAAAATTGTTAATGATTAAAAAATGAATTTTAACATAGAGATACCTGACCGTGGATACTTTTTTCAAAAGTAGTATCTTTTTGATGGACAACATTCTAATGTGAAGGTAACAACTTGCCATCCATTGTCTCCAACTCGTATGCTCCTTTTCGTGCAATGTCACGAACTTTGTAGAGTCCTTCCCATGTTAGACTCAGCTTTCCTGAATTAGCAGCCTTTGTAGATAGGAACACCTTTTTAAGCACGAAGTCCCCAATTTTAAAGAATCTGAGGCGTGTTTTCTTGTTATAATATCGTTCAATTACTTGCTTTTGTGCCGCCATTCTTATTAGTGCAGCTTCTCTTCTTCCTTCTAACAAATTAAGATTCACCCGCATCTCTTCATCATTTGATTCCTTCGTTGCTTGAACGTACCGTGTGCTTGGTTCTCCTATTTCTACTGGAATCAAAGCCTCTACACCATAAACCATTGCAAACAGGGTTTCTCCCGTGCTTGTTTTTGTCGTTGTACGATAAGACTATAATACCCCAGGTAATACCTCAGGCCAACTACCTTTCAAATCCTGCAACCTTTTCTTCAAGTTGTTGATGATAAACTTATTCGTGGATTCTGCTGTCCATTCCCCACTAGATGATATGGTGCATATGTTATTCTTTTAATCTTCCAACTTTGAAAAAATTCTGTGATTTGGGCTCCTATTAATTGTGGTCCATTATCACACACGATTTCCTTTGGTACCCCAAAATGACATATTATGTTTCTCCAAATGAAGTCTTTAACGGTGAGAGCAACTATTATGGTCATGCAATGGAGATACCTCAAAGCAAGTCTGTCTTATATATAAGACAGACTTGCTTTAAGGTATCTCCATTGCATGACCATATATCAAAGAAAATTCTGAGATTAAAATTCCTTGTGAGAGCAACTACACCATAGCTAGTAGCAGTAGCCAATGGAACCATGCTAAAGGTGCATAAAGTTTGCAAAATCTCTTGGCTTCTACAATGAGTTGAATTTTCTACTAAATTCTTGCTACTCATATTAGGATCTTATGGGGCGGTACTAGGAGTTCAATGGTTATTAACATTAGGGGATATCAAAATAAACTTCAGAACACTTACCATGTAGTTCTATTACAAAGGAAGGAAGCATGTACATAGATGATCTGGGAGGCAAATTCTGACACCTGGAGCTGGAAAGTTTGCTAGAATATCAGGTAAACAATCTGAATTATATTATACAAGTAATGCTTGCTATGTATAATGAAGTACAACGTTGTTCTTTGGAAACTAAAGAGACATTTGAATAAGATCCTAGACTACTGAACTTGTTAAATGCGTTTAAGGAGTTGTTCAAAGAACCTACACAACTTCCACCATCTAGAGGGGTGTTTGATAATAGGATTGTCCTTCAAATTGGAACTAAACCTATAAACAAAAGACAATATAAGTATCCCTCAGTCAAGAAAGATGTTATTGAAACTTTACTAAAACATATGCTAGATCTATTTTCCAACTAAGTAGCAATTCTTTTGTTGCACCTGTAGTTTTGGTTGGAAAGAAAGATGGTACCCGGAGGCTGTGTGTTAGTTATAGAGGTTTAAACAAACAAACAATAAAAAACAAATTCCCTATTCCTATTGTAGAAGATTTACTGAACGAACTAGGAGGATCTAAAATCTTCTCGAAGATAGACCCGAGGTTTGGTTATCATCAACTAAGGATGACAGTTGAGGATGTACCAAAGACTGCTTTTAGGATCCATGCTGGTCACTATAAGTATTTAGTAATGCCTTTTGCTTTGTTAGATGCTCCTGCAATTTTTCAAGGATTAATGAACTCAGTTTTTTAGAAGTTCCTTAGGAAGTATGTCTTCGTCTTTTTTTGATGACATACTAATATGTAGCAACAATATGGATGATCATCTGTTGCACTTGAAGTCTGTTTTTGGAGAAATGAAGGAGCTTCAACTATTTGCTGAACAGAGCAAATGCTCCTTTGGGGTTAAGAAAATAGAGTACTCGGGGCATTTTATTGCTGCTGATGGGGTTTCAACACATCTTCAAAAGGTAGAAGCTGTGAATTAGGAGTGGCCTTTACCTACTAATGTTAAGCAACTTAGAGAATTCCTTGGGACTAGCTGGTTACTATAGGAAGTTTATCAAAGGATTTGGTTCCACTAGCAAACCATTAACCGACCTTCTCAAGAAAGATAATTTCAATCGGTCACTTGCTGCTTCAAAAGCCTTTGAACAGCTGAAGGCTTCATTGATTCAGGCTCCAGTATTGGCATTACCTGATGCTAACAAGACCTTTATTGTTGAAACTGATGCAAATGGACATGGTATAGCGGCTATTTTAATGCAACAAGGGCATTTTATTGCTTTTACCAACAGAGCACTCTCCCCCGTACATGCTGCTCTTTCAGTTTATGATAGAGAACTTCTAATTATCGCTTATGCTATCATAAAATGGTCTCGGTACCTACTTGGTCAGAAATTTATTATAAGAACTGTTGAGAGGGTCCTTAAATTTCTAATGGAGCAGAATCTACACACAAATACTCAGCTTATGTGGCTAACTAAGTTGATGCATTTTGACTATGTTATTGAGTACAACAGAGGGGTGGAGAACAAAGTAGCAGATGCCCTATCTAGGGTACTTGGAGTTGAGTTATTCTTTTTAGAAATTTCCACGACTAGCTCAGAGTTGTTGCAGGCTATCTTTGATAGTTGGAACCCAGATGCTAACTTGAAGACCCTCATTGAACAATATTACAGACAAATCCAACCAGTCATAGTCAATTTGCATGGATTCATAATCAGTTGAGCAGGAAAGGGAAGCCAGTAGTTGGAATGAGTTCTCAGCTTAGAAGAAATATTATATCATTATGGCATTCTACTCCTCAACGTGGTCACTAGGGCATAGAAGCAACACTTAAGAGGATTCTGTCACTATTCTACTAGAAGAGTATCAGAGAAGGTGTCAAGGTTTTTGTTCAAGGGTGTGATATTTCCAAGAGAAATAAATCTGATTTAGCAGCCTACCCTGGTCTTTCGCAATCACTCCCTATTCCGGTGGCAGTTTGGTCTCAAATCAGTATGGATTTCATAGATGGCCTTCCTAAATCCCATGGGTGTGAAGCCATCTTAGTCATAGTGGATAGATTGAGAAAATATGGTCATTTTATTCTGTAGAAACACCCCTATATTGTTTAGTCTGTGACTAAGGTATTCATGGAGGTCATATACAAACTACATGGATTGCCAGATTTCATAGTGAGTGACATGGGTGCAATATTTCTGAGCACCTTTTGGTAGGAGTTATTAGCAATTTAGGGAGTTCAATTAAACACCTCAACAACTTATCATCTTCAATCAGATGGCCAAACTGAGGTCCTAAATAGGTGTTTAGAAACCTATCTAAGGTGCTTCTGCTCTGAAGAAGCCACATATTGGTATTCCTATTTATATATGGCTGAGTATTGGTATAACACTTCCTTCCACACTACCATAAAAACTACATAAGTACTATATGGTAGGCCACCACCACTTCATTTACCTTATTTTCCAAGAGAATCAACTTCCCGAGGTTGATAACACCTACTCAATACTCAATAGGGAGATGAAGCTCCAATTATTACAACATCATCTATTGAGAACTCAACTTAGGATGAAAAGGAAGCTGACAATTACAGAAGTGACATAAATTTTGAAGTGGGAGATTGGGTATATTTCAAAGCTCAACCTTGCAAACAAGTGAGCATTACATCACAACCTTTCCACAAATTAGATTCCAAATATTATGGACCCTTCCAAATTGCTAGGAAAGTAGGCCCTGTGGCATACACCCTCTTATTCCCACCATCAGTTAAAATACACCCCATTTTGCATGGTTCTCTCCTGAAAAAATGCTATGAGTTACTTACACAAGTTACCTACCCTCCTACCAATGACATTGCTAATCCTAATTGTTTTGAGCCTGAAGCTATTCTACAGAGAAGGATGATTAGAAAAGGAAATAAGGCTGTTGCTTAGGTTTTGGTTAAATGGACAGATTGCCAGCTGATAATGCTACATGGGAATTCTTCGATACCTTGAAGATTAGGTTTCCTCACTTTGATCCTTATGGTCAAGTATCTTATGCAGGAGAGAGTATTGATACACAAATTACACAGTAAGCTCTAGAACAATCCAGCTCTATGCCATCATTGGTAGTTAAAAGTTAGTTAGAGATAATAAACAGTTAATCAATTCTCAATCCTTATATAGCATTGTAATTCATAGTTACGGATAATATCAGAAATATTACATTTCTCTCTAAAATTCTCTTTACATTTCTTCTTCTTTACAACTCCATAGCTAAACTCTCGAGTCCTTGACCTTAGCAGCTGCTCGAACCTCGAATTTCTTGCTAAATTCCGAGTAACAGGGATTCCCCCAATGGCGGTGCTACAGTGCTAAAATATGTGGAAGAAGAAGAACCAGTAAAAGAAGTAAAATAAAGGAAATTTTTAATGGTAAATTAGTTTTAAAGAAAGGGACCCACATATGACACAACAGTAAAATAATAAATGGAACGGGCTTGTTTTGTTCAGTACAAAAAGTAGGCTTGCTTTGAAAAGTAAGACCACGACTCTCTCTCTCTCTCCATAATACCTAAATCCTTCTCCCATACGAATTGATGATGGCCTCCGGCGACGAATTCGTGAAAGGACATATCCACCCCAATGGCGTTGCCGTTCTCACTCTCGATCGTCCTAAAGCTCTCAATGCCATGAACCTTGGTCAATTTTCACTTCCTTTTCTTTGATAAGTTACTGAAATTTCACCTCAGTTTTACTATAATTTGTTATTATAATGATACTTCTTTTCCTAGAAAGCATCCAAACTAGTAAGCAAATAGATTCATAATTTCAGTTCAGACAAGTGACTTGTGATTGAGTGATAGATTGATTGTTTGACGAGTTGCGGTAATAAAGGGGATTGAATTAAATTTGAACAATATTAGTTTGATATTCCATCTAGAATGAGTGTATTAGAGCATGAGGATGCAATGGGAGAGGTGCAAGGCTAGAAAGGAAGCTCAGTAAATTTTCTGTGTTACTTTAGTATGTATTACGGTAGAACTCGGGTTTCATTTCTCAGATAATCAGTCAACTATCCAAAATTATGGACTAAAGTCTTTCATTTGTATTCATGGTTTCACTCTAGTCCTTAATCTCGTATCCATTATTATTTGATAAAACGTAGAAGAAAAATCGTGAAAAAGAAGCATACAGGTCATTGAAAAAAGAAGAATACAGGTCACTCTAGTCCTTAATTAGTCCTTAACCTCGTACCAATAGTATTATTTTACAAAACTAGAGTAAAATAATACAACAAATCTGCTTTTTATAAGAAGAAGAAAGATACATTTGCAACATGGATGTGTTTAAGTCGTTTCGTTTTATTTAGCGGGTGAATATTTTCTAGCGGGCCGAGCTAGGTGCATGGGTGGGTTTTCTATGTTTTGTTTGCTTGTTAATTATTTTATTTGGTCAAAAATATAAAAAGTCTATGTGGACTACCATGTCACATTTTTCGTTGGAAAGTTTGATAATTACGGTTGGGTAACCATTCGTGTGCAATAGGAATAGTTGAGTGACTTTCATATTACAAACGAAAGAAAAGTGACTTTACTCTGTAATTTTGAATAGTTGGATGATTATCTGGGTAATAAACTCGTAGAACTCCTTATAAAAAATAAGTACTAACAAAACACAAAATTTCCAATGAAGTAAGATAGCTCATACTTGATTTCTAGGACATGTAGGACTTTAACCAGAAACATATTTTTTTTAAAGAGTAGATCAAAGCTCATTAGCTTGTTCTAATAAAATGTGAATATACAAAGAATACTAACAAACATTCTGACAACGGAAGCACAAAAATATGTACTCTTTCTATGATTTTAAAAATGAGGACATGACTTTGATACAGAAGAGAAGAATGTAATTTCCACTGGTGAATATATATGCTATACAACATGACCAAGATTAAATTTAGATTCTGTTTTTGACACTCATGCATATTTAATTAGTATTCTGATGCATGGCCCTTGATAGGAAGATGTGGATGTTGAACATTAGGGTTGTAGGTTAGGAGATAGGAGGCTAGTCTGATAGTGTTTTGTTTTAGGTTGCTAGTGGCTCCGGTTGTGTCCTTAATACTTCATTAGGGTTGTAGGTTAGGTTGTAGGAAGCTAGTCTGGTAGTGTTTTGTCTTAGGCTGTTAGTGGCTCTTGTTGTGTCCATATTATTCCATTGCGTCTGTAGTATTGTGCCATTGTTACTGCTTAGTGTTATTGCCTTTCTTTCTATTTTCTGGTTATTACGTTGCTGGTGTTATCTTTCTGGATTCCTTTGCTGTTACTGCCACACTGTCTCGTTCATCTTCTTGTGCCGAGGGTCCATCGAAAACAACCTCTCTCTGAAGTAGGAGTAAGGTCTTCATACACACTACCCTCCCTAAACTTCACTTGTGGGATTTCATTGGGCTGTTGTTGTTGCATAGTTTTTTCAAGTACATAGGACAAGAATTAAAGGAGGAAAAATCAGAATAAAATAATTAATAGACATTATTATTTTTACCTAGAAGTATGAGAATTAATATGCTACATCTTCATCTAAGTAGTTTGATTTCTGTTTAACTCATGCTTCATTGATATATGACTCAGATATGGACATCAAGTACAAGGGTTTCCTGGATGAGTGGGAAACAGACCCAAAGGTCAAGTGTATTTTGGTTGAGAGTAGCTCGGCTCGTGCTTTTTCAGCAGGTAGCAAGTCAAAAGTCATTCATTTACTGGATGGATACTGGCTACTATCTTATCTGGCATATTTGTGGGATCTAGTTCCTGAAACAGTCTTGTCATTACATCATTACTCATTTTTGATAGAGCCTCCTATCTGCAGTTACAATGCATAGTTTGACACGTTCTAGTAAGATTGTGGGTAACCATTCATTGCTGATGCAGGGATGGATATTAAGGGGGTTGTTGCTGAAATTCAAAAGGACAAAAGTACACCTCTTGTGCAAAAGGTTTTCTCATATTACGAGATTTACCCTATAATTGAACTCAGCATGTCATTCTGTTCTGCTCCGTAGCTTAGTCTTTGTTGTTTGTAGTTTCATTTGATGATATTGTCTTGCTGAGGTGATGCTGCTATGTTGATGCATAACAGAACTGTTAGTGATTGTTAAATTTGTTAGTGAGTTTACCTGCAGGGGTGATCAAGTTAGGTTTGATCAAAAAATGGCAGTCAGATAATATTAAGGTCTTTTAGGTATCATTTGTTTCCACTTAATGGAGGTCTGAATTTTAATCATTCGGATTTAAGATATTAAGTGCATTTGTTTTCAAGGTCTGAATCTTAATCATTAAGTATGTTTTTTTTTTCTTTACAACCCCTTAATGAGTCTGAATAGGCCTATATGGTTAAGATCTATAACAAAGACTTAATTTTATTAAGATACTATCATCCACATTATTACTAATTGTCCTTACCGCATACCATTATCAACTACCACCACCACCATAGCCGCCACCACTACAACCAACCAACCACCACCGCCACCACCATCAACCTCAACCATAACCATACACTCACCCACCTCAACTACCACAATCAACCACCTCATCACCATCAATAACCATAGCCTGCACTGCCAACCATTATAAACTACCATCATCCACAATCACCTTTCTCAATCACAACCACAACCGCAACCACCACCACCCACCATTAGTAACTATCACCACCCACCATCATCCTCAACTATAATCGTTATCGCTGCCGATCACCACTAGCTGCCACCTTGAAGCACCACCATCAATCAAAATCACCACCAACTACCGCCTCTAGTCGACACTCACAAGCACTTACGTTAGCCACCGCCACCACCAACTGCCATTAGTATTTTATTTGAATTTTATCTTTATTAATTTTGAATAAAGATCAATTTATATATTTCGATATTAAAAAAACAAAAAATCTTAGTCATTTAGTATTCGGATTCTAATACACATCTTGACATTCCGATATGTATTCAAATTCAGACATCTTAATCTTAAAGGCCTTATTGTTGCTTTAACTTGCTCAAAATCATAACAAACTGTGGTAGTAGATGTACATACACTAGCTCCAAGAAACAAAAAAAGAAAAAAAAGGAATCAGCGCACCCAGTGTCTTTTCTAGTTTAGGTCTTAATAAGGTGGTATGAAAGCGCCTTTGTTGCGAATAAGAACTGGGTTTGTCCTTCTATCAGTTAATTGACTGATGGTTGTGCCTAAACCTTTTAGACTTACATTTTTTTAACTTTTTAAGTATGGAAAAAATTTTGGGAAGAAAAAAATTTGGGAAAAGTGTGAAATGGTAGATTGCCTATTGATCTATTAATAATTCCAATAGTAATAGTATAGCTTATCAGGTAATTTCATTCGCAATGGAGACAGATGGTGTAGCTAGATTCGAAAGGTTAAAGTTATGTAGGCTTTCGTCAATCATCACTGACCATTCACATCAACATTGATTGTTCAACAAGAATTTACAGCAAATATCTAACATAGATGGCTTTTATGTAGCTTGAACTCTTGAATTAAAGTGGCAGTAAGGTTATGATGACTTGGCTGCCACAGGACATTCAAAAGTTTCTCCTCAATGCCTGACCTATAATAACAATGTTGAGCCATTTGATAATTTTGCATTCTTTAAGTAGGTCTAGTTGGTGTTTTGTGATTAGTCCATGGTACTGTTCTTAATTAAGTGATGCATGTTTCCACAAGCCGATACTTAATGAATGCAAAATATGCTTTTTCTCCTTTGAAATGCTTTTCCTCTTTAAAATTTGGGGCTTTTGTTTTAGCTTGTATGCTTGGAGTTGATAGTTGCACTTAATCGTGCGCAACTGGATGGTGTGCGTCATGTTTCTAAAATTTCTCTTTGAAAAAAAATGTTTTTTATCTCCTTGTCAACTTTTTTTTTCTTTTTAATTTATAGCTCTTCATTTTACATATGCATGTGCCATTGACAACATGCGTGCTATGTAAAGAGGGAAGCTAATGCTCCGTCTCAGAGACATTTCCATATATGAACCTCTTTAGTACCACAGTGAGTCTTTGACTTGTTCTACTCTTGTTCTTCGACTTCCACCGATTGCAACACCATATATCAGTATTGCAATCCTTTTGTGTGATGCCTAAATATATTTATTTTTATGGATATGTTCTTTTTAGATAGTTATGTAAATAACGGGAATTAGTCCTAGTCGCACATAGAATAGGAGTAGGATATGTATTGTATAAATAGGGCTCATTGTATTATAATTGAATAGAATATCAATAATCTATTTTTCTCCCGTGCTTTCTCTCAGTTTTGAAGTGTGAATATTGCAGCTTGGTTTGTCAGTAGGCCTTTCAGAAAATTGAAATATGTGTTCCTTCTTTATTTTCAGGTATTCACAGCTGAGTATTCTCTGATTTGTAAAATATTTGAGTACAAAAAGCCTTACATCAGCTTCATGGATGGCATAACAATGGGCTTTGGCATTGGCTTATCAGGTCACGGTAGCTACAGGCTTATCACAGAGGTATTTACCCACCTTGTATTGAGACTACTCGTTGTTGCAACTATGGTCTTATTTATACCTCTTATTATTGTTTCAGAGGACTGTTCTAGCTATGCCAGAAAATGGAATCGGGTTGTTTCCAGATGTTGGTTTTTCTTATATAGCTGCACATAGTCCAGGCAGTGGGGCAGTTGGTATGCATTTTCTCTTTCTGTTGAGGAAATCGTAATAATGGAAGATTAATTAAAAGAGAGTTGAAGTTTTAGAAACTCCTATTACTTTTGGAGAAATAATAAGCAGTACTTCTCTCCATACTGTAGATGGGGTTAAAATGGGTCCTAGAACTCTTCATCTTGTCCATGAAGACTTTAAAATGTATTAAATAGCATCTGAGTGCTAAAGTTTCTAAACAGTGCATGTTGTCAGCATTCTGTACTTGGTGAGTGCTATCAAATGGAACTTCTATAACTTAGATATTGGAATTATAATTCTCTCTGTATGCCATCCGATGCTAATTTTTTCCGTTTGTGATTTCTAGGAAAAATGAATGCGAAGTTTGATCACATTTGTGTCCGGATAAGACTATTAACTGCCCACTAGTTAATTTAGTAGTATTTGGCTAGTTCTTGCTTCCGTCTCTGTCGTTATGTTTAGATTGCTAATTTCATCAATAAAGGGCAAGAAGAAAAGAATTTTATTGCTTGGGAAATCAATACTTCTGCTGTATTTCTTGCAGTGTTTTGCAAGCACCCACAATCTCTCCACTAACTAACAGATCCATTACTTATCTATTTAGAATAAATTCATTTACTCCTGTATTTTTCAAAGAGGAGATTAGACAGGACATGGCACATCTTCAGCTCACCAATGACATGACCCTAGATAGGAGAGCATAGGGGTCGAGGATTAGGGTAGAAAGTTAGTAGGTAGTCGAGCGAGCTTTCTCTTTTTTGTAGGAGAGCATGATTCTAGTTTAAAACACCTTATCCACTCCCTCTCTTCCTTGTCACTAGCCTTATTATTACTCTATTATTACTTTATTTTTCAATTTTATCATTACTGTTTTCTTTTACTTTGGTTATCTTTACTATTTTTGCTGTCAATACTTCCCTTCTCTTCAGTATTTTCATAATAGTATTTGACTCCTGTATTTTCTATCCTGTTTTGAAGACACTTTTCACACACACCCAAGACCCCGCTTGTGGGATCAGGGTAATGTTGTTGTTGTCTCATATCCAGTTCAATTTGAAAATCACCATATCCAGGTTACCAATATCACTATATTTAACCATGATAATCTACGTATACCCATGCCAATGGAATAAAAGTACCTCGAAACATAAACTAACAATGCTGGGAGCGGCACTCTTGAGGCACCAGATCACTAGCCACTACGAAAACTGTGCTGGTTTCCTCTTAAGTTACTACCAAAAGTTCTTGTTACTTCTTGATTCTACCCTTTCTTTTTCGTTCTTTTGAAACTTTGTTAGAGCTTCTACTCCAATGCTGTGTTTTCCCTCCCGAAATCCTTCAGTTATTGTTTGAAGTCCGATGCTCCTTTCAGTGCCGTCTCTTGCTCCCATCCCAACTTCTTTTGTTTCTTTTTGATTCACAGTAACGGCATTAGCCCAAATATGATTTTTTTTTTCTCTAATGACATAAGTGCCCTTATTAAAGAAGGTTTATTTCAGTAGCACACTTGAAATGAAGAGAACAAATATATAAATTTTGATTATTGTCCTCAGAGAACATGAATATGGCTCTTCCTTTAGAATTTACCAGGTGTGGATGCTTATATTCAAATTTAATACTATGATCTAAGGACTGTGAAAGGTGTATATTATTGTTGACTCTTTTAAGTTCTCTGCTTCAAAGACAACCATAATGTATCATTTGTTCAATTGCTGGTGAAGTCCATCCTTGGTCATACACAAATGATAATCTTTTAATCATCCAAGTTGTGGTCAAAGCTTGATGTTGAACAAGATGGAAACCTCTTTGAAATGGAGGAAGCAATGATAATTAAATTCAAATTCATATGTGGTGCACATCAATGTTATTTTATTTTGGAGAAGGGTCATATGTCAGGTGAATTTGTTTCTGCATAGTGTCCTAGTAATCTTTTCCTTTTCATTGTAAGTCATTAAAACCTTTGTTTTTTTTACTCTAGTAAAAGGAAAAATATTTCAAGTGAGAACCTCCTATCTCATTTTCACCTATATTGTGTGGGTGGTTGTCAGATTGAGATGGTGAGAACTATTATATATGTGTCTATTATCCCACAAGTTTTTTCTGCCCATGCTCTTTCCTTATTCGTTCGTTTAATTTATTTACCGCAGGTGCTTATCTTGGACTGACTGGAAGTAGGATATCGACACCTGCTGATGCACTGTATGTTGGTTTGGGAAGTCACTATGTTCCTTCTGCAAATTTGGATACATTGAAAGAGGCTTTCTTGGCGGCTACCTTGTATGTCTTTGCATTTCCTAATGAACTTAATCTATGTTCTCTTATAATATGAACATGGAAGCACCAAATGTCAAACTTTAATCAACTTTTCAGAGCTATGTGACATGTGCAGATCCTTGGCCTTAAGTCTTTTCATCTTATTTATGCCGACGGAATTTGATGATGATTTTGCACTTATTTGTTACATGTATGTTAATATTTTACTTATCATGATTAGGGAGGAATAGCCTAGCGAAAAGGGCCCTCCACCCCCAACGAGTTTAATGGTTTGAGTTACCAAGGGAGTTAATTAGGAACATCACTGTCACGCTCCTAGGTAGAGGGGTTTTCTTTGCAGGGCGGAGGAATACCATGTGTAAAAAGATTTTGTCATTTCATGCATCACTCTTGAGTTGTCACTTTGATCTTTCAACAATTTTTCTTGAAAAGATTACACAAATTGGGTATAGTTCTTTGTCCCTGTGTTAGTGGGAACTATTTTAATGTCTATTGCTTGTCTCTAGTGGTTACTTCATGAGTCACATTTGGTGTCCTATTGCAAATGCTTCAGATTATTGATCCTAATCCTTCGGATATATACTTTTTATTGTGTTATTGGTACAAGACATTTCAGTGCTACGTTTGAAGTTTACAGATGTTTTATGACTTATTTATTTCGAAATAGCTCTCAGGATCCAGACGAAGAGATCAAAACACTTCTGGCAAAATACAGTACTGACCCTGATTCAGAACCCCGTTTGAAGTCTCTTTTACCCAGAATCATTTCAACATTTGGTGGTAATAAGTCTGTTAAAAATATAATAGAGGAGCTTGAAAATCATCAGCAAAGTGCGGATACTCTGGGTATGATTGTTCACTTGGCTTTTC
Source organism: Nicotiana noctiflora (assembly GCA_032618575.1). Classification (NCBI taxonomy): domain Eukaryota; kingdom Viridiplantae; phylum Streptophyta; class Magnoliopsida; order Solanales; family Solanaceae; genus Nicotiana; species Nicotiana noctiflora. Next base: position 246,754 of record JASVEL010001920.1, on the reverse strand, counting down.
ATCCATAAATGAATCAGATATGCTTTCCAATTTATACATGCGCAAATCAATAAACACTTGTGGGGTACATTTGTTTTCTTTTTCATTTGTTAGTTCATCTCCTTGGCAGTGGCAGAATGGGCTAAGGATGCTCTGCAAGGGCTAAGAAAGGGCGCTCCCTTTTCTCTTTGCCTCACCCAGCAGTACTTTTCCAGAGTTGCATCTGCATGTGGCAAAAATGAGAATACCTTGTCCAAGGTTAGCTTCTTTAAAAAAAAAAAAAAACTACAGTATTTTTCTTCTTTCTGAAAAAATTCATGATTCCTTCACTTCGGATAGATCTTTAAACTTTTCTGCTTGTTTCTGCCATTCCCAACACTCAGCTCCCTGGTGTTATGAGAACTGAATATCGCATTGCTATAAGGTCTGCTCTACGCAATGATTTTGCGGAAGGCGTCCGTGCTATCTTAGTGGACAAGGATCAGGTTCGTTTCTAGTTTTGCAAGCCCATGACAGTTGAACGTGTTAATGTTTGATTGTTTCTCAATCTTGGTGGTGCATTTTGTGAGAGGATATTCCGTTAACTAGTTTAAGGAAGAGATGAAGATTCATCTTCTTTTAAGCCTTGATGAGAGTACCTTATGTACTTTTTCCTTTCTGATGATGGAAATCAGTTGTCATGTTAGACAGTCTATTGTAGGGTTAGGAGTAAAGATTTTGTAGTCTTGTAGAAGTAAAACCTTTAATGAGTTTGCTTTCTGCAGAACCCAAGATGGAATCCTTCCAGCTTGGAGGAAGTGAACCTCAATGAAGTGGAAGCTCTCTTTGAACCTTTGAGCCCTGAAGTTGAGTTGAATGTTTGAGGTTTACCAGGACATCTTACTGTCTGTCCAACAGTTAGGAGTCAAAATCTTTCTTCCTTTCTCTTTGTATCAATAAATATGAATGATTCCACATGCTTAACATACAAAACGTTCTGTGAGGTGACTAATGGCTCCGTTCAGATTCCGATGTTATTTACCATTTTCGATCTATTGGAATTTTAGGTGCAGCTTGTAATAAGTTTATAGGATTCGGTTGTACGACTAAGGTTGGATAGAATTCAGTATTCGGATCCATTAGATTGAGGTCATACTTTGTATTTGTTGTTCCGTTTGTTTCGATCTTATATGTTCTTATTTGTTTAAAAAAGAAAAGACACCCTTTTTTATTTGCAACTTTAATTTGAACTTTTTATTTTACGATTAATGATATATTCTTGTAAGGCATGTAAATGTTACAGGTAAGATTGCAAGCTCTAATAATACTTTTGTTGTGTCAAAAATCTTATTTTCTTTTATAAATTCGATTCCAATCAAATATTACCATTCAAAACAAAATGAAAGAGATTAGTTTCAACGATGCGCAAATAGTAACTGAAATAACCAAAATGCCCTCCAATGAACTGTGTTGGCAGAGGGCTTGGGTCTGAGTCATGAGAATGAAGAAATCTAGGTTGGGAGTGCCTTAGGTCTTAGGCAGCATGATTTCGAATTAGTCGTGTTCTAATGAAGGTATCAAACACCAAGCAATAAACAAGAGAAAAACAATCATATAAAAACTCTTAATAAACAACATTTGGACTTCAATTACATTGTTCCATATCTTTTTATGAGCTTTGTTATAGAGTTGGCCTGCAACTAGAGTTGATGTAATGTGTATCTGCTTAATATTAACCCTTTAGCTTTTGTAGATTGTAAACCTTGATTAGTTTCTCTTTACAGCTTGTGGGTAAATTTAATAGATGCTTCAAAATCCAAAGTTGGCGACAAAAGGCCCTCTAAAATTTAGACTATTACGATGTGAACTCCTCATATCCATTTATAATGAAAACTTTTTCGATGCCGGGCGAACGGGGCTCCTAGGCCGGGACGTGTGGCATAATAATTTAGAAAAGGCGGAATTGGATAAAAGTTTTAAAGGCTCAATCTATGGTTTAAGGTTTCTCTTCTTCCGAGTGAAAAGACAATCAACTTAAGTGTCATTACATGGAGTCACAAGTAGGAGAGAGTGAGAATATGATAGTTGGCAAAATGTCTATTCGCAATGGCTATTGGCTCTTCTTCGTAAGCCAAGCTCTCATCTAATTACACTGCACTGAAGTTCAATACATGTAACTTATCCTCGTTATACTTTCAAAGCATAGAAACATGATATTCGGAATGAATGTACCCTAATCGGCTAGGAGGCAAAGCTAGCCTGTAAGCCATCTCACTAGCTCTTTTCAAGACCTCAAACAGGACAGTGAATCTCAGACTCAATTCCCTTTCTTTTCAAATCTCATAACATCCTTCACAGGTGAAACTTTCAGAAGTACCTTCTCAGCTACAGTGAAAATTACATCACGAATCTTTCAGTCCGCATAATACTTTCCTACTTGAAGCCGTACGAATCAATTTGACTGTTACAGCCCACACATAAAGTTAGGGACTGATAAGTTTGGTTTCTAGTTAGGCCATTCGGCCGGCGACACATAGGAGGACAAAGGGGATTACGCGTTTTCATTAGACGTGCGCCAGTTGCCCCAATCGAGTGCTGTAACCAGGGCGGGATGATCCATTTTGCATGTGGAGGCGGCGGAATTCCCTACATTGGGTATAGTTTAAAAAGGCAGTGCAGCTCTCTCTTTCATTCTAGGAAGTGTCACTCACTTTAACTTACCCAAAAATGCTCTCGAACCCTCATTGGAATCCCCAACACAGCCTGCAACTAAAATCAGAGGCGGGCCTTGTGGACCTAGCGTAACAAAGCTTAGAATCATCACTACAATATATATTACCTAGTTGTATTGATTTTGGAGACTCGGTTGGAGGCAGGTTTAACTACCATAGAAGCGTAACAAGGTGTTGGACAACTTTCTTTCTTGGCATGATTTGGTGTAAGTATATCTCTCCCTCAGGCGCGGACCTAGTGTATAAGCTACGGGTTTCCGAAAACCTAATAACTCTTGCGTAGACCCTGTGTTTATATTAAGATTTTCACTAAATATTGATAAATATCTGATTGTAAATCCAGTTATTATTGTATATTAATATGAAATTACTGTAGAAACCCACAAGCCTCAAATCCTGGATCCACCTCTGCTCTCCCTAAAAGATTTCTGTGTTGTAAGATTGGTTGTTTTAAGTCCTTCTCAGTAACGTGGTTTTTGTTCTTATTCATTCTTACGAGTAACATTTCTTTCAAAACTTGTGATGATTCCAGATAGTGTCCCGAAGTTAAAAAATATAATTCCTTATGAGGTTGATCATAGGTCTCTCGAAATTGACTTTTATATATATATATATATATACTAGTAAGGTTAGCCCGGGCGTTGCCCGGGCCCAAGTTGAACAACCCTAACATAAGGGACTAAGGATAATATTGAGTGGATGGGTTTTCATTTAGATCTTGATAGGAATTTCTTGTTTGTGAGAGTAAATCACCAATTCATCTAAATCTATAAACTAAAAAATGGGGTTACTAATTAGGCCACAGTTATACAGAAACATCAACTATGAATCTCACCAAATAGCTTAAACTTCAGCAGCTAATTAGCTGACAGTGACAGCGACACTAATTAACATAACCAAAATCTACATAACATTATACTCAATTTTACTAATCCAAAAAGCTGTAAAATATAAATACAATAAGTAAACAATAGTAATGTAAAATAAAAGAAACTAAGAAAATTATTTTATGAAAACACTGTAGGATTTTCATTACGTAAGATTGAAGAAAGAGAACTATTGAATGGTTCTTGAAAGCACATACGATCTGAATCCGAACGACGCTTTGACTTTGCTTTCTCTATTTATTTTTCTGAATCTAAATTTACAAAATTGTAAAAATAGTACTTATATGTGATTTGAGAGAAGGGTTCCGTCAACTTCCGCTACTCTTCAATTTCGTTATTTCTGTTGTTATAATTGTTATTTGGGTTCCATTTTTAATTTTACTCCCATTGTCCCAATTTTTTTTAGAGATTTAAAGAAAGTAGAATTATCAGGAAAAAAGAAATGAAGACAACGTAGAATTCACATAACAAATCCAAAATGAATTAATAAAAATAAAGAACAAATCAGAACCCAACCTCAGTTTGTTTTCAGCTTTGTAAAACGGATCTAAGATAAAACTGAAGAAAGGATTGCTACTCAAGCCAAAACGATAAAGATCTGATCTTTTTGCAGAAGAAGAGAAAGTAGAACAGAAATCATAAATAAAATAAAATGCTGGAGTGATTGGAATAAACCTGTTCTGTGGTAGATGTGAATCGAAAAAGGCTATCTTCTCTAAATTCCTTGAATTAGCAAGTGAGTTCTGGTGATTTTGGGGTAATGGATGCTCAAGCTGGAAGAAGTTTTTAGGTTTTGAGGAATTGGGAGTGCACGTGTTTAGCGAGGCAAGAAAGAGTCAGCAAAATTAGTAAATTACAAGAATACCCAGGACAAATTAAAAAATTCAACGGAACACACATGTTGACGGAGAGGCGTCTGTGTTCCCTTTGATACATTTTCTATAATCTATTTAAAAAAAAAACTTTTTTACTCCAAATAAAATATCTTATATTGCTTCCAATATTTTAGGTATCTTGTTTATAAATTTTCTACAATCTATTGCAGGTTCTGTACTCCAATCAAAATTGACCTTAAACTGTCTAATAACGTTTTGAACAGCAGAAAAAACAATTAAACATATTCATCCATTAAGACTTTGCAAAATAACTACAAGCAATATAAAAATCTAAATTATAGCTGGAAAAGAGAGCAAAACATAAAAGCTATGTACTATTTAACATGATTGAACAACGGATTCCCCAAGTTTACTAACTTCACACAAAATCAAGGTCATCTAAAGCAATAAAGTGATAATTTAGGGGTATAAAATACTGCTAGGTGTAACGTTGGAACATCCAAAGAGGGCCTCACATGAACAAGAAGTGCCAATTCCAAATACTATTGCTATGACGCGTGAAATGGGGCCGGTATACTTTCTGCAATCTCATCAAATGTATCCAAGTGATAATGCTATATAGTACAATAGCCTAAAGCATATAAATAGTGAAATTTTAAAACTGCCCCCTTCAACAAGCATGCATGTTGATGGAGAGGTGCCTGTGTTCCCTAAGTAGGAAAATAAATCGGAATCAAAAAGTACAATAAGTAAATTTGTGTAGTATATAAAAAATTCCAAAATGAATATGTAGCCTACTTATCTCTAATCTATCATGTAAAATGGGTTTTGCTGCATTAAAATTTCACCAAGGTTTGCTAAATTTACTAAATTTTATAAAAATAATTATAGTTAGTAAAGAGCTAAATAAGAGATAAAAGTATACTCCAAGAGTTGGCTTTTGAAAAGCTGTCATATTTATCTTAGCAAAGAGATCCACATATTTGGAAAATTACTCGCCTTGTGCACTATTTTTCTACAATTTTTATACCATTCATTAATTAGTAATTAATAGTAGCTAAATCTTCCTAATATGACGCGCTAAAAATCGGGAAAAGAATATCCTAATTGATTTAGTGACCTTAAGTTCAAATTTAAACGCAAATTATTTATCTAATCTCAGAATCTGGTTCTGGTGAAGAACTGGTATCCAACTTTTTGATTGCTGCTTGCTGACCATTGCTCAATGTAGCACAAAAAACGCGGCCATAAGATCCCTCTCCAACCAAAGCTTTCTGACCAAAGTTTCCAGTTAATCTATTTAGTTCATCCAAAGTAAACACTGGAGCCTCAATTGGTAATACTTTCTGAGGAGCTCCACCTCTTGCTGCACTCCTTGGCTCTCCTCTTTCACTAGCTACAATACTAAAAACAAAAAGGTGTGTTAAAAGATTGAGAAAACAATATAAGAATATATATTACATGTATATATGAATCCTCGCTGACCATGCTTAATATCCTTTAAATTCATATTAGGACAACATAAAGAATATATAAAATTAAAAAATACTAGAAGTTCTCTATATAAAATTAAAAAATACTAGAAGTTCTCTATGGTTGAAAATACACCAAAAAATCAGTTTTAATATTGTATAAAGTTGTATTGTTTTTAAGGGTATCTACAAAATTACTACATTTATACTACAATTAAACTACGATCTATGTTGAAAAAAAAGTAGACTACAAAATTTTCTATTCATCTATAAAATTCCTATAAAATTCCTACAAATAAACTACAAATCGGTTTTAATATTGTATAAAGTTGTATTACTTTTAAGGGTATCTACAAAATTACTACATTAAACTACAATCTATGTTGGAAAACATATTGACTACATTTTGAAAAAAATAGAAAAAAATGGATTGAGTACAATAAACTACATTTAACTACAATTATAATACATTTAACTACATAATAACTGAGAACAACAACAATAAAAAATGTCAGTATAACTACAATTTAACTACAAAATCACTGAAAACAACTACAAATCTACCATAATATAACTACAATTTAACTACAAATATATTAACGATTCATATAAAAATACAAAATAACGATAATTAAACCTCAAAATTGAGACAAATTAAAAGGTTTCCAGAAACTACGCAGAAAAATTAAATAAAAATACATTTTCTGAAAAGGAAAGTTATTATCTTTTGTAATAAAGAAGAAGGCATATACAACGCAAAGCCAAAGATACAGTAGATACAAGTATGCAACCGTATGAAGCATAATTACAAGATAATGTACACAAGATGCAGTTTACTGCAACAATTATTCGAAACAGAATTGCTTGAATTTAAAAATCGTGGGGAGGGGGTGGGGGTGAGGTACGAAAAATTTAAAAATTAGAAGAGAGAGAAGCGGGTAACAAAATAATTTGGGAGATTTTATCCCTAAATACACTCCTATAATAAATGATAACTTAATTAATGCCTTAATTTGAATTATGGTACATAAATTGAAACTTGGTATGCTTAAATGTAATAAACACAAACCTTAAACATGGTTGGTAATAAGGTTTGCTATATAGTAAAGAGCTAAATAAGAGATAAAAGTATACTCCAAGAGTTGGCTTTTGAAAAGCTGTCATATTTATCTTAGCAAAGAGATCCACATATTCAGTGGGGCCCAACTTTCCTTTTTATATTTTAAAAGCAGTGAATTAAGAGCCTACAAATTAACGCATGGAAGAAAAATTGAAGTGGGGCCCCGTTTCTTGCAAATTTGTCCACGCCTGATTACTACTGACTTGATTATTTTGTTAATTCTTGATCAAAATACCCAAATTCATGACAGGTAGGCATGTTGACGGCTGGTGCCTTATTTCCTCTTCTAAGTATATATATATATATATATATACATACGCACACTCTACCTTATCATGTCAGACTATAGTCGACCAGGTACGATGCCTATTGTGCAACTTCTTATCAGTTGCATATGATAAGACATGGTATGAGGCATTACTGAGCCCTTATGTGGCCGGGTACGATGATGTGTGATGTGAAGCTATCGAGTCCTGTTGAGGCTAACAACATCGAGTCCTGTTGAGGCCGAGTACAGTCGAGACCTCCTGAAGTCGGGTACGACCGAGTCGTCTATGAGGTCGGGTATGGAGTGATGTGTGATGTGAGACTTTGTCGAGTCCTCTCGAGGTTGGTTACACCGAGTTTTACTGAGATTGTTACACCTTGTGTATTCGGTGTTATCATGCTGTAAAAGGGGATAATTCGATAGGAAGATAATTTCTGCGAGATATTTAAATTATGTGATAGTTATGCGCTAAGATTGGAAGTCATTTGAGTTGAGATTAAAAATTCGACAAAGATCGCCGCAAGTTATGAGTTTTAAATTTTAGTGGAATTTAGATAAAATGTTGATGAGATTTTTTCTCAATATACTGGAAGTTATGGTTTGTTCTACCTATCAAATCGAAGATCTATGAGTCTAGTTTCCAACACAACAAACCGTTCGTTAATACAACTTCAGAGTAGAGCGATATTAACATTTTCATACAGGGGAGCACACTGTTATGAGAACAGTGTGCAAACCGGGTTTTGTCAAATTTTTTTTATTTAAGTCAATCTCCAAAACAGAACATAGACGATATTTTGGTGTTTATCGATGAGAAGTAGAGTGCGCAGAACATTTGCGAAAGGTCATACGCATACTCCGAGATCACAAGTTGTACGCCAAGTTTTCCAAGTGCTAGAGTTCTTGCTTAACTCAATGACTTTTCTTGGGCACATAGTATCAGGTGAGGGTATCAAATTTGATGGTCAAATGGTTGAAGCAATTAAGAATTGGCCAAGGCCCACAAATCCTACCGAGGTACATAGCTTCCTCGGCTTAGCCGGTTACTGTGGAAGGTTTGTGGAAAATTTCTCATCTATAGTTTCCCCATTAACGAAGTTGACGCATAAGAACGAAATTCCGGTGGACCGATGTTCGTGAGGAGAGCTTCCACGATTTAAAGTACAGGTTAACCTCGTCACCAGTTCTAGCTATTCCTGAAGGACCCAAGGGGTACGTTATATATTGTGATGCCTCTATAGATGGATTGGGCAGTGTTTTAATGCAACATGGGAGAGTTGTTGCTTATTCTTCAAGACAACTAAGGAAACATGAGCAAAATTACCCAACTCATGACTTGGAGATAGCAACTGTTATATTTGCCTTGAAACCCATCTTTGTTTTGCTTTGCTAGCTTGAGTGTTGAATATCTTTTGATGCCTCTTTCTGATAGATCATGACATTGTGACCATTTAGGCACCATTTATACAGGAAATGATCTTTTATGCACTTACTGGTCATGGTCATGCTTAACAGTTCAAAGAGATCATTTCACGTTATTTCTATGTTGCAAAAGATTAAAGTGAAAGGAAGCCACTCTTGATTGAATATGTATTATGAATCATCAAATCAATGACTGAGCCACTTTCTCATATAGATATTGTTTATGCGAAGTAATATCTAAACAACAGACTTGGAATAGGATAAAAATACATTTCACTAAGGTAAATATCTTATAGTTACTGAAATTTTATGGTCTTTAGGGTACTTGAATTATGCCTTTGTATTCTCACCGAGTAATATTGTCAATAACACAAACAAAGATGTCGCGATGTGTCAAGTAGACGCCTGTACATAGCACAGGCATCGGCCATCTAGTTAAAAGAGAAGAGGAACTTTGCTGCTTTATTGCTTAGTCTCATCACTCATCAAACTCTAATACACTTTATTTTGATACATCAAGCTCTCATACATTTTCAATCTCCCAGTATGAACACAGTAAACGTAACATATTATCAAGATTTAAAAGAAATAATTTTAAACTAAAAATATTAGTACAACAATTCATAATTTAAGTAAAAGAAGAAATTTTGTCAACATAACAACGTAAGCATTCTACATATTTAGTAACTTAATGAGCTTTGAGATCCAAGCCTTCTCTTTCTGAGGCGTTCAGCGATAATAAAGGCAAGTTCAAGGGATTGAGATGCATTGAGTCTAGGATCGCAGTGGGTGTGATAGCGTGAGCTCAGATCATCGAACGTCACGGTCCTTGATCCACCAATGCACTCTGTTACATTTTGGCCTGTCATCTCTAGGTGAACTCCTCCTGGATGGCTTCCTTCTTGCTCATGCACGTCAAAGAATGCTCTCACTTCAGCCTGTTCCCAAGAAGAGTGCAATGTAAGACGTGTGCTTTATTGTCAATGTTGTAATGTGAGGGTTAAAACTTCATCCATAAGCTCTAACGAAAGAATATATTCTTAACTGTTAAGACATGCAAGTTGATGTAAACTTTCAACATTTTTAAGACAATTATACTGTTACAATATCTCGAGTCATTGAAAAAGAAGGAAATCTACCTAAAAGAGATCTCAAAAATAATTCTTGTGGAAAGAGACATACAACCACCAACCAACCCGAGATATATATAAATCCACCATATGACAGCTTAAGAAACATACTTTTGACTGATTCGCCAAAAACACACACCCTTAAAATTTAGTATGCGATTACTTGAAGGCAGCAAATTTTGTGAATTCAAATTGTCTTTCCAGTATAACCTAGGGTCTCACCATCCTTAAGGGTATATGTATGATATAATGAATCAGGAAATTCTGAAGGAGGTATGAGAACTTACCCTGATGGCATCAAAAGGTCGAGTTTTCAGACCACAAGGTGCTTTTATGGTATTTCCATGCATAGGATCAGATACCCACGTAACAATTTGCCCAGCTCTTCTCACTGCCCTTATTAGATGAGGAAGCTTAACCCTCATGTTCTCTGCTCCCATTCTGGTAATTATTGTAATCCTTCCTGGTTTGTTGTTAGGGTTCAGAATGTCGATGAGCTTAACTAACTCATTTGGATCCATCTTGTCACTCACCTGTAGCATATATTTTCTGTTAGCCTCAAATTTTGTTACCAATTCAATATGATCTATACATTGCCATATTCATAAATGCAATCACGAAATGACTCAAAGTAAAGCAATGCACTCACCTTTATACCAAGGGGGTTGGCAATTCCTCTCAAGAACTCAACATGTGCACCATCCAATTGTCTGGTTCTCTCCCCAGCCCAAAGAAAATGGGCAGAGCAATCATAGTAAAGGCCAGAAGTTGAATCCAATCTTGTAAGTGACTGCTCATAGGGCAAAAGTAAGCACTCGTGAGACGTCCAAAACTCAGTGGTTTTCATGATAGGATGGTCCGTTGTAAGTCCAGCAGCAGCCATGAAACCAAGGGCTTCATCCACTCTATGAGCTAATTCACGATATCTGCCAATTTAAAAAAGAAAAGAAACATTATTAGCCCATAATTGCAACACTATATAAAAGCCGACGGAAAATTCGTTTCGTAATAAATATTTGGAACAGTCTAGATAGTGTCCCTATAGAGGTCTGGGAGTGTCTTGGGGAGGTTGGAGTTGGAGTAATATGGCTCACCAAGCTATTTAATGTCATACTAAGAAGTGATAGGATGACCGAAGAGCGAATGAATAGTACCTTGATTTCAATTTATAAGAACAAAGGAGATTTTAAAGTTGTGCGAACAATCGTGGCATTTAACTCATGAGTCATACAATAAAACTCTGGGAAAGGGTGATAAAGCATAGACTTAGGAACGCGACAAGAGTGATAGAAAATAAGTTTGGATTTATGCCCGGTAGATCTACAACGCAATCTATATTCTTGCTAAGAAGATTGATGAAAATTTAAAGTCAAATGAAGAAACAAATAATGTTCATCCACCAAGAGAAAGTATATGATAGAATACCACGGAAGATTCTAAAGATAGGGTGCAATGGAAGCGAAAAATCCATATAAGTGATACCTACTAGTTGAGAATAGGTTTTAGATATTATTATTACTACTATTATTTATATATGTATTTATCTTTCTTTACTTGCACTTTCATTTTAATTTGATAACGATGAAGATATGAGTTGAGCTAAAAAAGAGGATTCAAACAACAAATAGCAACAAAAATTTGCAACAAGATGGAACATACCGATCACCCTGCTCACTGTGCTCTGTAAAATCTAAGTTCCATTGGTTGATCCTCTGCATGGCAGCATATCCTCCTTTAGCAAAGGCCCTCAAGAGATTCAAAGTAGCTGCAGATTGACAATAGGCCCTGATCATCCTTTGAGGGTCCGGAGTTCTTGATTTCTCATCAAATGCATCTCCATTCACATTATCTCCCCTATAACTTGGCAGCTTTACTCCATCTTTCTCTTCAAATGGGTCTGATCTTGGCTTTGCAAATTGCCCAGCCATTCTTCCAACCTATTTACATCAAATTTGAAAATGGATATCAATACAGGTGCAAGAACCCAAAGCATATGCCAAAAGAAGGAATTTATCTACTCTTTAAGTTTTCCATGAGATAAGAAAATACTCATGAGTCGTGACTTAAAAAATAAACACACCATTTCCAGGAACGAATTCAAGTACGGCAACAAACAGCAGGCTATTAAATACCCTAATACTCCTTCCGTTTCATATTAAATGAGGTACTTTCTTTTTTAGTTTGTTCCAAAATAAATGATACATTTCTAAATTTGGAAATAATTCAACTTTAAACTCCAGCATTTTACGCATTTTTCCCTCAATGAGAAGTTTTTATAACCACGCAAAAGTCATGGCCTCAAAAAACTTTACCTTAAGCTTTTAAGACTACAAATTTAAAAAGATCTTTCTTTTTTTTCATTAAATCGAGTCAAACTACCTCATTTAATTTGATATTAAAAGTACAGTAATTGAATAAGATTCAATTTCCATTTCTTTATAGGCAACTTAAATAAAATAAAAGCATTCCAAAATTAAGGTAATATAATTTAATTTAGCAGCAAAAAAGGTCAAAATCAAAATATTTGTCTAAATTCAGACATCTATTCATTACTTTTCTAAAAATTACAAAAAAGGACTATAACAGTTAAAAAGATTACAAAAAAGGACAATGATTAAGAAATACATATTCCCTTCATCCCACAATTTACGTTAACTTGTTTGGTTGGGCACAGAATTAAGAAAAAACAAAGACTTTTGGAATTTGTAATACTAAACAAGTCCAAATAGTCCAGAATACTTGTGTGGTTATCTCATTTAAGCTAAATTGGGTTCATTCTTTTTAGAATGGACTAAAAAGGAAAGAACAAAGGGAGTATGAAACATGGTAGTTAAAAAACACTGTTTGACCTGGAAACATTAACAGCGTAACATGAAATTGAAATGGGACCACCAAGTAGAAACAAATTATTGAAAGCTACCCCTACACTAAGATATTAGTTAATTCTAGTTCTTTAAATACAAAAAGAAAACATTCTGAAATTAAGTAAGAAACAAGAATATGACCTTGACAACGGGCATCTGACCACCGAACATAAGAACAGCACCCATTTGAAGGAGGATTCTGAAAGTGTCCCTTATGTTAACAGCATTGAATTCCTTGAAACTCTCAGCACAGTCACCACCTTGTAGCAGAAACGCCTTCCCCATTGCAGCCTCTCCAAGTCGCTCTTCAAGACTCCTCGCCTCACCAGCAAACACAATAGGAGGGAAATCTTCAATGGTCTTAAGAACTGATTCAAGATCATCTTTATTTGGGTATTCTGGAAGCTGTAGTGCCTTCTTCGATCTCCAGCTATCAACTGACCATTTTTTAGAAACTTTGTCTGTTTTCGTCCCCGTGACAGCAGCAGCAGTGGAGGAGGAGCTCGCTGCCGGCGGCGAAGATTTAGGGGTCTTGGAGGAGTCGGGTGAATAGACGGCTGAGATCGGTCTAACGGGTTTGGTTGAGTTGGTGGGAAGGGCATGTTTGGGAGAATGTAAAAGAGGTTGAATTTGAATTAAGGATTTATTTTGTAGGAGGGAGTTGGTGCTGCTAGTTGAAAGAGCCATTGGATTCTTTGTGTGTAATTTAAGCAAATTATGTGCTCAAATGTGGTACTTACTACCTGAGGGAGGAGTATAGAGATGGAAAGGGTTTATATAAGAAGGCTTATGGTTGTTGGAGGATTTGTTGTTAGGTGAAGGCTATTTTGGTAATTAAATTACTTAATTGGAACACACCAAGTAAGTCAATATTTCACCAACTTTCTTGTACATTTTTGTGAATGGGTGGATTCAGTGAATAAGGAAAAAGAGAAGCATATTGAAAATGAGGCCATTAAAAATAATTTTAAACCTTGTAACTAGTCTGTAGACCTATTACTTCATCCTATTTCTTCACATCAATTTTGTGAGAAGATTCCCCTCTTTCTTTATTTAGAATTTGATTCTTTCAAATATAAAGGAATTTTTTTGAACTAGGAGTAAGATTTTACGTCCAATTTCTACATTTTAATTAATACTACTGGGTTCGAGTCACCAAAAGAATATAATTCCAATAAAGGGGATTAAAGGGGAATAAAAAATGAGGCAAATTAAAAAATAAAGTAACTCATATAGTTCTAATGTCTGAAAGTTGTGATTCCAATTAAAAAAGGAGGTGAAAGATTAAATTGCAATTTAATGTTTATAACTCTAATTCTCAATTGCATCAACTTTCTTAACACTTCAATTTAATATTTGACCAAAAGGTAAGTAAAATCTTAGCAAAGAATGTGTAAGTGCACGTCATCGCTAAGTTATCCGGTAAAGAGATTGGTAACTCCGTTTAACTTTTTGTAAAATGAGTGAGGATTATTTCAAATTCTTTTATTTATCACATCTATATCCTGACCCATTGCCATCTCTATCCATATATAATATAAAGCCAATATGTCAGCGCAAATGTAGCATAAAACTGAGGCATCAACTCAATTTTGAGACTCGCTTCACAACGCAAATAAATCAATTTTGTAGGGGTCCTATATTATCTTTTAATTATATATATTGTTGCAATTTAGCATGTTGATTGCCTGCTCATTTAGTGTTTGATGTTTTTTTTCCCTGAGCTGAAAGTTTTATTTATTATGTCGAACTGTTAATGCTCATTTAATTATGCATTGCAGTATAACTCTTATAACAGGGGTACAGTTTAGACATGAGGGCGCGGATGACGTCACACGTGGCTAGGCGTCCTCGCTGAGAGGACGTCGACTACGTTTCGATGTTTTTATTATTATTTTAAAGGAGGCCCCTTCTTATATAAAGGGGGCCTCCCTATTAAAAAGGGCGTCAGTATTATTATTCAATAATACAACTCTCTTATTCTCTCTTATTCTCTGTATCTCTAACTTCTGATAAACAACTATTCTTAAGTTCATCATCTTGCAATATTAGATCTGTCATAGCTACATTGTTCTTACATCTCTAGAATATGTTACGACCTGCTATGATTGACCCTTTATCCTCAATAATTGTTTTGAATTTATAAATGCTTGTAAACATTTTGAGCCAAACAATTATGTTGAATCCCTCATCTTTTTAGCGGAATATAAAAAATTTAGAAAGAAAGTGTGACGGCTTTAAAGGGTTAATAAATTCCTCCCATTCAAAGGTAAGTTTTATAGAGTTGTGGTTATACCGACTATGTTGTTTGGGATAGAGTGTTGGCCGGTTAAAAACTCCCATATCTAGAGGTTGAAGGTAGCACAGATGCGGATGTTGAAGCGGATGTGCGGGTACACTAGGATAAACAAGATCATGAATGCAGATATTCGGAGGAAGGTGGGCGTCACCTCGGTGGATGATAAGATGAGGGAAGCGAGGCTCAGATGGTTCGGGCACGTGTAGAGGAGAAGCATCGATGCTCTTGTGAGGAGGTATGAGCGGTTAGCCATGGTGGGTATGGAAAGCGGTAGAGGGAGACCTAAGAAGTATTGGGGAGAGGTGATCAGGCAGGACATGGTACGTGTGCACAGGCAAGACATGGTACGAATGCGGAAGGTCTGGAGGTCAAGCATTAGGGTTGTAGGTTAGGGAGTAGTAGAACTTTTCTTACTTCTTTCAAGGGGTGAGGCGGGGTTGGATTAGGGTTGACCTTAGATGGCTTGCAGTTTATGTTGAATGCACACTATACTTGTTGTTTATCTTAGCCCCGGGCCTTAGATACTGGTTACTGTTATTGCATGTCATTCATCTTTTAGTTGTTATGCTTATGTTACTATTACGATTTCTGCTGGAGTTACTAATGAATTGTCTTTTCTTGTTTTTCTTATTTCCATCTTTCTGAGTCGAGGGTCTATCAGAAACAGTCTCTTTGCCCTATCTAGGTACGGGTAAGGTCTGCGCACACATCACCCTCCCCAGACCCTACTTGGTAGGATTTTACTGAGTAGTTGTTGTTGGTGCCCGTGTATGTGTATTTTTTGAATATTAAATACGGATTCATTATATTTTTAGATACATTTAACTGTTATGTGGTTATCTGTTGGTATTCAGCCTCTATATAAAGGGTATCTTCTGATGATTCCATGTCGTCATACCTTTATTGCATTCTAGTACTTCGTCAGAATATTTTACTGTTATTTTAAGTGGGTTTTCATAAATATAGAGTTTGTGCCGCTTAATATTCTCCATTTCTTTGTGGATGACTGGGAAAGAAGAATCTGAATATACTGTACGTGAATATCAGTTGGTTTAGATATGATTTGCATACACAAAATGGTCTGTTTTCTTATTCCTTATGTTATTTATATTTTTCCGTTAATGCTATTATTCTATTTATTATTATTATTATTGTAGTATGGTAGGTTGATGCGTGCAAACGTTTATGGTGATCATAACTTTTTGACTGTTTATAATAGGCTAACTTGATGTATGCATATATTTATATTGATCATTTTGAGAAACATAGATGTCTCCTTCAAGAAGGGTCTATTTATGGCATTAAATTTTTTATGGTTGCACCTAACAATGTCTAATTATAAAACTTATTTTATTCGACTTACTTCAGTAATTGAAATTACGCCAAAGAATACTACCATTCCAACCCACGGTTTCAGTTTGTTAATCTTCCTATTATTTCTTCCCGTTTCTATGTCAATACAGTACTTACAGGTGATTATTCTTACCAATCTAGCTTCTAATAAAATATAATATATTATTATTTTTCAATATAAATGTGTAGCCTTTGATATTCCAAATGCACACACAAGCATATAGATCGATAATTAATAAAGTGATGAGAAAGTATTTTTCCCTCAAGAGGATTTAAGATTAATTGTCGGCCAATCTAAACTACTTATAAGTTTCTTACTCAAATGATTGTGAAGAAGATGATTGTGACTTTTAATACTAAAAATTACTACGAAATTATTAAACAATCAAGAATGCAAGGATCCAAAGCAATAAGCAAATAGTTAGAAGGAATTCAATCTGATAGGAATATTCTGAGGTAATTTTGGGATTAATGTCTCTCCTATTGCATTCTTTCGGTTGATTTAATCACTTGATTTATCTAATTTATTAATTATAAGGGTTTATTACGCTTGGAAAGTTCTTTCAACGTCTCGTCCGTTTATTCAAGCCAACCTAATACTATATGTTTATAGAATTAGAACTAAGAAGAATGCATGTATATTTCTTGTGAAAATAACCAAGTAAGACAACAAGAATATGTCTATCCTAATCGTGAATATGCTCTCTAATGCCTAGATTCAAGAACTTACTTTATTCAATCTTATATGCAATCTTCAGTTCTCACTTTCAAGTTCAACTATAAATTCGTAAATGTTATTCTACTGTTAGCTATGCAATAAAATAATTAAATGCTAGATTTGAATAAACAATTAATATGGCAATTCAAGCAAAATAATCAACCGTCAAACAACAATAGCTAATTAAATAAAACCCATAATCCAAGAATAATGAGGTTCTTAGCCAATAATGTTCATGACAATAATCAAAGTAATGCTTTTAAACATAGAAGCTATGAACACTATATGAAAGATGGAAGAATTGATGAACTCCATGTCTGTTTGTGTTTCTATGCCTTTTGTCGCCTTTAAAATTTACCAACCCCACCCCCTCCAAAATAGGTTTAGAACCTTTTTTATACATGTTGGGGATGTATAGGGTTGAAATAATTAATTCTCAGCCGAATTACAACGAAACCGCCCTTAGGCGTCACACTTTGCACCTACCGCGGAGCTGGACAGTGAACTTTTTATCCTACCGCCAATGGTGATTTGGTTGGCGCATGCCGCCTGACGCAAACTTGGGCACCAAAATTTTTTCATATATATGCTCTGCTGCCCTTGGCATTTTGGTTGACACATGGTGCAAACGTGGGCACCACAGTCATGCTTCCTCCAAATTCATTTGTGTTTACTTCAGTTTGCACGCAACCTTTTCAAATCACTTATAGTTGACTCCTACACATATAAATACTATTATTAAGTTCGAGTCACAAATATTCATACTAAAGTTAACAAGATCGAGGCATAATGCAAGACAAATTACATGCAAAATATGGATTTTTAGCCAAGCATTACCACCCCTCACTTGAACGTTACTCGTCCTCGAGTCAACCAATGATACATTATTCTTGAGCACTTTATATTTACACATTTGAAGCATACTACACTAATGACCCTAGTTGATAGCAACAATTAAACTGTAGCATATGTAATCACTTACATTTTCCTTTGCTTATGACATTCTTCTAAAATATTCACAACAAAGACAACATATTTATAACAATCATAGCCTCAAAAACCAACTCAACGTCAAAATGTACTCATGGCTTAAACACCCAATATTCTAGAGAAGTTTAATATTGTTACCTATCTCTCGTGGACCCATGTGCCCTCACAACAAGAACAAGAGAGCAGGTTGAATCCACACATTCATATCAAATGTTAAAATATATTTTAAGGACTCACATATATCAAAGAAAAGCGCTAACTATCACAAAAGTAGTCAGATGCATGCAATTGATACTGTAGGCTTGCCAATAATATAAATCTCTACTAATGTAGGATCACTCGAGCTAAAATCAATTACAATTTTTTTATAGTTGTAATGCACGCTAAGTGATGGGTAGGATATATTTAGGAATAGTGGTTCACCCTCCTAAGCACTTTAACACATTACATAATTGCTTTGAGCGCAGATTCTTCAATCCCAACTTCAATTTCACAACTAAAATCACTCCCAACAATATTCCCTCTTTCTTTAAGCACTACTTTAATTTATACCCCACTAGCAAGAACAAGACAACAATTTATTCACCTATACAATGACATGTTTTCAATATATCTATAACAATTTTTAAAAATGATTTTCTCTTCTACAATGCAAGTATACCTTTCTTCTTTCATTGATTCCAGTCAAAGGTTAGCCAAGTTCTCTCCTTACTTCTTCTAGCGCTCATTTTACAATTAAAGTGCTTTAAGAGGTAAAATATTCAAACTCATGTCAATTAAGAACAAAAAGGGCATAGGCTTGAAATATGAGTACTAAATAAAAGTCTATAGGATCAAAATGGTTAACTAGGGATAAATTTAATTTGTGATAAGCAATAAAGCGCAACAAGGTCAAAAAAAGCCTAAAAGCGTTTTTTCAAATAGAGGAACACCTAAAATTTCACTTCAACTCGCATATCAAGCAAGTTCTAGACTCAAATACAAAAATATGGATTACACAAAAATCTCACCATGGCACATGACTCACTAAGGACGGTCCTATTCCAACTCTCAATCTAAAACCACGAGATATTGAGCATTAAGCACAAAGTGAATAATAGCAAGAAATGAGGCATAAACGTCATTAACATGCTATTAAGATCTGAATAGAAATAATTAAAACTGTTTGATTTTTAACATCTGAATGTATAAAATTTATCTTTATTTGAAAATTAATAAACATAAAATTCAAATGAAATACTAACTAATCTAATATTCTATCAATAAAATATATAATTTTTTAGAATATGATAGTTGTTGGTGGTGATGGCTAATGGGTAATGCCGACTAGAGGCGGTGGTTGGTGGTAGTTTTGGTTGATGATGGTGGTTTATGCTAGTAGTTAGTAGTGATTAGTAGTGGTAGCGATAATGATTGAGGATGGTGGTGGTGGGTGGTGATAGTTAATAATATCGGGTGGTGGCAGTAGTTGTGATTGAGAAGGTGGTAGGTGGGTGGTGGTAGGTTATAACGATGGGTAGTGCTAGTTGTGCTTGTTGATGGTGATGGGGTGGTCAGTTGTGATAGTTGATGTGGATGAGTGTTAATTGCGGGTGAGAACGATGGTGGTCGGAGTGGTGGGGATAGTAGGTGATGATGGTCGATAATGGAGGCTATGATTAAGGATGATGGTGGCATGGTGGTGGTGTAGGTGGTGGTGGGGGGTGTGGGTGGTGGTGGTGGTTGAGTATGGTGGTGGTGGTGACATGGTGGTAGTTGATAATGGTAGGCGGTGACAACAGTTAATAATGAATATGTGATAGCATCTTAATGAAATTAAGTCTCTGTTATAGATCTTAATCATACAGACCTATTCAGACCCATTAAGTGGTTGTGAAGTAAAAAAAACAAATACACTTAATGATTAAGATCTGAATAATTAAGATTCAGACTTTCACAAGCAAGTTCTAGACTCAAATACAAAAATATGGATTACACAAAAATCTCACCATGGCACATGACTCACTAAGGACGGTCCTATTCCAACTCTCAATCTAAAACCACGAGATATTGAGCATTAAGCACAAAGTGAATAATAGCAAGAAATGAGGCATAAACGTCATTAACATGCTATCTAAATAGTCAGTACATCATAAGCAATTTTAGCACATAAGGAAGATACTACACATACTAAAGCCTAAATATGCTACTATCAAATAATCTTTACTTACATTTTTACACGAAAATAGCCAATCGTTTTTTATGGATTTTTAAAATAAAAAAATTTACTAACCGATATCGATCGGTTTTTATAATGACCGACCGAAATCCATTGGTTTTTTGAATAGTAAATCTAAAATATATGTTTTTGTGTTTTCTATTTTTAAATTTTTATTTGCGTTTTTTGTTAGACTGTAATCCCTCAAGAAAGCTGTTCAGGAGATCCTTCATCGGGAAAAGTCCAAATTTTTCTAATTTTGCTTTAGATTTTCTATAATTAACTAATTCCAAAATAGAAAACAAAAATCTAAATACCAATAAAAAGATAAAAGATACTAATATACGAATGTACAAATCATAGAATTTTTCACCCACACTTAAATCATGCAATGTTCTTAGTGCATACAAAGGCAATAAAAATCAAGAAGGGTGGTAAAAAAACTCCCTGGTCATCCTCGTCATCTTCCTTATCAACTCAACATGTAGTCGTAACGAACCCACACTTAAAATCATAGCATACGATTAACGTATGCACCACACTTTCAAACGTGAGGTGTCTCGAGGTGTGCACATGTGATTTCTATACCGTTTTTTTCTGTGGACTCCTTCATGAATTATTGACCTCCCATCACACTCATGTACCTATTCAAACACAAAACTCGACTCGTTAGTACCTAAAAAAAATAGAAAAATCTAATTAAGCTAACTAAAGTACAAATTTGGTTGCCTCCCAACAAACACCTTAACTAACATCGTGGCATGACGAACACAACATCGCAATGAGTTGCCTCCCATGAAGCACCTATTTAACCTCGCGGCACGTCGAAGAATGTTCACTATGTCTATCAAAGTTTTGTGATGACAAACGAAGCACCCCAATAGTGTTTAAATCTTTGCCCATTGACTAAAAACGAGCCATCACTTTCGGGATACCGTAGTTCACTAGATCCATGCTTCGTAGCCCGTACTATATCAAATGGCCCTGACCATATAGACTTGAGATTCCCAAGAAAGAGCTTCAACCTTAAATTCAATAATAGAAGGGCTTAACCTAATTCAAACTTGTTGGCCAAGTAAATATTTGTTTTAAAGATTGACAAAAGAAGCCCAGACATGAACCAGGTCCATCTCTTGGGTGAATAGAAATGGGCATATTTGAGGATGTGGGATGCATGTGAAGGAGATAAGCTTAAATTGATATATTTGATATCTCTTGATCAAAAACGTTGCATATTGATAAGGAGAAGGACTTCTTACTCAAAGAACACTGACCAAGATAGGAAAGTAGTTAGAAGTTTAGATCAACTAGAACTCTTCCACCAAGGAAGAGTAACATTAGAACTCTAGTTATTCTCATCATCTACTAACTCTATAAATCGCAGGATGTTCTCACTTTACAGGTAATTGACAAATGAAGAAGTTAAACGTGAATTGAGCCCAAAATAGCAAGGCAATTTTGCAAGGAGTTCGTGTGCGATTCAAGTGTACAAATCTGAAGGTTCATGAACCAGATAGAAAAATTTGTTCCAAGTATCTGTCTTTTATTCTAGTTCAATTGTAGTAGGTGTTTCCGTATTGTACCATTCAGCTTTATCTAAAGGCAATTGTAATAGGTACTCAAAGTATTCAAGTTAGAGTTAATTTGAAGTTGTCGAAACAGTTAGAGGTTGTGTGCTACGGGATTAGAGTTAGTCCTAGGTTTACAAAAGTGTTTTTGTAAATGCAGTTTTTGGTTCGGTGATTTAGTGGATAGTTTGGGAAAATCCTACTGAGAAGTAGGTCGTGGCTTGTTTACCTTTTGAGCTAAGTGTTTTTCACATAAAATACTTGTATTCATTATTTTTCGCATTTACTATTTCTGCAATAATAGGTTAAAGAACACTTAGAAGACTCAAGTCCTTCCATAATCAGTTTAAGCAAAAAATTGGACACTACATAAATCTCTCCTCCCCCCATGTGATATTGAAGTTAAAATATCAATTGGTATCAGAGCAAGTTATCATTAAAGAGGCTGACACCTTAGGAAAAGATCAAGATGAGCACACCACTTGGAGATTAGAAAGGACAATCTACTGCTAGGCCACCACTCTTTAATGGCCAGTACTACTCTTGGTGGAAAAACATGATGACATCACATTATAGGAGAGGACTACGAGCTATGGGACATTATCACCGATGGTTCATTGGCTAACTTGAAGAAAAATGCTGAAGGAATAGAGTTGCCAAAGACAAGAGTTGATTGCACTTCTGAAGACTTGATGAAATGGGAGAAAAATGGCTGCTACAAATATGGTTTGGCAAATTCCCAAAATCCCTATCCCAAAACTAGTTTGGCCCAAAATATCGCTATTATATAGTTAAAAAATTACCCCAAACTTTTATATTTTATAAAAGAGCCCACCATATATTATTTTGTAACAATGTTATTCCGTCTTCTCGGTCATCTGATAGTGTATTATGTATTTCATTATAAAAATAATAATTTTGTACCAAATTTATTTATGTTCAAGACTATGGTGTGCGATAATATAATGAATGTTATTGCTAATAGTACTAGTGTGTATTTGTGAAAGATTTTAGAACTTGTGTGTATAAGTCATGTTTCATGTTTTTCCAAAATAATTTTGGGAAATACGTTTTGAAAGTTGATGTCCAAATACTTTTTTATCTTCAAACCAAACTTCACCCATATTAAGATTTTTCAAAATAAATTTGGAAATCTATGGCCAAATGCTAACTTAAACTCTCCTGGTTATGAGTTATCGAACTTTGGTATTGGTTCCGGATTTCAGACACGCGGGCCTAGGTTGACTTTTGTTGACTTTTTGTGAATTCTTCTAAAATCGAAACTTTGTTGATTGGGATTGTTTCCTATGGCATTGGCGGACTTTCTTTTGTTGATGTTTGGCTAGATTTTAGCCACTCAGAGGTGATCTCTCAAGGAATACGATTTTGGAGCTTTAGACTAACCCGATTGCGGTAAATATCTTGCTTAATCTTGTTGAGGGAATAACCATTAGGAAATGACCTTTTTTTCTAATTGAAATATGTGATAAGCGATGTATATGCAATGTGACGAGTGTATATGCGATACTATGTATGTTTCATGACTGAGTTGTCTTTAGGTTGCATTATGCCTTATTTTGGATAATGTGCTTCTGGCTATCATACTTTATATGTTTGTATGACTATGTAAACTTCCTGAATCTTGTTAAAGATCATGTGTAGGGGTTGGTTCCCTATTTGAGCATAATATTTGCTATTATATTGTGTATCAGCCTGATCTAAGGCTTAATTGTACACTCCGCATAAGCATACACCTTAGCATGATATAATTTCATGAGTATGTGATTTGATATTAATTGAGTATTGAGTCAAGGTTGAGATTGATGTTGTGGGGCTAAATGTTGAAGTGAGACTTGTTATTGATAATTTATCTCCATGCTGTTATTGTTCTTTGTTTTGGATTAGGAAGAGTGTAAAGCACCAACGATGATGTCATGCCATTTTATATTCATCATCATATATGTGAGAAAGAGTGTAAAGCACGAAGGGTGATGCCTTGCCATTTCATATTCATTATCATGTGAGAAAGAGTATAAAGCACGAAGGGTGATGCCGCCATTCTATATTCGTTATCATCGTTTATTTCATTTATTATGGTGATGATGAGGGTAAAAGTACGAAGGGTGATGTTGTGCACTTATTTTTGCTATGTTTAATATTTCTATTGGTGTAAAGCATGTTGTTTGTTGTGTTCTTACCGTTACCATTTTCATGATCTTGTACTTCCTTCAGCATGTTTCCCCCTCCCATTATCATCTGTTTAGCTTCTATTAGTGTTAATACTCGTATATTGTTTAACTGCATAGGTTTATATATGTGTTGTGTCCTAGCCTCATCACTACTTCGCTGAGATTAGGCTCGACACTTACCAACATGGGGTCGGTTGTACTAATACTGTACTCTGCACTTTCTGTGCAGATTTTGGTACTGGTCCGAGTTGATCCTGAGTTTAGCTGCTGGATTCATGTGATTAGAGACCCAAGGTAGACATGTTGGTGTTCGCAGGCCCTGGCGTCCCCTTCCATATATTCTCTTTACTATTTCTTTTGTATCGAAAATAGTTGTATTTCCTTCAGACATTTACTTGTAGTCAAATCTTAGAAGTTCATGGATTGTGACTCAGATTCTGGGTAGCTTTTATATTAAGATTGTTATGGATTTCCACACTCTTTTTTTAACTTGTTGTGGTTTATATTGTCTTGTAGCGGGAGAATATGTATGTAAAAAGTTACCCGCTTTATTCTCCAGTTTATACTACACAAATAAAAGAATAGCACAATAAAGTGGATGTTTATTTATATGAAACCCATATCATAATAAAGTTGGAGTTAATTGATAATTACACACGTCATGGTGTAAACCTAAAACAACAACAACAACAACTACTATTAAGTATGATGTGCAAACCTAAAATTTATCAATATTAATAATTTATTCAGTTGGCATAACTAGTTTAGCCATTCAATTTAAGTATGATGTGCAAAAATAAAACGGGTAAATATTAAAGAACTAGAAAGTTCTTTATGAATTTTCTTACGTTGCTTGTTCTTATTAGTTAATAGACCAACTAAACTGGGATTGAACCCCATGAATGCTGGAATTATCAAAGGTGAATATGGGCCCATTCACCTGCTATGTATACCACATAAGATGCATCTATGAGACGGTTACATGTGTGATTATTATTAACTCGTAATACGGTGTTTGTGAGGTAACTTGATCAATAATTTGATTTAGGAGCATAATTTTCCAGATTTTCTATTCAAGAAGTTCATCTTGATAAGTTGGTCTACATCACAGTCGATTTAGCAAAATGATTTATTGAGTGCCTTCACTTAATAACTAAACTATTGCTTATGAGAACAAAGTTTTATATATCAGTTTGATATAGGTTATATACGAAAGTATATTATTTTCTCCCATCACAAGTTGTTTCAGGGTCAAGAACCAAATAATTCCATCTTATTATTATTGATATACGGTGTATATTTTGATTAACACCATAAAGCACAAAGATGAATTCTCAAAGCTAAGGAAACAAGTAGTTTTTCTAACATGAGGGTGAGACAAGATACAACAGCTGAGAAAAAAATTACTTGGAATGAATTATTGTTTATACATCTTGATCCTCGAATAAGATAATATGAACTTGAAGTTCATAAAAGATAATTCATTTGCAATATATTTCAAACTACGCCAGACGCATTTCCTGACCCAAAGAAAGTAACTATATTCTCGTTGCAAATGCTCCTATTAAGTCCCAGGAGGACAAAGTCTATGGTACGCTCAAAGCATATAGATACAATCGGTTTCAAATAAACTTCTTGATAAAGAAGATGAGCAAACGATCATAATAAAGGAGGCAAGTGATCTAGAAGATCACATGACATAACACTTCATAATATCTCATGAGAGATTCAGGTACCTGAATATATGAATGAAGAGATCTCTATGTTATGTCTTTATGAAAAATAAGGAGGTTGGAACCGATATAAAATGGTTGTCGACAATATCTATGATAGCGCTAAATATATATGAGAATCTTAAGTCTAAAGAAATAATTCAAGTAGAATTGATTTCATATAAAAGACATGTTTATTGGCCAAATAAAATAGACAAAATTCGAATAGAATTTGTTTCATATGAAATACATGTAGTTTTGGACCTGCAGTTCAAACACTTGAAAGTATAAAGTCAATGATATGTGCAATCAGTTTTCGATATCTTATTTGTCTAGCATGACATGAAAACTTGGTATGCATCTAATTAAAGTCTATTATATGACTTAACTTATATGAAAATCCTTGAAGGATTTAAATCGCTTAAAGCATATGAAATTCTTGGTCATTAAGTACTACATCTTAAGTGCAATTTGCGCATTTGTATATTGCTATAACTATAAGCATGATAATGTGATAGCGAGGATTTTCAAGGTGCAACATATTCATTGGAGTTAATATGGTTGATTTATTCACTAAATCTCTGCCAACGTCAACCATCTTGACTTCTAAATCAAATGTGATTTTTAAATTTTTATACTTATTGATATTGGGTTCCACGCGCAATACGCGTGCCAAAAAATTAGTTTGTTGATAACCGATGAGTGTAGCATGATTTTACACTGTGTTAAATTTGAAATTATTTATTTTTGTTTTCTTTCTAAATAATGGGTTCGTTTTGTGACGCATTACATCTAATTGTATTGGGATATTTGATGGGGATTAAAAGGATAAAGAAATGGCATATTATTATAAATAAGATTCTATTTAATCTGAATGTCTATATTTTAGAGAGATTATAGGGTTTGTTACTTGGTGGCTAAGTCACTTTCCCCTATAAATAGATGGTTCTATTCCATTGTAATTCATCCCAAATCAATAAGAATTCCCTCTCTCTCTTTGTCTGCAATATTGTTTTTCTTTTATTGTTTTATAACACAAAAAAAATTAAAAAGAAAAGAAAAGAAAAGAAGAGAAAAGAAAAGGGACTTGGGGAAAATGTAAAGAAGATTACACACTATTAACTGCCAATTCAGTTTCAACGTATATTGGAGGGGAACTCTCACTCTCTGTATAATTGCAGAAATATTTGAGTCTCCATCCAATGATAACTCTAAGGCTCCTCCCTCCATTACCTTCACAAAACCCTTACTTCAACTCTGTCCCCTCTATAAACTTCAACCCTTTATCTAAAACCCTTCAATTCAACCACACCCTTTCCAAATTCTTGTTAAAACCCCCAAAGTGTCAATCTTTCAAGCAGTCAGGCTGTAGAAAATCTCAATTTCAGAGCTTTAAATGCAGTGGGGTTAAAGATTCCAACGAAGAGACTAATAAGGTTGTCTTGGACCACGGCGACGGAGGTGGCGATGGTGATGGTGGTGGTGGTGGAGATGATGAAAATGCGGAGAAGCAAAATGGGTTTCTCCCAGAATGGCTGGATTTCAGTTCAGATGATGCAAAAACGGTTTTTGCAGCATTGGCTATATCGCTTGCCTTTAGGTCCTTTGTGGCTGAGCCTAGATATATTCCTTCTTTGTCTATGTATCCCACTTTCGATGTTGGAGATCGACTTGTTGCTGAAAAGGTAATGTTCTCAAACCTTTTGCTGGATTACAATCTATATTTTGATATTAACAATTGCATTATTTAAGTAAGTATTCGTACATATGCTATCGGAGCCTATAATCTGAAATTGAATGTTTCAAGGGATGTGGTTCTAAAAGCTGATTTAAGGAATGTTATTCTGATTTATGCTTGTCTCTTTTGTTATAACAATAACACGCATACCGTGCCCCTAACTTGTGAGGATAGACATGTTGTTTTCAATATACCCACGGCTCAGAAAAGCATAAGCACTACATTAATGAAAATACAGATAATAAAGGACAGTACCAAAAAGCCATTGAAACGCATAATAAAAACAACAAGACTGTAAGGTGATCAACAATGAAAGTATACAACAGAAACCTACTACTTACAGTACTGTTATGAACACTCTAGACTACCTACTCTACTGCCCTAATACTCGAACTCAATACCTTCCTATCAAGGGTCATTTCCTCTACCTCTCCCCTCCTCTTCTTTGGCCTATCTCTACCTCTCTGTAGGCCCTCCAATGTAAACGTCTCACACCTCCTCACCGGGGCGTTGGACTCCTCCTCCTCACATGACCAAGCCACCTAAGCCGCGCTTCCCGCGTCTTGTCCTCAATAGGGGCCATATCCACAACAACAACAACAACAACTACCTAGTATAGTCCCTCATCTCTGCTACTATTATTTTCTGGACATGGGAGCTCTTGGTTGGCCAACATTCACCCCATACAACATATACATTCACCCCATACAACATATTCAGTCTGACTACAACTTTGTAGAAGTTACCTTTGAGTTTTCTTGGGACCTTCTTATCACGCAAGACACCGGAAGCAAGTCTCCATTTCATCCATCCCGCCCCAACACAATGCGTGACATCTTCGTCAATCTCCCCATCTCCCTATATAATAGACCCAAGGTACTTAAAACTCCGTCTCCTAGGAATGACCTCCGAAACCAGCCTCACCTCCCCTTCCCATCTTCGAGTCTCGCCACTAAACTTACACTCAAAATATTTTATCTTGGTCCTGCTCAACTTGAAACCTTTATATTCCAGGGTTTGCCTCCACATATCTATCCTCGTATAACGCCGCCTCGCGTCTCATCAATCAATACAATATCATCTCCAAATAACATGCACAATGACACCTCCCTTGGATATGACACGTGAATACGTTCATTGCTAGGGCAAACAAAAAAGGTTTAAGAGCTGAACCTTGGTACAACCTTATCATGAGCGAAAATCTAAAAATCAAATTGTTTAATATGGTTAAATCACAAATATAAAGGCGAAATACATAGTTTACCCATTCATCTTGCCTCAAATTTCTGTTATACACATGTTGACCACTGGTATAATTTTACACATCAAATCTTTCAAATGTGTGTCAATTACACACTACTTTAGCTATGTGTCACCAGCGTGTTACACACATAAAAACAAACGCGTGAATGATAAAACTTTCATGTCACAAGTTTTATAAAGAATCCAAGTGCCTAACTTTTAAGTTTTTTCCTTTTTACACCAATTAAGAAATAAATAAAAAAGGAAAAAATAACCCCTCCCTCTCTTGTCTTCTCCCCAACCCAACCCCCTTCTCCAATCTATGTCATCCCCCCTCCCCCCCTCCCAAACTCCACACAAAAACCCTCCCCCCTCTCCGGTTTCATCTCCCCCTATTTCGTCTTATTCCCTGACAACCTTCTCCCGTTTTGTTTTTTTGTTTGGTTGCTCAAGATTTGGAATTTCTCCTATACAATTCAACCATTTTGTTTGGATTTCAATTTCTTACTTTGGAATTTTGTTGACAAAGTGGCCTTTGTGGGTTTTTTTAAAATTTTGCCAACAAAAGAACTAAAATTTCCATTTTCGTTATTTTCTTTTGGCTCATCATTCTAGCTTTGTGAAAGGAAAAAATGATGACAGAAAGAAAAGGGAGGGTCGAAGATGGAGTTTTAGGCGAAATTCTGACAGGTGAAGTTTTTCGGGTATGATGTTTGTGTGTATCTATTTGGGTGTTGCAGCTAGTAGTTTTGTGGTAACTGTGGTGGGGTTTTCTTTACCCAGTAGAAGGGGTTGCAATGATGGAGAAGGTGGTGCAGTGATGAGAAGGTGGTGCACTGATTGTTGGGTGTTTTTTATTAGGTCGGGTTAGCTATTTTAATTAAAGAATCATTGGTTTTTTAATTTTAAAAAGCGCGTGTAACCAACGGATTGAATATTAAAGAGGATGATCAAAAGTAGTGTGTAATTGACACACATTTAAAAGGTTTGGTGTGTAAAATAAAACCCGTGGTCAACAAGGGTGAAACAGGGATTTGGTCATAAGTTACATGGGTAAAATATGTATTTGTGCCTTTTTTTTTTTTTTTAATCTTCATGAGTTCCGTGGAGCACAACACCAAATAGCTTTCTATGTTTTAAATAGACACACACCTAGGGGCGGAGGCACAAACTGAGCTACAAGTTCGGGCAAACTCAATAGTTTTTGCTAGAATAGTTTATTTGGTGTTTAGAATTCATTAAGTATATGTACACATATTAAATTTAGAATCCAGTCAATTAACACTTGAAGTCGTTCTAAAATCCAGAACCCATAAGATTGAACTTGGCTCTGCCTCCGCATCCACCACCTTACTTTAGACTAGGTTAGTGTTGCTAAACTTGTTTGTATACACTACATCTTAAGAGCAAATTCTATCTTGATTCTTCTCTTAAACCATAATTCTTTTAGTTCCATTTGTATGCAATCGTATCAATACAATTGATCTAAGGGTACCAGTGGTGTTCCAAGATTCTGCATAGGTTGCCTTTTATTCCCATTCAAACATGCCCTCTATTTTATTGTGCATTTAGTATATGACTAGTCCATGTAGATTCAAAGTCATTTCCTTCACAAAATATTGCAATCTTATTATTTACAGGTCTCTTACTATTTCAGAAAGCCATGTCCCAACGACATAGTTATTTTTAAGAGTCCTCCAGTGCTTCAGGAAGTAGGATACACTGATGAAGATGTCTTTATTAAGCGGATTGTTGCTAAGGAAGGTGATCTTGTGGAGGTGAGCTCACAACATACAAAACACTTATACTACTTCATAGATGAACTTGCCTTCTTGCTTAGAAGATAAAGTGATGGTATTTCATAGCCTCCGCCAGTTGTCCTATACTGAGTTTTTTCCCTAAATGACAGTGACAGAGCAAATTATAAGGTCGACAGCAAACCTGGGGCAGATCTACCTCATATTTGAGTGTCGTGCGAAAATGTGAAAACTTTCTCACTTATTTATACTGCTTCAAGAATGTAAATATTAAATAGTCCAGACATCTTTGCACTTCTCTTTTCTTTCGAAATCCAATTCTACCCTCGTCAACAGCCAGACCAGTCATGAAATTCAGGGCTGGTATATTTTGTCAAAACCCCCTGTATCTATTGTTTGGAAAGTGCAGGTCTTTCTCTGTTTCTATTCTTTTGATGGTAATACCTAAGTGCCATTGCTTCCGGCATATCTTGATGTTTAATTTCTGCCGTCACAGTAACTTGCAACCAATAGCTCATTGTTGATAGCTACTTTATTTTGTAACACTGAGATGTTTTCCCAGTATCCTCTCTTGCAGGAGAATGCATGGTCAAATTTGTCTAACAAAGTTGGTTTACTGGTTTTATGCGACAACAAAGTTTATCCAGTCTGTGGCTTGTTTCGGTGATGCTCTCTTTGGCATCTATATTACTCCCTGCATCACCTTTTGAATGTTCACCTTTGCTTTTCATCTACCCCAAAGTAGTGCCTACTTTCCCAGAAAAGAAAACATACATTTAATCCTGTATGGAAAAGGTAACAGGAAAGGATTTTTCTATTTAAACCTCACCAGACTTTTGTATTATCCAAGTCTTACTCTACGAAAGTTGGGGAAAAGGTTTTTCTTTCTCTTTTTGATTCAACAAAGAATGCCAGTGGACTGTGATTTTTCACATCATATTCGTAGATTTGCATTATTTGAATTCTCAGAGAGGAAAAAATGGAGAGGACTAATGGTATTGATTCAAACTGGCTTAGCTGTAGTGACGCATTTTAAATCTGTGAGGGCCTAGGCCCAGATCGGACAATATCACTAGCGGGCTGGGCTGTTACAGATGGTATAAGAGCCACTCTTGTATCAGCCTTGCCGATGGTGGGTCAGAGTTCAACTGAGTTTAGCCAAATCCTGGTCAGGCGGGACAAACCTCAGTGCTGAGGACGCTGAGTCCATAAGAGGGGGTGTATGTAACACCCCAGACTTTAGATAGAGTCCCGCATCGGCAAAACACAAGAGGGATGCTGGATATATAAGTTAACAAGCCTTAGACCCTAGTGACGCGTTTTAAACCCGTGAAGGCCTAGGCCAAGAGCGGACAATATCACTGGGCTGGGCTATTACGTAGATTTGCATTATTTGAATTCTCAGAGAGGAAAAAATGGAGAGGACTAATGGTATTGATTCAAACTGGCTTAGCTGTTTCTCTTCATGCACATGACAATTATTACATATATATTCTATTTACTTGAACAACAACTATTAATATGGTTCTATTATTTTTCAATGTTAGGTCCACTCTTATTAGCATTTATTTATACTACATTAGCTCTTCTTTCCCCAACTCTAGATTAATTCCTATTATATTTTCATATACTGCAGTAATTACCAATATGATCTCCAATAGTGCAACTGAGGTCATTTGCAAAATGCATGTTCCTGTTTGCTTCACCTTTGCATTTATATGGACCAATTCCTGGCATCATAAATGAAGTATCTTGGATTATTCTTTCTAGTGCAGGTTCACAATGGAAAGCTAATTGTAAATGGTGTTGTGAGGAATGAAGATTTTGTTCTTGAGGCGCCAAAATATGAAATGACCCCAGTGGTATGTTACATTGTTTTTATTTAACTCGGCTAATCCGGCATTCAGCTTCCCTGTATTCTTTCTTAACAATAGAAACTTAAGCAAGTGTTGAATAATCGCTTGTCCACAGCTATGATTCTTTAAGCAAGTAAGCAGTCATGGTTGTGATCAAACCGTACTTTATCTCCACATAGTGTGTCATAAAATACCTCCTCTTCTTACAGTTTCTATTGTGTTCTGCAGAGGGTACCTGAGAATTCAGTTTTTGTGATGGGTGATAATAGGAATAACAGCTATGATTCACATGTGTGGTAAGTTTACTCGGTCTTGAAACTGAAGGTATCTTGTGAATTGCCATATCCATAACTATGCTTATATCAAAAGTATGAAATTGTTTAATTAGGGGTCCTCTCCCGGCAAAGAATATAATTGGCAGATCCATATTCCGATATTGGCCTCCAACGAGAGTGGGTGGAACAGTTTCCCCGGAAGGTTGTGCTATCGATGAGCAGGGAACTAGTTTAGCACCTCAATGACTAATTTAGCTTTACAACTGAAGCCATAGTTTCCTCTTCTTTCCCCTTGCCGTTTCTTAAACTCACTCTATAATTTGGAGGGAACCATATGTTTAATTATAAAATTAATCATTTGTAAGGCAATTTTTGTGTATAGCATAATTGGCACAGTCCAGAGGTCTTATTGTATTAACATTAGCTCAATGCTCTCCCTGTATACTTTCTTTCTTCTATTTCAAATCCTTCAATTGTTGGGATCATATCTGCAAAGCTAGAGCTTAAAGTTCTGATAGGCCATGCAGAATGTGTTGGCTAATCAGGTTGAGTCCTTGTCTTTTGGCTAATGAAGTTGTTGGCTTTTGCTTATGTTGCATGTTAATATCAAACTAAAAAGGTGGTTGTCTAATACTTTAGTTTTGTCTTCATGTAAAATTATAATTCTGCCTTGCAGCTCAAGGACAAATTAATACTTTAGCTTCGTCTTCATATCATTTTATTATAATTGATGTGAAGATAAAGGGTGTGTTTGGCATAACGGAAAATATTTTTTTGGAAAGTAAGTTGTAATCTTACTCAGATTAAATTGTCACAAAGCGATAAATTAAATTACAATTAAAATAAACAATGATAAAATAAATTCAAACCGCACAAATTGATATGTTAAAGTCTTGGAATTAGCCAGCCTTGAACCGGATGCACTTCGATCGGTATCAAGACACAATTGAATAAGAGCTTAAAAGAAAAATAACAGTGTAGACACCCTTTATATACTAGGGGAGCCTTATATTTAGGTATAACTCTATAAAAGGTAAAAGTTCTCTAATTAACTGATTGTTGATCTCACATCGGTATATGACGAGATCTCCGTCGTGATATTTGGTCGGTTACGAATATTGCCGCCTTTTGTTGGTTATGCAGACAATGTTTCTTCACGCTCGTTCGGAGTCAGGGCTGATTCAGGGATCACAGACTCAATATTCTTGAAGGCAGACATTCTAACATAGAATTCGGTGGGACCTGGGGTCGATCTTAAGTCCCTCATGTTCCGAGCCCGAATTACCATATCGTAGATGAGCCCAATTTTTAGGAGAAAAAGAAATTTAAAACTAGATCTTCACACCTGCAAGTCTGCAACATAGGAATCCAAGTTGAAAACGATGAATAGGAGAAAAAGAAATTTAAAACTAGATCTTCACCATTATCCGTCGAGGGTGGACATTATCATCTCAACCAAGAAGGCATAAGATATGACGATATTTTTTCCCCCAATAATCTGACAAGTTGGTTCAGAATTAAGGATATATTCGTGTTGAATGCACTTTGAATATAAATATACTAAATATTTCCTTCCCATGCCTAAGCCTTGACGGAGGCACTTGATACCTATGTTGGTGGAAGGTAGTTAGAATTATGTGGAATAGTCAACTAAGCCAAACGGGCTCTAAATACAAGTCGTGCCACCTGGAGTATCAAAAGGGTGACAGGTGCCAGTGGTTGTGAGTTTGTTTTTTCACTTTAGCGACGCCAATTTGAATCATAACTGGTACAATTTTTATAAATTTTTCAGCATGCTGCCTTAGGTATCTGAACCACAGATGAATTTGATTAAAGTATAACTTGCGGTGCTGGTTTGAATCTCAATCTTGCTTGGGGTGGTTTGAGGCTCAAACCACATCTTGGACATTCTTTTTTCGCAAATATTTATTATGGGAAGCTCTGTTGTTAAAATATTTGTGGTTAAATAATTGATGACAAATATCATTTATATTAATTCTCTTATGTGATATTAACAACACTCACGCAAAATCCTACATATGCCATGCCCCTGTTAAAGAAGTATGGCACCCGGAATCTCCAAATCCTCGATCTGCCTCTGATCCAAGATTCATATTGCTTTATTGGCCATAAACAATAGTCAAACTTTGTCAAAGAAAATACATAGCAAAAGTAAGTGATCAAAGGCAGTTTTGTTGAAGCAACCAGGATTTTGGTCATGCTACAACACACCCTAATGAATTGATTCAAAGTTGTAATTTATTCTGGCAGGTGAGCCATAGGATAGAACAAGCTTAATATTCTGAGTGACCAAACTGGCATATGAAATCATTAGAATTGCTCTTAGCAGTATATGTGATAGAAGCTCTGAAGAGTCATGATGCAGTGTTTTCTGGACTCAAAACAGGAGACTACTTGTGGGTTCAATGCTAAGAACTTTGAAAATTGAACCCATAGGCTTTAAATTCTGGATCCGCCTCTGCGCCTACCAAATAGTTAAAAACTACATGACGATTAACTTTTCAGCAGATAGTTTTTCCTTCCCGGAAACCAAATAGGTACCTAGGAGGATATTGCGTTACAACTGCTGCGGAGTAGCTTGTCACCATGCTCACTAACACTCTTCTTGCCCCAACTTTTCAGAGTTCATGCACCTTAGGAAGGCCTCTGTACCAATTTACCCATATCCTCTTGCTTCAACAACAATAGCAACAACAACTACTCAGTATAGTCTCACAAAGTGGGGTCTAGGGAGGTAATATTTAACCCTACCCGAAAGGGCAGAGAGGTTGTTTCCAATCGACACTCGGAATCCTCTTGCTTCAAGCTTTAGAAATTTATTCTGAAACAATTGACAAGGATAGAGAACTTTAAATATCAGAAGAAAAGAACCAACATTGTCCTAGTACGCATTATCAAGCAACTTTAGACTATAATGGTAGCCATTATATCTTGGAGAGTGGACTGGATGTTGCAACCTCAATCAAATGCACAGGAATCCTGCTTGAATTTTATTTCTTTTGTGCTTCTTGAGCTGATGAGCAAGGAACAAGAGATGTGTTTCCGATGCTTTGTCTTCACCAGCTTGCCAACTAAATAACCTTTTGACAGGATTTCAAAGTCTAATTTCAATGGAACCCCGTCACTGCCATCTGATTTTACTAAGGCTATCCCAGCTCCATATAGGGGGACTTTACACCCATCCAGGTTCACAGACATACTGCGCTGGCTCTTTTTTGGTTGATAATATTCGTCCAACTGCATCCATAAGTTGTAAATCAGGTAAAGGAAAATGCTGACAAAATGTTGCTTAAAGAACATGACACTGGCACTATACAAAACCAAAAATCAGGTAACATATGATGGATATTTTCTTCCCTGACATCCATTATGTCGAGGTTTGATCCTCTAAATACTATAATATTTCTTCATGGATAATGAGAAGGGGAGCCTTGGCGTAACTGGTAAAGTTGCTGTCATATGATCCGGAGGTCACGGGTACGAACCGTAGAAACAGCCTCTTGCATAAATGATTGCGTGCAATAGACCATTGTGCTCCCCCGGACCCCGCGCATCGCGCGAGCCCTTGGGCTGGCCTTCTTCAGGGATAATGCAGGTTTATTTGTCAGTATTAAAATTCTTGAGATTATAATTGACTTCATCAAAGATATCACTCACCTGGCCAGTTGCAACTGTGATTTCTGAAAAGAAAAGGTTGACAGGGTTGGATCTGACATGAATTCCAAAAAATGTAGCAGGGTTATGTATGACCATGGTCACAGAACAGTTAACTGTAAGCAACTTGGTCGGAACACCTGTGCGGTCTGACCCTTGTCCAAAATAGAAGTTATGTACCCTGAAGGCCTAGAAGAAAATCCACTTTACATGAATAAAAGTTATTCAAATATTATACTAAAATGCAGTGGATCGTAAGTTTTTTGAGCAATCACCATATTTTCATCCATTTAGTATCAACATAACGCAACTTCAAAATGAAATGATCAAGAATTTCTTAGAGAAACTCAGTCCTTAAAATATCAAGGAAAGATCTAAGCATGACTGTTGCCCTTGAAGGATTAAACATGCTAAACTAGGACCAGAGGCGGGATTTATGCTAAGGGGGTTCTAAAGAGAAAGTTGAGAAAAATTGTAGCTGGTGGAAATTGAACCGATGATATTACAAAAATTTTGAATCCTCTTGGCCGCTAAGCAATGCTTTTGGACTATTTCAAGGGGATTTAAAACATAATATATAGAATTAAAAAATAAATTTTGCCTTATATATAGTATAATTTTTCGGAGAAACGGGTTCGAGTGAATCCCCTTCCGCCCCTAAATCCGCACTTGACTAGGACATTATGCTGGCAGTTTGAGGAAATCAGCTTATGTCGTGCACAAGGTTCTTAAAAATCAAGTTCCACAGCTTTTGGGACCATCAAAGGGAATATTGAGAACTAATAGGATTGTGCAGGAGCAACTTAAAATTCATACGTAGGAGTGACAAACGGATAGGTCGGGTCGGATATGATTCGGATTTAAAACGGGTAATGAAAAACGGATAAATTATGTGACCCGACCCGTATTTAATACGGATAAAAAATGTGTTAACCAGCCATATTATCCATGCCTAATTACATATGATCATTTTTGGGAGAATTCTTAATCTTCCTAACTTGAGGAACCCCCAATTTGAGTCTTTACAAATGTAAAAGTTAGATCCATTGGTTACCCACTTTCTAAATGGATAATATGATTCTTATCCATATTTGACTCGTTTTTAAAAAGTTCATTATCCAATCTATTTTTTAGTGGATAATATGGGTGGTTAAATATTTTATTTTAACCATTTCGCCATGCCTATTCACAAAGTAACAAATCTGTATAATCTATTCCAAAAGCATCGGTACCACTATGCATATTCCCTGGTCTTATATGATGGTTACAATCTCCTTCGTCTTACGCTTTTTTTTTTTTTTGTTGGGATAATTTAGTTTCCCCAATATTAATAATAGTGATAAGAACAAGTCCTAATTCAATTAATGAAACAAGTAGCATGATTTTTTAGAAGAATACCTTCATACTGATATGAGGTTGGTAAGGTCTACTAGCTCCCCATAAAATGAAGCAAAAGAAAGCAAAAAAAGCTCCAAAACCCATGAGAGCAATGAAAAACAGGCAGCGTCTTGAATAGGTTTGATTCATATGATCATAATCAAGATCCTCTTCAATGACAGCACATTCTTGCCACCCTTTCCCACTTCTTCTCCGATTGTAACCCCTCGCCCATCGCCAATTCCCCGAAAGGCGACTAGAGGAAGAGTCCCTAGATGAATAAGTAGGAGAATCAATGGGGCTGTGATAAGCAGGAGTATTTTGCATGGATGATGATGACTTATCAGCATCATCGTGGGAATCACGTGATGGGCTTTGTACATAGTAAACTGGCAGTTTTGGTGATGTAAGTGACGATGATGTTGCTGTGCTTGCATTATCAGATTCATCCCTGCCGTTCATCATCATCTTCTTCTTCTTCTACCAAGATTCTCAATCAGAAAACTCACATGCCAAACACTGATGATTCCACAATTGCCTTGAAAAAATCCCCTTTCTTTCAGTACCTAAGGGAACTTTTGTATTGTAGTTGTTAGTTTAAAGATTTTGTCCTTTTTCGTATTGCGAGATTATTCATCAAAGCTAAATACTAAAATCACATTTTTTGGTTGGTTTTCACAGACAGATGTATGCTGTTCTGTTTTATCATAATGATGATTACTGAAATCTGTTTACAAATGTATCTCTAGGTTTTATGGCTTTTTCTTGCCCCTAACATAAACTTCGGTATTTAAAGCAATTTTAAGGTTGCCTTTTAAAAAGCAGTATATATAAAAGGAAAGAGACAGTTACTTAGGTGTAACACCTCGTAACGTCCGAAGAGGAGGAGACTAGACTTGGTACAATATACTGTGTTTATTCGTCTAAAAAATCCGAGTCCTTGGCTTATTAACAGCTCCAATTTATGCGTATGGAATTCAGCTATAAACTAGTAAGCATTACTTTGATGACCCTTTCCTTAAGTATTACAATCACCTAATATATTTTTTTAATAATTACTATAAACTTTATTATTTTTTACTTCTTGATTTTGTGTAAGTAAATTTTAATTATTGCATAACATAAGCCTACTTAATGGATGAACTAAATTGCAGCTAAAATTTATTTTCAAATTATTATTGATCTTCAATTCAGTATAATATTTTTTTTGGGTAATTAAACAATTTTATTACCAAGTAAATATGTACAAGTATTTCGTAGGGGGATGTGCACAGATAGCCACTAACGGCTCATATCTTTATTTTATAGCCAGCGTTTTAAATGTCTTTAGTTTTTAGCCACTGGTTTAATAAACTTTAACTGGCCGGACAAAAATACCCTTATGTTCATGTCCTTAACTTCAAGACTTCAGGACTATATGTCCTTAACTTTTGAACTTGGAACTCTAAGTTCAGGACTTCAGGACTACATGTCCTTAACTTTTGAACTTGGAACTCTATGTTCAGGAATTCAAAGTTACATGTCCTTAACTTTTGAACTTGGAACTCAAACTTCAAGACCAAGCGTCCATAACTTTTGAACTTGTAAGTCAAAGTTAAGGACCTATTGTCCTTAACTTTTGAAATTGTAATTGTAAGTTAAGTACTGCTTGTCCTTAACTTTTGAACGTGTAACTGTAAGTTAAGGAATGTATGTCCTTAACTTTTGAACTTTAAACTCAAAGTTAAGGACTGCATGTCCTCAAGTTTTGAACCTGAAACAATAACTTAAGGATTGCATGTCCTTAAGTTTTGAACTTGAAACTATAAGTTAAGGTTGTCCTTAACTTTTGAACCTGAAACTCAAAGTTAAGGATAGAAAGTTATTAAGTTACGGTTACATAAAACCAACCACCAAATTATAACATCAAAATCCCCCTTACACTTTTAATTGTATTAATTACAGAAGTAGTTTAAATATTGTACTGGTTTATATGCATGTAAACACACACACACACACATATATATATATATATATATATATATATATATATATATATATATATATATATATATATATATATGTGTGTGTGTGTGTGTGTGTGTGTGTGTGTATGTGATAAATCCCAAAGAATATATCAAACATGTCTACTAAGTTCCTCCAAGCAGACAAATAAATGGCCTAGTGACAAGTTCACAGTTTTTGGGTTCTTATGAAATGTAAAATAATAAAGGAAGAAAATACTGAATTTGAAGGGTTGCCACGTGCTACAGTGATCAGACAAGTAAAGTATATATTACTATGAACTGAACCATCTATGGACAAGTTGGGGTAGTTATTTTAGAACAAGGGGTTTAGTTGGCGGGGTTAGCGGGATTTATAATTTAACAAGAATAAGGAGAGAGGAGAAGCTTCAAATTATAGTATTTGGAAACTTCTTCATTGTTGTGTATGAGCAAAACTGAGCTTGTTTTTTAAGCAGAATGAGGGTGAAAGTGAAAGAGATGGAGAAAGGGTAAAATTATCTTTTTCTATTAGTATTGGCTATTTTTGCTGAGTATTATAATTAGTGGATAAAAATTAAAGACACCCTTAATTAGTGGCTACTACACGCTATTTTTACGTATTTCGTATCTGAGTTTGGACATGCAGCCCCAAGCTCAATTAACTCATCCTATTCTAACACTCCTAAGGATAGAAATTTAATTTTTAAGTTCATTCCTTAAGTTACTGTCTCTACTCCCTATTCAATGTATCTCTTGTATTATCTGTCTTGTGATAGCTTCACTACTCCTCTTTTCCTGTTGAAAAATTCTTCTAATCTGTTCCATCCAAATCTGGTAGACAGCATTTCTGATGCATATTCTGTATAGCATGGTTTTCGACCATTTCCCCTTCTGTGATTTGGTGCCCATTTTAGTTCTTCCTTCCGGTCAGTTATTCTTCGAGTTACTCCCATCCATGTTAATAGCTTCCCCCGCACTTATGCTGAGAATCTGCATATCAAGAAAACATGTTGATGGCTCTCTAGCTCTTGCTCACAAAGTAAACATTTTGGATCAACTTGTAGTCCCCAGCTGCTCAACTTGTCTTTGGTGTATAATTTCTCTTGTATAGCAAGATATAATATAAATTTCCATTGTGGACAACTTTTGTTATTACATATTAATCTGCTCCAATCTTCTTTTGGGAAATCGCCTCTCAATTGATTGTACACTGCCCTGATAGAGTATGTTTGGGTTCCCAATACCTTCTCAATATTCAACCTTGCTTCATTTATAAATTTCCGAGCCTGTAATATCTTCTTGATTATCCATGATTCCTTCACTTCTACTTGCCATGGAGTTTTCCCTTTATGTAGTAGACATGTATCCACCTTATTTAAAGTAAGTATTCTCGTAATTCAATTACATTTTACTCAATTTTCTATTATTGTATTGTTCGTCTACATCTATATATCTTCTATATATATCTATCTATACTATATTAAAAGTGAAAAGCCCAAACTTTTTAAATTACTAAAATAACCTTTTAATAATATATATTTATATTATACAATAATAAATGAATACCAAAATAATATTGATTTATATTGTGTCTTTTCTAAATAGTAGTTTTGTTCAGTATTGGAAGTTATATAGAGTAGTTTTTTGTTGAGCCATATATAGATATATTTTACCCGCCTGTTATGTATCGTAGTTAACACCTTTGAGCTTGTAATCCTATTTCTTTGGCAGCCACATTACAGGCCTTACCCATTTGTTTGAATTAACCATCTATTTGAAAATTTTCACCTCTCATGAGCACTTGAATTGTTAGGAACTATATAAAAGTTAAAGTGTGGGGTGTTTGGTTTGGCTTTTGAGTGAAAATAATGAAATGAGGAGAAAGGTGCACTGGTTTGAAAAAGTAAGAGTCACTTGAATTGGAAAAAAAATAGAAAAATAGTTGTATTGTTGCGGAAAAAAATATTCCTTGATAAGTGTTGACCCTTGATGTAATTGTTCTTAAACAGATATGGAGTAATATACATTGATGTGAAGGTGGAGTCATGATTTGACATAAGTGTGGGGTTTTAAATGTTAAAGTATATGTATTAAAGTGCGTAGGGAGGTGTAGTCACTCTTATATCTAAGTGCATTCTACGCGTCTCGTCGCCTATATTACAACCGAATAAAGTCATACTTGATCCTAGACTGAATGAGCTCGATTAGTAGAGTAGTATACTATGGTGCATCTTTTGGTGCATATGAATGTTATTTCTGAGAGTGAGTGAATTCTTTCTATCTTGAATTTCTAAATGTTCTTAAATTTTACTGTGTGGAACTACTCAAATTTGTTGTGTGAGGGCACTCAATTCATGAAGAAGAGGTAATGTTAGTGACCTCTATGTTAGAGTAAGTGGGTGAGTTGTGAGTAATGCGTGGTACTTGTGAGTCAAATCTTGAGGAGAAGATGTTACGCTTTTGTGCTTAGTCTATTTTAGATATTCTTGTTGTGATGAGTTAGGAGAAATTTTTAAAAATGTCGTGTCAGTATAAAGTGTAGTTTGATTGCTCGAGAATGAGCAATGGTTTAAGTGTGGGCTATTGATGATAGGCTATAATTACGTATTTAGTCGATTATTACATTCTAATTCACTGCACTTCAGTTGAGTTTGCGCTTTAATCGCTAGTATTTTGCACTAATTATAATTTTATGCCTTGTAGGAGTGATTCCGAACTATCGAGATGTTATGGAATGGACTAAAGTTATTTGGAGATTTGAATTCTGAGTAAAAAAATTAAGGAATTAAGTCGGGATCGTGTTGGGGGATCAACAAATGATAATTAAGAACGAAGGAAAAATCGAGTAGGCATATTGCGCACTGTCTAGTAAAATGCACATAACTTTTCGCTCAAAACTCCATTTGGGCTTCAAAATATATGGTTGGAAAGCTAATTCAAAGGGATACAACTTTATATTTTATGTTTTTCCAAATTTCAAACAGCCCATAGTCAGATCCGCGGTCATGGACAGAACACTATGCAAAATTTGCAGTCGAATTCGCGGCTGCGGACGTCATAACCTAGAAAAGTATCCTTTTTAGCGTAGGAGAATGTATAATTGTTTGGGCCCGACCCTACTTTGTATCTGTACATGAAACAAATGGTATTTTCAGCACCTTTGACATACTTTTGACATACTTTAGACCTCCTTAATCTTGTCTCTAACGCTTAGTATCTTTAGTTGTTAATTTACTATTTTAATTTATTAGTTAATTAGTTAAACATGAGAATGTTAATATCTATAAGTTAGGAATTATTCAATCTTGTCTTATTGGTGATAGGAATAGCTGTAGCTAAACCTTAGTTCTCTGTGGGATTCGACTCCAAACTTGTAAATCGGATTTTATTTGCAACGACTGCTTAGTCCTTTTTATAAGGCATAGTTGGGCGTGATTACCTATTTATTTAAAAAAATCAAATTTTTTAAGGGATGTAACCCTTCATATTAGTTACTATGTTTAAATTACTCTCTAACTAAAAACCTTATTTAATATAAAAGAACTATAGCCCTTACAAAAAGAAGGCAACGTTTCATACCATGTTTTGGATAATACGTCTATCCGTAAGACATGAAATCTTAGCACTTTCTCTTGAAGAAAAGGAAAGAATTTATAAGTCGTGGCAACATACAGTGATTATAAAGTTGTATGGTCAAAAAATTGGACACCAATTACTAAGGCAAAAAATTTATGCCTTATGGAAACCTACTAAAAATTTACCTCTTATAGATTTAGGATCTGATTTTTACTTACTTAAATTCTAGAAAGAGGAAAATAAGATTCATGCTATACAAGACGGACCTTGGTTTATACTAAATCATTTTCTATTTGTTTGTCAAATGAAACCAAAGTTCATGGCTTACGAAACGAAAATAAATCACTCTGCTATTTGGTTACGTTTACCTGAATTACCAATCGAATTTTATGATTTCCAGATATTATAGAAATTAGAAAATAAAATTGAAAAT
This sequence comes from Nicotiana noctiflora, assembly GCA_032618575.1. Lineage (NCBI taxonomy): Eukaryota > Viridiplantae > Streptophyta > Magnoliopsida > Solanales > Solanaceae > Nicotiana > Nicotiana noctiflora. Next base: position 203,125 of record JASVEL010001920.1, on the reverse strand, counting down.
TATTAACTATTGATACTTGTACATCTTCAACAACAAGACGACGCTATGCTAGGTTGTGTGTTCAAGTGCCGCTGGGTCAACCACTATGCACTCATATTTTAGCTAGCCATCATAAACAAATTATATTGTATGAAGGTCTAAATTTGTTATGCATTAAGTGTGGTCGGATGAGACATAATCAAACAGTTTGTTCTTATCAAACCAAGCCTAATAACAATGCAATCTCTTCACAAAACCAATCCTATACCACTAACCCTATTAACACTGCATCAAAATTGTCAAGTACTAAAGAATGGAAAACTGTTAAATTTCTCACTACCTCAGCTAGGAAAATGAATAACTCCAAAGGGACTCAACTACTCAACTATACACGACAATCAGGTATGCTTGTTGAGAATATAGATAAGACTAATACTCCTAACACTCTTCCTTTTACTAAATTGTCTATTAATAATGTTAACTATTCACCTAGTTCTAATATATAAAACAAGCTTCACCTACTAAACAACTTCTTCATAATAATCAATTTAATCAGCTAGTTGTTAATGACAACCCCACTAATAATTACCTAATCAATCCGGACTCAACCACACATTCACACAAAATAATTACTACTCAAGTACCCCTAAAATCACCTACTAACTCGGCCCAATTAAAATTGATTCAACCTCCACCACAACCTATCAACATGCATGCAACAGGACACGACAACCTCCCCCACATGCAAGACACAACCTCACACGCACACACAACACAATTAGCATCACTAAATAAAAAAAGGGCCGATCCAGTTCAATACCCACTTCGTGGGTGTCTGGGGAAGGGAATACTCTAGACAGAAAAAAACAAAAAAAACACACACACACAAAAACAATTATTAACACTAATCCTTCGAGCTCCTCAAACCCTACTATACCTTCCTTGGAATAAAACCATCACGATACCTCCACTACCATATCTCAATCTCCTTCAAATATACACACTCCAACTCCATCAATCAAATCGCCCATATCATTCACTCACATTACTTCTACTATCTTCCATGGTTCAACATCCTCTAGACAGAAAAAAACAAAAAAAACACACACACACAAAAACAATTATTAACACTAATCCTTCGAGCTCCTCAAACCCTACTATACCTTCCTTGGAATAAAACCATCACGATACCTCCACTACCATATCTCAATCTCCTTCAAATATACACACTCCAACTCCATCAATCAAATCGCCCATATCATCCACTCACATTACTTCTACTATCTTCCATGGTTCAACATCAACTTCAAATCCGGATATATCTTAATCAATCACTCGTTAACCACTTTCCACCAATTTACAAAATATTTTTCAACAATATCAATTATCTAAGAAGGTCACACAACAACCTACAACGCTATAATATACACCGTCCATTTCACTCAGATGGTGCTTAGTTTGGACAGTGCCAGACACATAGATTTGTGCTAAGAGATATTGAGAGTGGATCTTGAGCATACATTTGCATCCTAGACTCATGTACTAACTTTTACATAAATATTGATTGACTTATGTTATGATTATAAAAAGAATTGACATATATGGCATTGTATTCTCTCTCTATATTGCTTGATAAGTCCAATTTTACGATGCCCTTACCTTTGTAATTATTTGATGATATTAGGGCTTCTTATCGGGTGATCGGACGGTTATTTACGTTTAATGATTTGGCTTATCGGTTTTGATTTTTAAATATAGTAATCCACTAGCCACCCAATAAGATATCGGACGGATTGGTATTAGCTTGACGAACGGTTAACAGAAAATTTATCGGCCTATCCAAATAATTGAATCTGTATTACAGAGGCCTATTTTGACAACACATTGACATAGTGACCTGGAAGCAAAATGATTTCTTCACGAATGATACATAGTACACACCACAAAAATCATTCTTAAAACTCTATCGAAGAGATAAACATAACAATATCCAATATCAGTAAGAGCAAGCTCAAAGCCACCTAGAACAACTGGGAGTCCGAACTTATATAGTGTCTTTTTTAGCACAAAATATATTTTTACTATTAAAAAAAGAGATAATACATAAAGTACTCATCAAACTTGTCCGAAAAAATTATTTACACACATAAATTTTACGGGCGACCTTTTACCCCACTCTTCTAAACATAAGTGAATTTAATACCCCTCTCTGCGCAAAACGTGTAGTTAACGTAGCAGCTGCGCGTGAAGGCAAAAAAAAAAATTTAAAACTAATTTACAGGTCCATGTGTCACATTTTAATAGGATATTATAACTAATTAACTTAATATTGTTTTTTTCTCTTTTATTTTTCATTTTTTCTTTTTTAACATGAATATATTATGTTAAAAACAATTTTTTTTCTAGTTTTACAAAATTTATTTTTGCAGTTTTTACACAAAATAAATCTTTAAAAAGAATTGAAACACTGAAGAAAAAAAACATTTTTCAAAAACATAAATATTTTGTTGGAAACATTTTATTCACTTTTTAAAAAATAAAAATATTTTGTTAAAACTATTTTTTCAAATTTTACAAAAAACAAGTTTTTACAATTTTGTTAAAAAATAGTTTTTTTAACAAAATATTTTTGTTTTTCAAAAACTGAAGAAAAAAATTCAAGCAAAGTATTTTCGTTTTTGAAAAATGTTATTTTTTTCATGTTTTTAAATATTTTATTTTTGTAAAAGCTGATTTTTTTTTGTATAAACTGAATTTTTTTTTTCTGAAAACAGAAAAAATAAATTTCATTTTTAACAAAATATTTTTGTTTTTAAAAACTAAAAATATTATTGTCAACAAAATACTTTCTTTTTTAAAAAAGTATATATTTTTGTTTTTTTAGTTTTAAAAAAAATTGTTTTGTAAAAACTGGGAATACAAATTTGTAAAAATAATTTTTTTTTGTTTTTTTGTTTTTTAACATAAAATATTCGTTTTTGAAAATCTTAAATTTAAAAACAAAATGAAAAAACTGAAAATAGGGAACTTATGGTGCGTGTAACACACATCCATCATAAGACTTGGTTCAGTTTTTTGAAGGGGGTATTAAATTCACTTAAATTTAGAATAGTGGGGTAAAAGGTCGCCCGTAAAGTTTAGGTGTGTAAATGATTTTTTCGGACAAGTTTGATGGGTATTTTATGTATTATCTCTTAAAAAGATTATATAACTACATAATTTGCAGTACAATACTGCAAATTACTTTAATGAAGAGTTAGCCATTACAGTGATTCGCAGCATTATACTGTGAATTCTTTTAAAAATAATTCTTTTCGATAAAACTCAATACTATACTGCGATCAAGACAATTCGCAGTATAATACTGCATTTCGCCATAATAAAATATAGCCCCTTCTTCTTCCCCAAGATAACGTTAGTGGTGAATCCCCCATTTTTAAACTCCATCACTGTTGGAACACCCCCCCCCCAACACACCTCACCTACGCAAAATTATTAAAAAACGTTTTGGCCCCACCCGTCACCCAAAAATCGAAGAGTGTAGGTCTCAAACATAGCACAAGCCTTGAATTCCTTCTTTCGGGTTCAAAAAATTGATTAGGCTCTTTTTAATAAAAAATTAAATCGAAGTATTTCGATTTTGTTTATGTCGAAACTCGTAGAGTATATGCATATTTATTTTGTTGAATGTATTTTCATGTGAATTTGTGTTATTTGTGTTTAAATTTGTATTTTATTTATACCCGGGTTGATTTATTAGCTTTGGCAAAAAAAATAGTTAAAAATTGATAAATGATTTTTATTGTTAATGTTATATTTTTATTTTCTTAAATAATAAATAAATATTATTTATTTTGTTTGTTGTTCATATGTATGTTATGTTTGTTGTTTTTATATGTAATAGTGTTCTTTTAGCTTAGTAAAATGTAGAGTCTTTTAGCGTATTGAAATATAGAGGCTTTTAGCGTAGTAAAATATAGATCCTTTTAGCGTAGTAAAATATAGAAACTTATGACGTAGTAAAATGTAGAGCCTTTTAGCGTAGTAAAATATAGAGTCTTTTAGTGTAGTATAATATAGTGCTTTTTATCTTATAGTCTTTGTAGTTTAAGTATGTACTAACTATAAACTCTATCCAATTACACTCTACAAAATTAATTATTTAATTTATAAAAAATAAACTTATAAAACTAAAAAATTAATATATGTTGTCAAATTAACTCAAATATCGAACCTGGAACCCATAGATAATTACTCAGTCCAATTAAAAAAATAACTATTTAATTTATTAAACAAGCAAAATTTTAAAAATGTTGAAATTGATACACATAATAATTAAGGATAAATTGGTACTACCGGGCTTCAAATATCGACCCTGAAACTCATAAATAGTTACTCGGTCCAATTATAAAAATAATTATTTAATTCATTAAACTAACAAAAATCTAAAAATGTTGAAATTGACACACATAATAATTAAGGATAACTTGGTGCTATTAGGCCTCAAATATCGAGGCTGGAACCCATAGATAATTACTCAGTCCAGCTAGGAAAATAATAATTTAATTTATTAAACTAACAAAATTCTAAAAATATTGAAATTGACACACATAATAATTAAGGATAACTTGATGCTATTGGGCCTCAAATATCGAGCCGAGAACCCATAGGTAATTACTCAGTCCAATTATAAAAATAACTATTTAATTCATTAAACTAACACATACAAATAATTTTATTTAAATTATAGTAGACGGCATGGACTTGCCTCCTGCGCATCCTGAACTAGCCGAGGATCAGCTATTAGTGTTGCACGGAAACTATAGGTCCTCCTTTGTATGGGAGGGACAGCTATCACATCTTCCTCTCCTCCACAGGAGACCTGACGATTTGTGGAGTTCTTGAGGCACCATCAGTTCCATGCCCGCGTAGTCGCGCGCCTACAAGCTATGGGCTTCTTTACGATTTTGCAGATTGGGCGGATACAGCTTGATTGGTCTCTCATCACGGAATTGGTAGAACGGTGGCGATCAGAGACACACACTTTTCACTTGCCCAGTGAGGAGTCCATCATCACGCTTAAGGATGTTCAGATTTTGTATGGGTTGCGCGTAGATTGACGGGTCATTGCACTACCCTAGTACATGAGATCCATGACGCGCGCCCAATATTTGGATTTGATGGGGCAGTATACTGGTTAGAGACCTCAGGGTGATGCTATATAGAGAGGGGGCAGTCACGTTTCTTTGTCATCTATCAGAGACCATATGGCATTTTTGCACCCAGACATTACTTGCAAGACAGAGGATCTCCATATTGAGCGGTACACGAGGTTGGTGTTACTCATACTTCATGGGAATATCTTATTCCTGAACACTTCGGGAAGTAAGTGAGTATGCGCTTTATGCATCATCTGCAACAGCTAAATGAGTTACCCATGTACAGCAGGGGAGTTGTTGTTCTAGCATACCTATACCGGAGTATGTGCCAGGCGAGCATGCTTTTCCAGGTGGACATATGTGGTTTTCTGCCCCTTCTACAGGTGATAACATTTTCAAATACTCTGAATTCTATATGGTCGAAATGACTTTTAAATATTACATCAACCTTTTATCTTAGGTTTGGTCCTGGCAGCGGATCATACCGTTGCAGCCACCTCTGCTGGCACTATAGCCGGGTGAGGCTTAGCCGTTTCTTCCTCTAGCTACTAAGTGGGTACTCCGGCGTGGGAACTACCGAGGCTCTGATGCTCATCATAATCTCCCCCATGTCAGGGATGTGTTAGATATTCTGGTGGCCGGACAGATAATATGTACCTATACTTACTTGTTATAAATTGAGTTGTGTTGCGCATACTCACTTTTATATTATTATTTGGTAGTTCATCTTGATGCCATACAGTAATGAGTTTTCCGATTATTGCTCAGTCGATCGACTGCTTTGGAACACCTCGAGGCGGGAATTATTTAATTATTTCAGAGTCGCCACTTGGGAGATTTATGGTGTCCCAAGTCACCGGTTAAATCCCGAATCGAGGAAAAGAATGACTCTATTTAACAGTCCGCGAACCGGAAATCCGGATAAGGAATTCTATTAACCCGGGAGAAGGTATTAGGCATTCCCGAATTCCGTGGTTCTAGCACGGTCGCTCAACTGTCGTGTTTGGCTTATCTATCTGCTTTTTACAATTATGTACTTAGTGCAAGTTAATACCCCTTTACCGCTTTTATTATTGGTTGCGATTTACGAAAGAGAAAGTTGCTTAAAATATGCTTTCGAATCACGTCACATGAAATGCACCCGGATCCTCAACATATTCTTATTCAACATTTCGGGGTTTGGATTTGGGTTACATGAAATGCACACCCGTATTTAAAAGGGTAAAACTAAAATATGCGCCCGGATCGACTACTTATTTACACTGTTGAGAAAGGCGTGATATTCGTTAAGAAACGACGCATCTCGAAATCTAAGTATTTATATGTACATTTATGACGGCTATGTGATTAGTGTAACTATCGGGCGAGGCGTACCTTCGATTCAAATCTAAAGCGAACTACGTCCCACTGTATCTTACTTAAGAGTTGATTCCAAATTACTTAAAACTTGCTACGAACCACACCACATGAAATGCGCCTGTGGTTCCTGACACGCTTTGTTTACTCTTGCCCAAAATTGGGGTCGGGTCACATGAAATGCACCCCCGACTCTTTTTAATCTAATTACGTCATTCCGTTGAGTAACAACTCCCTAGCTAATCTTGCTTGTAACATAAGGTCTATCATTCAACAGGCTTAGAGATTACACACATGAGTAGGGAAGATTGAACAGAGATACAACAGACTAATTCGGGTTTACGTTCATATCTAATGATAGTGTATCTTTGGCCTAGCTACACTTTTCCATAACCAAGACTAACAATACAAGCTTAATTGGAGAATAACAGAAAGTAATTGGACATGAGAGCTTTAGACGACTACATGTTTCAATAGACTTTATGCATAAGCTTCAAACTTCATTCTTTTCGAACCAAAGAACTACAATAACAGAGGTGTGTACCTGGAATGCGGAAGAACAAGGAAGAGTGAGCAATGGCAATGCAGCAACAGCGACAAGAACAGTAACAGGAGCAACAATCAAAGACCAATAACAACCCGCAGTAAACCAACAGCAACAACAACCAATGAACCAGCTACAACCCAACAACCAACAGTAATCGAACTTTATCAATCACTGAATTAGTGACTAAAACTTGAACCAAGCAGCAATAAACAACCAGACAGCAACAAACAATACTACACCAGTGGCAAACTGGACCAGCCTCAACAATACTGAACCAGCAACAAATGACCAAGCAGTAACAACCAAAGGACCAGCAGTCACTTAGACCAACAACCAGTGACAAACTAATGAAACAACAACAACAACCAAACCAGGCAGCAAACTATAGACCAGCCAGCAACCAAATAATGAAACAACAGCAACAACCAACCCAGGCAGCAACAACTACACACCGGCCAGCAACCAACAGACCAAGAGCAGCAACAAACAACCAGTGGCAGCAACAATAGACCAAAAGCAACTCAAGAGCTACCCAACTGAGATGTAACAGCAACAACCAAGACACAACATCAACAACAAATGCCTAACAGCAGCAACAAACGACCAGGGGCCACAAACTGGGCCAGCAACACCAAATGAATACAACAGTAACAACAATGGCCAAACAACTCAACCACTGAAGCAAACAATCGAAGTAGTGACCACAAATCCTATGAACCAGTAGCCTTTCTCTCTGTGTGACTGTTTTGTTTTTTGCTCTCCAGACACTCTGTTATCACTGCCTATTTTTCTCTAGTTCTCTCAGTGTGTTCTCCCGGTATATGCCTGTTATCACTGTTTTATCTCCTCTCCAGGTACTCTGAAAATGTCCCTACTGTATGTATCCCCCCTTTTACTCTCAGATTGTCTCCCATCTTATAGCTGACCAGCAGCCCCTAAGGTTACCCCTACCCTGACTCCCCAACCCATCATATTCCCCGCAAACCCACTATCTACTGTCCAAGGTATGGACTCCAGCATTAAACAATGAGGCTGGGGGCAGGGCATCAGTGGGATACCCTGCTGTGCAGGTTCCACTAGCCCCTTTATGGGCAAGTGATTTAAATAAACAATCTCAATTAAATCCTAACTCTGTAAACAATTAACTCTTTAATCCAGAATTAAACAAGCAACCAAATCCCACACTTGCATTGCATACGGGCAGGCCAGGGCAAATTATACAAACAAATCGAATTGTTGACGATATTAAACGAACTAGGCATTGAATTCAAACAACAATTGGTAAAGAATAGGAATCGACCACATAAAAGGTCCGTTGAAGGAGGAGAATAGATCAACTGATATGAGAAATTAATAACAGATAAAAATAGAAACACAAACCAAAACAAGCACATATGTTCACACAATTGAATTGAATTGACCAGAGAATGAATGGATACCTCATAAGAAAACTGCCGACCCGGGCTTTGAACCAAAATTTGTGAACTATTGAAGCCAAACGGGCTTTAATCAAGATGTTCTCGATTGAGAACACCTAGACTAAAGTCCCTTGGACTTCAATTACGCTAACCCGGCTTGAATTGAGTTTCTTCAAAAATTAGGGTTCTTGGGCTCGGATTTGGGGCTTTTGCATTTTTGGTTAGATTCGAAGCAAACCAATGTCAATGGGAGTGTGGGGGAGGTGTGAGGAGACCGTGGTGTGAATTTGGGGTGATTTGGCATTGGTTCGAGTTTGACTCGAATCTTCAAATGAAGATTCGAGGAGCTCCGGCATGATTCGAGGTTAGTGGAGGCCGGATCCGTGATGGGGGAGGTGAGGGGAAGGTTTTGGCATTGGTTTGGTGGTGATTGGCCTACCGGAACCGCCGTGAGGCGATTTCCGGCAGGCGGAGTACGGCGGAGGAGGGCGGCGTTACACTGGGCTTTGAGAGCTTCTGAGGGACGAAGCAGGGGGGGTCTGAAAGGGGGGCGGGGTAAGGGATCAGGAATATATACCACGCGTGGGATGGGATCTAGGCCGTTGGATCAACTTAGATCGACGGCTTGGATCTACCCACTTAATGAAACGATGTCGTTTGGGTGAGTCTTGGACCGGGTATGTTTGGAATTAAAGGATTAATCTGGGCCGTTGGATGATAAAATCCAACGGTCCAGATCGAATGCCACAATGACAGAGGCTGGACGGATTGGGATTCGTTTGGGCCTGGTTTTCCTGGACTAAACTATGGCCCAATTTGATCTCATTACTACACATATATATATGTACATGTATATATATATATATATATATATATGCATACAATTAACCCACACAATTATATATCACCTAAAAATGTAAATCACATGACTTCGATATCAAACACTAAAAATGCAAAACTTAGCATATATTTTTTGTATTTTTTTAATTTAAATAAATAAACGTGCACACAAAAGATAAAATAACACAAAACCAACAAAAAATCATACCCAACACGAAACTATTTTTATTTTTGAATTTTCTGGGAATACTTCTCAAGTAAGGCAAAAATCACGTGCTCACACCGGTACAGTAATGAGTTTTCCGATTATTGCTCAGTCGATCGACTGCTTTGGAACACCTCCGTCCCAATGATCTTCTTCGATATGGTTGAGTATTATTCCACATAGCGTGTGCTTCGCCAGTTTCACCGTCTCCATCCTATACCGGGGAATCCTACATAGGTGCATATGCACTATCAACGAAATGATCGTACCAGGGTGGACGATATATTTATGGGATGGCTAGAGCAGTAGGTCCATATTTGGGAGCAGCGAGGGTACCGTATTCCGGCACCACCTTCATTTACCTAGGAGGCCACTATTTAGCTGTATACGTCATGGTACCGCCGTTACACCTGACTGATGATCGGGAACCCTATTCATCTACTTGACGAGCGCTACAGACCATACGCCGGGAAACAAGAGGCACTGGTATATTTATGTGGCTTATTAATATCATATAATTGTGATATAACAATTTTTAATTAATATTTTAAATATTTCACAGGCTATTGGGCATCACCTGGTCTACCAGTTGGGACAGGAGATACAGCAGCATGGCCACAATGTTGCAATCGTTGAGTATGGCCGGCGGGTGGCAAAGCTGGCTCGTCGGACCCTGTTTCAAGCAAGAGATGGCACGAGGTTGGATCACGAGGCTCAGTATGTGGCGCTAGAAGACTACCATCGAGGTAGGTATGTCCCATGAGGCAGGGTTAGGGAACAATGGAGGGGTGTCCCACGGGGTCGTGGGGGATGGCGAGGAGGTGCTCCCCAGCAAAGGGGCACAGAGGCATCTGTCAACCCACCTGTTGACGGACATGATGAGGATTTTGGAGATGAGGACTTGGAGATGATCAGCAGGGATATATCCCTCGGGTAGATAAGCCTTCTAGCAGCATGCCATCGTACAGCCTTCAACTATCTCTGCCACCATTACAGGACACCCCGTTAGGAGCATTGTTGATCAAGGGTACATTCGACGAGGATGTAGACCAGTTCTTTGCAGGCGCATGTACCGCAACTAAGCATCGGTCGACCCGAGACGTGGATAGAGGGCGCAGGTTAAGTTATGCCTCATCCCCCGCAGTTGATGCGTATCTACCACAAGTGTAGGTATGTTTTGTATTACTATAAATTTTTAATTTGTTTTCTTTTCCTTTATGATTTCCCATAAATTAATTTTTAATTTTCTTATTAAGGCTTTTTTTCCCAGCCTACACGGAGGTCGATGTATGCGCTGATGAGGATACCACGGAGGCCGACGAGACCATGGTGAGAAAATGGCTTTGACTTAATACTAATATACTCCCTCTGTTTCAATTTATGTGAACCCATTTGACTGGGCACGAAGTTTAAGAAAAGAGAGAAGACTTTTGATCTTGTGGTGTAAAATGAGGCACCTTTATTTTGTGTGGCTATAAATCATTGTATAAAGGTAAATTGTTTCCAATTAAGGAAAGTGGTCATTCTTTTTGGCACGGACTAAAAAAGGAAATAGGTTCACATAAATTGAAACGGAGGGAGTACATTTTTCACATGTTAAGCTTAGTACTTGTTTTGTAGGCTGCTGACGGCCCGACGGCCTTTTCTATCGATCTTGCCAGTTGTACTGTCGATGTTGCTGCGCATCCTCACATAAAAAGGCGACTTGATGATGATGATCCCGATAGTGTAGCCGGGTATCAGGGGATGCAACTCAGGCCAGCAGCAGCACTAAAGCACATATGCTGTAGAACTCATTGATTTACTTTTGTTTGTACTTTGTAAAAATACTATATTATGTGAGTAATGGCAACAATTACATTTTAGCAATAATTTTATATTAACTGCAGTTGAACAACAACTTTATTTTAACAGTGCAATACAAACACAAACATAACTTATGAAACAGAATTTGAACAACAGTTTTATTTTTACATGACAACACAAACACAAAATGAGCGCACCTAAACATATACATAACAAAAAATAAACAGTATAACTAATAAAAATACTTGACAAGGGAAACACAAAAATACGTTACTACGCTCAACAAGTACATGTCATTATTTACTCATCACCGCCTAGTATGCTCCGGTCCAACCACTTGAATTGGTCTTCTAGCCCTTTTTCTCTTCTTCCACCTCCTTGAGTTTCGCCTTTAACTCCACAATTTCTTGCTTAGATTGGTGTTGTCTTTCCCACTACCTCTTACACACATCATGAAGATGGTACAACTTGTCTTTGTAGTATTCCTGCTCACATGGTTCATCAATCTATACAATTAAAATTATATGTAGGTACGTCGGGTTGCCTATAAAAGGTGTTCATACATGCTCAGTAGCCGCGTCCAGCTTCTTCCAACATTCGCTCATCATGCTTTTATTCTCATAGTCGCACCTTGGTTAAGGGGTTGTTGAGACATTTCTTAAAGATAAACTTTGGTTTTACGTAATTTTTGCTATATGTTAAGCACAGAAAATAACTAGAATGCGCTCGTTATTTATATGCAAGATTTCACATAAAATATAGTATTATACCACGCTTTAGATATTAAATTTATCCGAAACAAAATAGCTTTTTTCACATGGCTTTCAGCTTTTTTACAACAATAAGACAACTCAAAAAAATATAGTATTATACTGCGCTTTTATTATTTTTTCTGCAACAAAATAACTTTTTCTACAGTCATTTCAGCTTTTTTGAGAACAATGAGACAACTCACAAATAAGTTGAATATTTGACCAATTCATGAAGAAAACACTACATTATGTAAATAATGGCAGCAATTATATTTTAACAATATTTTTATTGTAACGGAATTTGAACAACAATTTTATATTTATATGACAACACAAACACAAAAAGAGCGCACCTAAACATACACATAACAAAAAACAAACAGTACAACTAATGAAAATACTTGACAAGAGTAACATAAAGATACACTACTACACTCAACATATACAAGCTACTATTTAGTCACGACCGCCTAGTATTTTTTGCTCCAACCAGTTGAGTTGGTCGTCCAGCTTTTTTTTCTTCTTCCGCCTCATTGAGTTTCTCCTAATGAAACAACAACAACAACCAAACCAGGCAGCAAACTATAGACCAGCCAGCAACCAAATAATGAAACAACAGCAACAACCAACCCAGGCAACAACAACTACACACCGGCCAACAACCAACAGACCAAGAGCAGCAACAAACAACCAGTGGCAGCAACAATAGACCAAAAGCAACTCAAGAGCTACCCAACTGAGATGTAACAGCAACAACCAAGACACAACATCAACAACAAATGCCTAACAGCAGCAACAAACGACCAGGGGCCACAAACTGGGCCAGCAACACCAAATGAATACAACAGTAACAACAATGGCCAAACAACTCAACCACTGAAGCAAACAATCGAAGCAGTGACCACAAATCCTATGAACCAGTAGCCTTTCTCTCTGTGTGACTGTTTTGTTTTTGCTCTCCAGACACTCTGTTATCACTGCCTATTTTTCTCTAGTTCTCTCAGTGTGTTCTCCTGGTATATGCCTGTCATCACTGTTTTATCTCCTCTCCAGGTACTCTGAAAATGTCCCTACTGTATGTATCCCCCCTTTTACTCTCAGATTGTCTCCCATCTTATAGCTGACCAGCAGCCCCTAAGGTTACCCCTACCCTGACTCCCCAACCCATCATATTCCCCGCAAACCCACTATCTACTGTCCAAGGTATGGACTCCAGCATTAAACAATGAGGCTGGGGGCAGGGCATCAGTGGGATACCCTGCTGTGCAGGTTCCACTAGCCCCTTTATGGGCAAGTGATTTAAATAAACAATCTCAATTAAATCCTAACTCTGTAAACAATTAACTCTTTAATCCAGAATTAAACAAGCAACCAAATCCCACACTTGCATTGCATACGGGCAGGCCAGGGCAAATTATACAAACAAATCGAATTGTTGACGATATTAAACGAACTAGGCATTGAATTCAAACAACAATTGGTAAAGAATAGGAATCGACCACATAAAAGGTCTGTTGAAGGAGGAGAATAGATCAACTGATATGAGAAATTAATAACAGATAAAAATAGAAACACAAACCAAAACAAGCACATATGTTCACACAATTGAATTGAATTGACCAGAGAATGAATGGATACCTCATAAGAACACTGCCGACCCAGGCTTTGAACCAAAATTTGTGAACTATTGAAGCCAAACGGGCTTTAATCAAGATGTTCTCGATCGAGAACACCTAGACTAAAGTCCCTTGGACTTCAATTACGGCTGACCCGGCTTGAATTGAGTTTCTTCAAAAATTAGGGTTCTTGGGCTCGGATTTGGGGCTTTTGCATTTTTGGTTAGATTCGAAGCAAACCAATGTCATTGGGAGTGTGGGGGAGGTGTGAGGAGACTGTGGTGTGAATTTGGGGTGATTTGGCATTGGTTCGAGCTTGACTCGAATCTTCAAATGAAGATTCGAGGAGCTCCGGCATGATTCGAGGTTAGTGGAGGCTGGGTTCGTGATGGGGGAGGTGAGGGGAAGGTTTTGGCATTGGTTTGGTGGTGATTGGCCTACCGGAACCGCCGTGAGGCGATTTCCGGCAGGCGGAGTACGGCGGAGGAGGGCGGCGTTACGCTGGGCTTTGAGAGCTTCTGAGGGACGAAGCGGGGGGGGTCTGAAAGGGGGGCGGGGTAAGGGATCAGGAATATATACCACGCATGGGATTGGATCTAGGCCGTTGGATCAATTTAGATCGACGGCTTGGATCCACCCACTTAATGAAACGATGTCGTTTGGGTGAGTCTTGGACCGGGTATGTTTGGAATTAAAGGATTAACCTGGGCCGTTGGATGATAAAATCCAACGGTCCAGATCGAATGCCACAATGATAGATGCTGGACGGATTGGGATTCGTTTGGGCCTGGTTTTCCTGGACTAAACTATGGCCCAATTTGATCTCATTACTACACATATATATATGTACATGTATATATATATATATATATATGCATACAATTATCCCACACAATTATATATCACCTAAAAATGTAAATCACATGACTTCGATATCAAACACTAAAAATGCAAAACTTAGCATATATTTTTTGTATTTTTAATTTAAATAAATAAACGTGCACACAAAAGATAAAATAACACAAAATCAACAAAAAATCATACCCAACACGAAACTATTTTTATTTTTGAATTTTCTGGGAGTACTTCTCAAGTAAGGCAAAAATCACGTGCTCACAGCTGCCCCTCTTTGCGCGTAAACACGCAGAGTTTTCGTGCAAAGATAAGTGAGCGGATATAAGCGATTTTTGCCCATTCGAGTACTCCGTATGAAGCATTTTGGAAAAGTTTTGACCGAACCTTGCTTCAAAGGTTCTCCTACATATCCCTGGCTAAAAGGGAATCAGGTCAATGTAGTTCGGGAAGTTCTGGTAGCTGGGACTACCATGACTGTTGCGATCTCGCTGTTACTGCTGTTGCCGCTGTTACTGCTGTTACCACTGCTTAGCCGATCTCCTTGTTACACCGCACTAAGCAACAAAAACAAGAAGCTAGACTAAGTTACACAGTACTACAAGTTCTTATCTATCCTTTTTAACTTGATCTTGTCGCGCTCCTTGCCATCTTGTCTGACTTGGCGTTCCTTCCGATGCTTCTTCTCTTCTTATGAACTTGGATTCATGCCGGAGATTTCTGTTACATTCTACCGCTTTCCTCTACCAAATTAAACAGATCGCCACTCCATTCTCCAGTGCGGGCTCCCCGACTTCAACTACAACTTCAAAATTAAATCGCCACTCCATTCTCCAGGCGGGCTTCCCGACTTCAACTACAACTTCAAAATTAAATCGCCACTCCATTCTCCAGAGGCGGGCTCCCCGACTTCAACTACAACTTCAAAATTAAATCGCCACTCCATTCTCCAGGGCGGGCTCCCCGACTTCAACTACAACTTCAAAATTAAATCGCCACTCCATTCTCCAGAGGCGGGCTCCCCGACTTCAACTACAACTTCAAAATTAAATCGCCACTCCATTCTCCAAGCGGGCTTCCCGACTTCAACTACAACTTCAAAATTAAATCGCCACTCCATTCTCCAGGCGGGCTCCCTGACTTCAACTACAACTTCAAAATTAAATCGCCACTCCATTCTCCGGGCGGGCTCCCCGACTTCAACTACAACTTCAAAATTAAATCGCCACTCCATTCTCCAGGGGCGGGCTCCCCGACTTCAACTACAACTTCAAAATTAAATCGCCACTCCATTCTCCAGCGGGCTTCCCGACTTCAACTACAACTTCAAAATTAAATCGCCACTCCATTCTCCAAGTGCGGGCTCCCGACTTCAACTACAACTTCAAAATTAAATCGCCACTCCATTCTCCATGCGTGCTCCCCGACTTCAACTACAACTTCAAAATTAAATCGCCACTCCATTCTCCGAGCGGGCTTCCTCGACTTCAACTACAACTTCAAAATTAAATCGCCACTCCATTCTCCAAGCGGGCTCCCCGACTTCAACTACAACTTCAAAATTAAATCGCCACTCCATTCTTCGGGCGGGCTCCCCGACTTCAACTACAACTTTAAAATTAAATCGCCACTCCATTCTCCGGCGGGCTTCCCGACTTCAATTACAACTTCAAAATTAAATCGCCACTCCATTCTCCAGGCGGGCTCCCTGACTTCAATTACAACTTCAAAATTAAATCGCCACTCCATTCTCCGGGCGGGCTCCCCGACTTCAATTACAACTTCAAAATTAAATCGCCACTCCATTCTCCGGGCGGGCTCCGGACCACCTTCTCTTCTGAATTAACCTGTTCTTGCCTTCCCCTAGGTCGTGTTACTTTTCTTCTGGCTGCTGGGGATATTTTGGAACTGTTTACTCGCCTGCTGGGGATGATGCTGCTGAGGAAGTATTCTTTGTTTCCTTCACCCCTCATTCTCTCCCTTCTTCCCATACCTTTTCCCGGACTCACGCTTTTGCCTCCTCGAGCAAATTATGGAATGTAATACCGCTGGAGGAATCTCGAAGCCATTGTTTTATTTTTCCCACAACTGCTGGGGGTGATACCAAGCTCAAATATTACCCCATCGTGTCGTCTGGCCTTTCTCAAAACTATTCTGCTCGGAGCTGGTACTTCCCGAAATTTTCGCAACCGGAGAAAATTTTCTGCCCCAGTGTGATAAACTTCTGGACGGTATGCTCTTCTGCCGTCGGACCCTCTTTTCCTGCTTTAAGTCAAAGAAAAATTGTTAGTTTCAAAACGCCGCGAGTGGTCGTGCCACTCTTGTTGAGGCCATTCTCTTTCAGCTGCTTGGCCTCTCTCGAACTTTGAGGACGACGTTGACGCTTGCTTGGGAAGATGCTTTTTCCACGAACGACCTCTCATCTTTCCTTTTATTCCACTCTTTGGTTTGGTCCGACTCTTTTAGCCGGTGATCTGTTGCGTGAAATCATCTTTCGGACATGCCACATGTGTCCATCATACTCCATAATTCTTGCGAACCTTCCACTCAGCCTGTCATCCCAATCTCACTATCGTAACGACTTCTGTCTCATTGCCTTGTTCCATGCCTATTCACTTTCAATATACTGCTTTGGGAGACTTGGTAGTAAGCTTTGAAAAATCAATTTTCGAAAATGAAAGAAAAGAAAAGAATACTGACCGCAAATGACAAAAGAAGAGAAAAACTTTTCTGAACTCAAAATAGGAAAACTTATCTGAATGTGTGCCTGATCCAATGTTATGCCGCGCCTTTGAGATTAAACTACCCAGTCTATTCATGTCAATCACTTTCTGATACCGCGTCCCGCTAGAGGTAAACGGATGTCCCAACCTTGTCTCATGCAGACATCTTGTAACCATCTCATCCTGTCACCTCACAGTGCCCTTCAAAGGGTTTTCACTAATGAGATTCTCTCATTTCTCTCTATCTCCCGTCGCCTTAAGGTGCCCGTGAAGGTTTTCACCGTAAGACTCTCTCATTTTACTTCTCTCAACTTCCTTCGCCTTAAGGTGCCCGCGAGGGTTTTCACCGTTAAGACTCTCTCATTTATGCTTTCTTTCCTCGCGGCGGGGTATCACCCCTGAGATTCCCTCTAGAGCGTTATCCCCTTTCGGCTTGTGCATCCTGAATTCAATCGAGGGTCGGGATGTCACTCTTGGCTTTCATTCACATGACTTGGCACTTCTCAAATACCGATCGAGAGGTCTTTCTGGTTCTTGATATGGTTTCTGCGCGTGAGGCTGAAGAAAGGGGTTTAGCCTCAACGGTTAGCTTATTACAACTTTCGGAATCCACACTATCTTTCAAACGAAACAATGACTTCTGCCCCAGTTTTGTTGCTTGGGGGATTTTTTGATTTTTATTTTATTATGACCGAGCCGTGTGGCGCCTACGTATCCTTCTTGGAGGAATCAGGTCGAACGTAGTTCACTTTTTCTTGTATTACTTCTTTGTTTCTTTTCTATTCTGTTACACATCTTCCTTGATGATTCCGAAAGAGGGTGTATGAAAGAACAATTAAGGCTCAAATGGGGAAACAAAGGTTAAAGTGTTTGGGTAGTAGAAAAATTGCCTCTGTCATTTCATTCTCCGAAAAATGCCAAATACACACAAACGAAACCAAACGTTGACAAATGCATCAAAGAATTACACATAATATCTCTTAACTGCATCAGAATTGATAGCCATATCGGTGCATCTTCCCTCGACATCAGTCAGACATAGAGCGCCGTTGGATAATACTCTAGTTACCACAAAAGGTCCTTGCCAATTTGGAGCGAACTTGCCTTTCGCCTCGGCCTGATGTGGTAGAACTCTCTTCAGCACATGCTGTCCCACTTCAAATCTCCTGGGACGTACCTTCTTGTTATATGCTCTCGCCATTCTCTTTTGATACAATTGGCCGTGACATACTGCTGTCAATCTCTTTTCATCGATCAAGCTCAATTGCTCTAATCGGGTTTCGACCCACTCGTCGTCATCAATCTCAGCTTCAGCGACGATTCGGAGGGATGGAATCTCAACTTCTGCGGGTATTACTGCTTCAGTCCCGTATACCAACAAGTAAGGAGTTGCACCTACCGAAGTCCGGACGGTAGTGCGATAACCCAACAACGCGAATGGTAGCTTTTCATGCCATTGCCTAGATCCTTCTACCATTTTCCTCAATATCTTCTTTATGTTCTTGTTTGCTGCCTCGACCGCACCATTTGCTTTTGGGCGATACGGTGTGGAATTTCGGTGTGTAATCTTGAACTGTTGACATACCTCTTTCATCAATCCACTGTTAAGATTTGCACCGTTATCTGTAATGATCATCTTTGGAATTCCAAACCTACAAATGATGTGGGAGTGTACGAAGTCCACTACCGCCTTCTTGGTCACCGATTTGAATGTTTTGGCCTCCACCCACTTGGTAAAATAATCAATCGTTACCAGAATGAACCTATGACCATTGGAAGCTGCATGCTCAATAGGTCCAATAACATCCATACCCCATGCGACAAACGGCCATGGCGCTGACATTGTATGCAATTCAGTCGGCGGAGAATGAATCAAATCTCCGTGTATCTGACACTGATGGCATCTTCGCACGAAACTTATACAATCCCGCTCCATAGTGAGCCAATAATATCCTGCTCGAAGAATCTTCTTTGCCAATACGTATCCGCTCATGTGTGGTCCGCAAACTCCCGAGTGTATATCCGTCATCACTGTTGTGGCTTGACTTGCATCTATACATCTCAACAATCCCAAATCTGGGGTTCTTTTGTACAGCACCCCTCCACTAAGGAAAAATCCGTTCGCCAACCGCCGAATAGCTCGCTTTTGATCTCCAGTTGCTTGCTCTGGGTATACTCCTAACCTGAGGTATTCCTTGACATCATGAAACCACGGCTCACCATCCACCTCTTCCTCTATCACATTACAATAAGCATGTTGATTCCGGACATGGATATGTAACGGATCGACACGAACCTTGTCCGGGTGATGTAGCATTGACGCTAAAGTAGCCAACGCGTCGGCAACCTCATTATGCATCCTCGGGATGTGTCTGAATTCTACTGATCGAAAGCGCTTGGTCAGATCATGCAAGCACTGACGATACGGGATAAGCTTCAAATCTCTGGTTTCCCATTCTCCTTGAATCTGATGTACCAGAAGGTCCGAGTCCCCCAAGACCAAAACGTCCCGTACATCCATGTCTACCGCTAATCGCAACCCTAAGATGCATGCCTCATACTCAGCCATATTGTTGGTACAATGAAAACGCAGTTGAGCAGTAACAGGATAATGATGTCCTGTTTCAGAGATAAGCACAGCCCCTACTCCGACTCCTTTTGCGTTTGCCGCTCCGTCGAAGAAAAGCTTCCACCCTGGATCCTCGGTTAATTCTAACCCATCAATTTGCAATACTTCTTCGTCTGGAAAATACGTCCTCAAAGGTTCGTATTCGTCATCAACAGGATTCTCAGCTAAATGATCGGCTAAGGCTTGAGCTTTCATAGCCGTCCTCGTCAAATATATGATGTCGAATTCCGTAAGTAATATTTGCCACTTTGCTAACCTCCCTGTAGGCATGGGTTTCTGGAAAATATACTTCAACGGATCCAACCGCGAAATGAGGTACGTGGTGTAAGAAGACAAGTAGTGTTTCAGCTTTTGGGCTACCCAAGTTAGGGCGCAACATGTCTTTTCCAGATGAGTGTACTTGACCTCGTGGACTGTAAACTTCTTACTGAGGTAGTAAATGGCCCGTTCCTTCCTGCCAGTAAGATCATGCTGCCCCAGTACGCAGCCGAACGAATTCTCCAAAACCGTCAGATAAAGAATCAGGGGTCTACCCGGTTCAGGCGGAACTAGTACGGGTGGATTTGACAGATACCCTTTGATCCGGTCAAACGCTTCCTGACATTCTGCCGTCCATTCTATCGCCGCGTCTTTTTTCAATAGACGGAATATGGGTTCGCAAGTTGCCGTGAGTTGGGCAATAAACCTACTGATGTAATTCAACCTTCCCAACATACTCATTACCTCTGTTTTATTCTTCGGCGGGGCTAACTCCTGAATGGACTTGATTTTGGATGGGTCCAGCTCAATGCCCCGTCGGCTGACGATGAATCCTAGCAACTTTCCTGATGGAACTCCGAATGCGCATTTGGCCGGATTGAGCTTGATGTCGTACCTTCGAAGTCTTTGAAAGAACTTCCCGAGGTCGGCAACATGGTCTTCTTGACGCCTAGACTTTATGATCACGTCATCCACGTACACCTCAATTTCCTTGTGTATCATGTCATGGAATACCGTAGTCATCGCCCTCATATATGTTGCTCCCGCATTCTTCAAACCAAACGGCATCACTCGGTAGCAATAAGTCCCCCACGGTGTGATAAAAGCCGTCTTTTCTGCGTCCTCTTCATCCATCAAAATCTGATGATATCCCGCATAACAGTCCACAAAGGATCCAATTTCGCGTCCGGCACAATTATCAATCAGGATATGGATATTGGGAAGTGGGAAATTATCCTTAGGACTTGCCTTGTTGAGATTGCGATAGTCCACGCATACCCCGATCTTTCCGTCTTTCTTTGGCACCGGCACTACGTTAGCCAACCATTCAGGGTATCGAGTGACACGAATGACTTTCGCCTGCAACTGCTTGGTTACCTCCTCCTTAATCTTCACACTCATCTCCGTCTTGAATTTCCGCAACTTTTGCTTGACGGGAGGATATGCCGGATCAGTGGGTAATCTATGAACCACTAGATCAGTGCTGAGTCCCGGCATGTCGTCGTACGACCATGCGAAAATGTCTTTAAACTCCATGAGTGTTTTGATCAGTTCTCCTCTCAGATTGGGTTCAATATGGACACTTATCCGGGTTTCTTTGACGTCATCCGCATTCCCTAGATTAACGGCCTCCGTATCATTTAAATTCGGTTTGGGTTTTTCCTCGAAGTGACTTAATTCTTCACCGATTTCTTCTACGGCTTCATCATCGCCGTACTCGGACTCACTCTCGTCACTTCTTATTTCATGCGTTATTATTTCCAAACCCGATTGACTTTCTAGACTGGGTTGATTAATCTTTAAGCACGCCATATCATTAAGATCAGTTGCAAGAAGGCTGTTCAGAAAAGTAAAAAGAAGAAAAAGATAAACAAAATTAGACACGAAGGAACCAAATTTCATTAATGTGAATTGTACAAAGGGAAAACAGACTGCAAACTTAAATCAAAAATGAACTAAAAACAAATGGATTTTACTCCGGGGACAAACCCCCAATACAAAATTTCGAAAGAAAAACAATCCAAGACAAACTACCAAGACTCCTTCCGGACAGGGAGAGGAGTAGCCTTCCAGCTATTCAGTTTTGCCTTTGGTCCCACAAATTGTATCTCGGCATGACTGGATCCTTCACCATCTTCGAGCATACATACATCCGTGAATAGGTTTTCGAACTTCCCGAAGAACTCTTCGTCTGGCCTGACCGTAGGACCGGAATCTTTGGCGCCGGACGTCCTCTTGCTCCGACCCGACAAAAGATTGGGAAAGGCGTGGAACGAGCTTTGGGAGCACCCATGTTTTCTCGCTTGCTCCTCTTCGCTCGCCGGATGTCCTCTGGAGGTTGGCCGGAATCCCAAGCCGAAGGTTCCCAAGTTTTCGACCACCGATACCGGTCGTATAATTCCTTGCCGAGATGCACCTAGCCCTTTACCGGTACGAAACCATGTCGCAACATTTCATGCGCCACCATGACATCCGCAAAGATTACTTCTGTCGCCCGGAATACATTCCCCTTCCGAACTCGGTGAGCGGACACCACATCGCACCCGATACACCCACGGCCCAACATCTTCTTCTCGTTTCAACAAAGGGAATGACGGTGCCTGATCGTGGATCGTTCTCTCCATGGACGACGATCTCCTTGCTGGTCCCATTCAAACTTGACGAGCCGGTGTAAGCTGGATGGAACCGCTCTTGCGGCATGAATCCATGGTCGCCCTATTAGGAGGTTATATGACACCACCATGTCCAGCACCTGGAATTCCATGGTGAACTCCACCGGCCCGATTGTCAAGACTAGCACTATGTCACCAACCGACGCTTTGCCTCCTCCGTCGAACCCTCGAACACATACGCTGTTCTTGCGTACCCTGCCGATGTCTACCTTCAATTTGCCCAGTGTAGAGAGAGGACAAATGTTAGCACTGGACCCATTATCGACCAAGACTTTGGTAACCACCGCCTCTTCACACTTCACCGTAAGATATAAAGCCCTGTTATGCTCAGTGCCTTCCTCAGGCAACTCGTCATCGGTGAAGGTGATCCGATTTGCTTCGAAGATCCTATTGGTGATCTTCTCCAAATGGCTCACCGAGATTTTATCCGGTACATGTGCCTCATTCAGGACTTTCATCAATGCTTGCCGATGTTCTTCAGAATGTATCAGCAAGGATAGCAATGATATTTGCGCCGGAGTCTTCTTCAACTGCTCTAAGACAGAGTAGTCATGCAACTTCATCTTTTTCAAGAATTCTTCTGCCTCTTCATCGGTGACCGGCTTTTTCAATACTGCCGGAGTGGTCTTCCTCAATTCCGCAGGGGCAAAACATCTCCCCGAGCGGGTCAACCCTTGGGCTTCACAAACTTCCTCTTTCACCTCCTTTCCTCCGTAGGTCGTTGTAATCCGAGCATAATTCCATGGGACAGCCCGGCTATCAGTTA
The DNA here is from genome assembly GCA_032618575.1 of Nicotiana noctiflora. Taxonomy (NCBI): domain Eukaryota; kingdom Viridiplantae; phylum Streptophyta; class Magnoliopsida; order Solanales; family Solanaceae; genus Nicotiana; species Nicotiana noctiflora. The sequence continues at coordinate 179,826 of JASVEL010001920.1, read as the reverse complement.
CTGGCAACTGTGTTGCTGGCTGGATGATGAAGGGGTCCATTCGAACGCCTGCTACTGTCAAAATGGGCTTGATTGCTGCCCCTGGTACAACTATCTTGGCCGGCTTCACCGGTACTTCGTTCACACTTTCCTTTCCTGCTTCCGACTCTCCCGGTATGTCCTTCTTGCAACTGGGCGATTCATCAAAGCTTGGCCCTTTTCTCGTTCCTGCCCCGCTAGACTTAATCATCATTACAGTCTGAGAGGCTTTCTCCTTTCCTTCCTCCGCTCGTACCAACTCGATCATATTGGTCTCATGATGAGTTGGAAGCGGGTTTTGGTTGATGTTGGGCTCTGTTGGAGTCTGGACCTCAATCCTGCGAGTGTCAATGAGCTCCTGGATGGCCGTCTTTAGCCTCCAACACTTTTCTGTATCATGTCCCGGACATCCCGAGCAGTAGGCACAATTCACTGAATGGTCCAGGTTCTTCGGAAGAGGGTTTGGCAGCTTAGCTTCAACCGGATTCAGCAACCCTACCTGCTTTAACCGGTGGAACAGACTAGTGTAAGACTCTCCTAAGGGAGTGAAAGTCTTTGGCCTCGGCGCCCTGTCGCCCCTGAATGCCTGGTTCGGACGGAAACTCGCGCCCGAGGGGTTTCTGTAAGCTCTTGGGGGTGGATGATTGTTCTGGGGTTCGGTGCACGCCACGGTGCATGAACAGGAGGTGCAGAATAGGACTGTGCATGGTGGACAGTAAAATGGGGATCAGGTGCGGGATAGTAATGTTGCGGGTGGCTATATGGGTTGTGAGAGTAGTTTTGGTGGTGAGGTTGGGGTGGGCTATATTGGGGTGCGGGGCCTCTATTTCTGAACCATGCCCCGGACTCGACGGCCGCAACTTCCTCTCTCCTCTTTTTCCCCAGTACTCCTCCAGTACCACTTTGGATAGCCTGAGTGGTGGCTTTCAGTGCTGAGTAACTCATGATCTTGTTGGCCTTCAAACCTTCCTCGATCATACCCCCATTTTTATCACCTCAGTGAATGATTTGCCTACGGACGTTACCAGATGTCCGAAGTAGGTGGGCTCTAATGTCTGCAAGAAGTAGTCCACCATCTCGCTTTCTCTCATCGGCGGATCCACCCTGGCCGCCCGTTCCCTCCATCGGAAACCAAATTCCCTGAAGCTTTCAGCAGGCTTCTTCTCTAGTTTTAGCAACGATAGGCGGTCGGGGATTATCTCAAGATTGTATTGGAACTGGCCGATAAAAGCTTGAGCCAGATCATCCCACGTAAACCATCTACTGGGATCCTGTCTAGTGTACCACTCCAACGCCGATCCTCCCGGACTCTGGCCGAAGTAGGCTATCAGAAGCTCGTCCCGTCCTCCGGCCCCTCTCATTTTACTGCAAAACCCCCGCAGGTGGGCCACTGGGTCACCATGCCCCTCGTATAGGTCGAATTTGGGCATTTTAAATCCCGCTGGCAACTGGACGTCCGGAAATGGACACAGATCCTTATAGGCGACGCTGACCTGGTTGCCTAAACCGTGCATGTTCCTGAAGGACTGCTCCAGGCTTTTAACCTTTCTGACAACTTCCTCGTGTTCCGAACTTTGGAAGTGTTTTTCCGGTTCCGCCGGATTATCCCAGTGAGGTGTATGTGATTGTGGTTCAGGAGCCCTGAAAGTAGGCTCTAGAGGATAGTAAGAGTTGTCATGGATCTGAACATATGGCTCGCTGGCCGGCCTTTGCAGAGGAGCAGGTGGAGGTGCTACAAAAACAGGGGTGACTGGAGGAGGATTTGGTTTGGCTGGTGGAATGTGGGTGGCATATGGATTTTCCCCCTGAAAGTATGGATAGCTCGGGGCGCTTGTTGAAGGATCGATGGGCGGATGTTCCGGAGCTGAGGCGAGAGTAGGGCGGTTTGGTGAAGACTGTTCCCTGGCCCAGGCCAGGTGCATCTCTGTTATCTGTTGTTTTAACTGGTCTACCTCTTCTTTCATGATTTGTAGCTCGGATTTTTCTTCCTCGAGACTCTTGCCAGAACTAGACATGCTTACTGTAACCGGTCCTTTGGATCTAGTACGGTAGTGATGGCCGGCCAGTATATTCTGTCAAACCAACTGCTAAACTTTCCTGGAATACGCAACAAACTTGTTAGTTCACCGAGTTTGACAGATATGTTATAGCACGTTGGATGCAATCACCTAACCAAATAACCCTTTCTACGTGTACTCTTTAACATGCGTCATTCCGGCCCTTTTCTTTTTCTTTCTTTTTCTTCTCTTTTTTTTTTCTTTTTCGACTATCTTTGCAAGCCTTTATTGTTATTTAACCTATGGATTCCTTTCTTTTTAGTGGTGGTCGAATCTTATGTGGATTGCCTACGTATCACGACCCCGCGTGAATCAGACCGAGCGTAGTTCTGGTAACAAGATTGTGGCAAAATTCAGTAACTTTTATATCAAATAAAACCGTGTAGTTACAAAACACGTCTTACAAAAATCAGCAAAACAAAAGAAAATGCTTGACTTGGGAAAGTAAAGATAAAAATACCAACTAGCTTGACTCAACATTTCAAAATACATTTTCAATCAAAAATCCAATGCCCTAAAACTCCTGGGGGCCTGCGAGGCATCATTCGGCCTTGCCGCAGGCCTCGGTGTGAGGTCCTTGTGCAGTTCCCTCAACTCTTCCATGATCCGATGAACATAACCCATAATTGAAGTGAAAAGGTCGGCGCGGGGCATTCGTTCACAAGCTAGGCACTTCATGGTGACATAGTGCCCGATTTCTCCAATTCTATCCTTGATCATGTCCCTTTCTCCGAGTAGCCGCTCTATTTGCTGGTTTTTCGCCCCCAATCTTCGAGCATTGTTGGTGACTTGATCTAGGAGCCTATCCACTTGTCCTTGCAGTCGGGCCATCAAATTGTGGCAGCGGTCGAGGTCTGCTCTGGCATCTTGGGCTTGCTTGAAAACCCGTTCCCTAAGGACAACATTTGCTTCCCTCAGACTAGTGATGATATCAGTGTAATCTTCTTCCACCCGCTTTAGGTGAAGTGCATGTTGACGTGCCTCCTTTTTCCAGCTAGCACGGATCCTCGTTATTTGGGCTTTTGACTCGTCCAATTCTCTTTGGATGTCGGTGACTTGGCTTCTCAAACCCCTTATCAATTTTTCGTCGGCCCGACTCCTCGACCGTCTGTCAGCATCTCTTTTCATTTGTTGGATTTGAGCTCTCAAGAAGTCATTTTCTTGTACCAACTTCTTTTTATCTCCTTCGTCGGTGGCAGCTTGCATGTTCTTCTCGAATCGGAGGTCCCGGACCTGCTGTTCTATCCTGCCAATCTTCGTCCTGTATCCCTCCTCCTTTGCTAGCCAACTCCATTGTTCCTGTGAATCTTCCGTGAACTGTTGGACATGGGCTCTTTTAGAACATTTCCGACGAATCTGAAATCTTTTCCCGAACCACACGTTGTACTTTGGGTCCACCTCTCCCTTAGATAACTCCCGGACCATGGTTTTAGGCTCAAGGAACCGACATTCGTGCCACAGCCTTCTAACCTTCTCTTCGGGGAAGACAACTCCCGGGCTCAACTCAATGGCGTACTTCCTTAGGTCTTGATCGGTAGGAATAACCTGAAACCTTCCTAGTTGACGTAATACACGGTGAGGGACATATGGTTGGACACTGCGGATCCCCATCAGAAGGATATAACACTCCTCGGCTGCCATATATATTACTTCAGTATCGGGTAGCCACCCGAATGCCCATTCAATCTGATCGGCTTCTATTGAGCTCAGTCGTGCAAGCCATGCCTCGACGCCTTCAGGGAATACAGCACCCATCATCCGTTCTTCGAAACCTCTGATACAGTTTTTTCCCGTCAACCCATGGTTCATGTATCGTGTTCGGTGATGGAGGTGTTCTTGCATCCATAATTGGAGTAACAGATTGCAACCTTGGAAGAAATTGCCCCCTTCTCGGCATACGGTCAAGGCTCGATAGATTTCGGACAAAACCAAAGGGACCACCGTGCTGGTAGCCTTTTTGATTGCAACATCGGCTATTCCTACCAGACTTATCTCTATTTTCTTATCTTCGCGCGGACAAATCACAATCCCCAAGAATGTCGTTATGAATGCTAGAATTCGTCTGGCCTCCCACTTGGTTCTATTCCCTGCGTGAGTCAGTCCAAGGTTTGACTCTTCAAAACCCCGAGGAGTGCCGTACCGTTGATATAAGAATTGGAGATCGCAACACCCTTTCAGCAGATCATCATTTTTCACCTTCCGACTAATGCTCAGCAAATCCAGAAACCCATGTGGAGATACCGGTCTTGGTGAGAGTAGGTATTGCCCTCTTAATTTCCCATTTAGTCCTGCATAGCCCGCAATTTCCTCTAATGTGGGCGTCAATTCAAAGTCAACAAAACGGAACACATTGCGGGTCGGATCCCAGAAAGATACCAGTGCCTTGATGATGTCCTCCCTTGGCTCGATATTCAACAGATCAACCAAACCTCCCAAAATTCTCCCTACGACCTTTTTGCTATTGTCTTCCAAATCGTTCCACCATATACGGAGCCGCTGAGGGACCTCACTAAAGATTGAAAATGATTTATTCTGATTCGTGCTCATCCTGCACATTTATTAAGGTGATTTAAATAAGAAAACAACTTTGTTTTGCTAAAAAAATAAAAAAAATCAGTTTTCAATCACGGCCTTTCAACGTCTCGGGGACGAAGGCTTTTAAGGCTGTGGGGTAAATTGATCGAAATCAAAATTGACCCAAAGGTGGCCGTTTATACGAAATTAGCCTTCCCGCGTCCCTTTCGGGAACATTCGGCTATTTTTTAAAAACAGCGTCACCGACTTATTTAGTACAAAGGTTAGTTTTGATTTTTCGGCCATTTTTTTCAAAAGGTGAAGTTGGACCTGATGGAGGTTGCCTACGTATCTCACATCCAATGAGAATCAAACCCACGTAGTTCGGTTTTGACGAAACAAACGACATCATTTATTTATTCATTTTACTAAAGGAAAACAAATAAGCTATTTCTATCTTAAGAACAAAACACATTTTTTTTCTTCTTTTTTTTTTTTTTTTTTTTTTTTTTTAATCTCTAAAGCCGGTCAGCATGCAAGTCTATAACAGATAAATGCGCAAGACAAACAGGATGCAGCAGGATAGTCTGTTCATTTCAGGTCACCTGTCCTAGACGGACCCAACCCCCGTGTTGAGTCCCCTAAGCCAAATGCGACATGATGCAAATAAACGTTTCCTACTAGGGATCCGGCATGAAGCTTTGTTATTCTAGGTTTAAAAACCCGGGTTTATCTGTTCTAGACTTGGCTTACCCGAGCGGACAGCTCGAGCCGAGGAGGAGGCAGCAACCCGGGAATACAGAAGCTTCACCGGTTTTGCAACTTATCCAAACCTCGTTCTAAAATGGGAATTAGACACTATACAGAAAAGAAGTCACACGAAGTGCACCCTTCTTCATGATTTAGAAGACTCGTAGAGGAGATTGGTTTCGGCACAATTTATATGTACAGTTCACAAAATATCAAAGTTGTAAAGACAATATTTAGCACATTGATGCCAACATGTAAAAAAAATCAGATAATAAAATATGCCAAATACAACAGTTATTCCGAGCCCGAATTCTAAAGAAATCCCCAGCAGAGTCGCCAGAGCTGTCACACCTCTTTTTTACACACCCGCAAGGGTGCAAAGAGTTTTTCCAATTAAAGGACAATCGAGATGGGATTTATTTTAATTATTTCAGAGTCGCCACTTGGGAGATTTATGGTGTCCCAAGTCACCGGTTAAATCCCGAATCGAGGAAAAGAATGACTCTATTTAACAGTTCGCGAACCGGAAATCCGGATAAGGAATTCTATTAACCCGGGAGAAGGTATTAGGCATTCCCGAATTCCGTGGTTCTAGCACGGTCGCTCAACTGTCGTGTTTGGCTTATCTATCTGCTTTTTACAATTATGTACTTAGTGCAAGTTAATACCCCTTTACCGCTTTTATTATTGGTTGCGATTTACGAAAGAGAAAGTTGCTTAAAATATGCTTTCGAATCACGTCACATGAAATGCACCCGGATCCTCAACATATTCTTATTCAACATTTCGGGGTTTGGATTTGGGTTACATGAAATGCACACCCGTATTTAAAAGGGTAAAACTAAAATATGCGCCCGGATCGACTACTTATTTACACTGTTGAGAAAGGCGTGATATTCGTTAAGAAACGACGCATCTCGAAATCTAAGTATTTATATGTACATTTATGACGGCTATGTGATTAGTGTAACTATTGGGCGAGGCGTACCTTTGATTCAAATCTAAAGCGAACTACATCCCACTGTATCTTACTTAAGAGTTGATTCCAAATTACTTAAAACTTGCTACGAACCACACCGCATGAAATGCGCCTGTGGTTCCTGACACGCTTTGTTTACTCTTGCCCAAAATTGGGGTCGGGTCACATGAAATGCACCCCCGACTCTTTTTAATCTAATTACGTCATTCCGTTGAGTAACAACTCCCTAGCTAATCTTGCTTTTAGCATAAGGTCTAACGTTAACAGATTTGGAGATTACACACATGAGTAGGGAAGATTGAACAGAGATACAACAGACTAATTCGGGTTTACGTTCATATCTAATGATAGTGTATCTTTGGCCTAGCTACACTTTTCCATAACCAAGACTAACAATACAAGCTTAATTGGAGAATAACAGAATGTAATTGGACATGAGAGCTTTAGACGACTACATGTTTCAATAGACTTTATGCATAAGCTTCAAACTTCATTCTTTTCGAACCAAAGAACTACAATAACAGAGGTGTGTACCTGGAATGCGGAAGAACAAGGAAGAGTGAGCAATGGCAATGCAGCAACAGCGACAAGAACAGTAACAGGAGCAACAATCAAAGACCAATAACAACCCGCAGTAAACCAACAGCAACAACAACCAATGAACCAGCTACAACCCAACAACCAACAGTAATCGAACTTTATCGATCACTGAATTAGTGACTAAAACTTGAACCAAGCAGCAATAAACAACCAGACAACAACAAACAATACTACACCAGTGGCAAACTGGACCAGCCTCAACAATACTGAACCAGCAACAAATGACCAAGCAGTAACAACCAAAGGACCAGCAGTCACTTAGACCAACAACCAGTGACAAACTAATGAAACAACAACAACAACCAAACCAGGCAGCAAACTATAGACCAGCCAGCAACCAAATAATGAAACAACAGCAACAACCAACCCAGGCAGCAACAACTACACACCGGCCAACAACCAACAGACCAAGAGCAGCAACAAACAACCAGTGGCAGCAACAATAGACCAAAAGCAACTCAAGAGCTACCCAACTGAGATGTAACAGCAACAACCAAGACACAACATCAACAACAAATGCCTAACAGCAGCAACAAACGACCAGGGGCCACAAACTGGGCCAGCAACACCAAATGAATACAACAGTAACAACAATGGCCAAACAACTCAACCACTGGAGCAAACAATCGAAGCAGTGACCACAAATCCTATGAACCAGTAGCCTTTCTCTCTGTGTGACTGTTTTGTTTTTGCTCTCCAGACACTCTGTTATCACTGCCTATTTTTTCTCTAGTTCTCTCAGTGTGTTCTCCTGGTATATGCCTGTTATCACTGTTTTATCTCCTCTCCAGGTACTCTGAAAATGTCCCTACTGTATGTATCCCCCCTTTTACTCTCAGATTGTCTCCCATCTTATAGCTGACCAGCAGCCCCTAAGGTTACCCCTACCCTGACTCCCCAACCCATCATATTCCCCGCAAACCCACTATCTACTGTCCAAGGTATGGACTCCAGCATTAAACAATGAGGCTGGGGGCAGGGCATCAGTGGGATACCCTGCTGTGCAGGTTCCACTAGCCCCTTTATGGGCAAGTGATTTAAATAAACAATCTCAATTAAATCCTAACTCTGTAAACAATTAACTCTTTAATCCAGAATTAAACAAGCAACCAAATCCCACACTTGCATTGCATACGGGCAGGCCAGGGCAAATTATACAAACAAATCGAATTGTTGACGATATTAAACGAACTAGGCATTGAATTCAAACAACAATTGGTAAAGAATAGGAATCGACCACATAAAAGGTCCGTTGAAGGAGGAGAATAGATCAACTGATATGAGAAATTAATAACAGATAAAAATAGAAACACAAACCAAAACAAGCACATATGTTCACACAATTGAATTGAATTGACCAGAGAATGAATGGATACCTCATAAGAAAACTGCCGACCCAGGCTTTGAACCAAAATTTGTGAACTATTGAAGCCAAACGGGCTTTAATCAAGATGTTCTCGATTGAGAACACCTAGACTAAAGTCCCTTGGACTTCAATTACGCTAACCCGGCTTGAATTGAGTTTCTTCAAAAATTAGGGTTCTTGGGCTCGGATTTGGGGCTTTTGCATTTTTGGTTAGATTCGAAGCAAACCAATGTCAATTGGGAGTGTGGGGGAGGTGTGAGGAGACCGTGGTGTGAATTTGGGGTGATTTGGCATTGGTTCGAGTTTGACTCGAATCTTCAAATGAAGATTCGAGGAGCTCCGGCATGATTCGAGGTTAGTGGAGGCTGGGTTCGTGATGGGGGAGGTGAGGGGAAGGCTTTGGCATTGGTTTGGTGGTGATTGGCCTACCGGAACCGCCGTGAGGCGATTTCCGGCAGGCGGAGTACGGCGGAGGAGGGCGGCGTTACACCGGGCTTTGAGAGCTTCTGAGGGACGAAGCAGGGGGGGTCTGAAAGGGGGGCGGGGTAAGGGATCAGGAATATATACCACGCGTGGGATGGGATCTAGGCCGTTGGATCAACTTAGATCGACGGCTTGGATCTACCCACTTAATGAAACGATGTCGTTTGGGTGAGTCTTGGACCGGGTATGTTTGGAATTAAAGGATTAATCTGGGCCGTTGGATGATAAAATCCAACGGTCCAGATCGAATGCCACAATGACAGAGGCTGGACGGATTGGGATTCGTTTGGGCCTGGTTTTCCTGGACTAAACTATGGCCCAATTTGATCTCATTACTACACATATATATATGTACATGTATATATATATATATATATATATATGCATACAATTAACCCACACAATTATATATCACCTAAAAATGTAAATCACATGACTTCGATATCAAACACTAAAAATGCAACACCTAGCATATATTTTGTATTTTTAATTTAAATAAATAAACGTGCACACAAAAGATAAAATAACACAAAACCAACAAAAAATCATACCCAACACGAAACTATTTTTATTTTTGAATTTTCTGGGAATACTTCTCAAGTAAGGCAAAAATCACGTGCTCACACCGGTCCATACAGTAATGAGTTTTCCGATTATTGCTCAGTCGATCGACTGCTTTGGAACACCTCCGTCCCAATGATCTTCTTCGATATGGTTGAGTATTATTCCACATAGCGTGTGCTTCGCCAGTTTCACCGTCTCCATCCTATACCGGGGAATCCTACATAGGTGCATATGCACTATCAACGAAATGATCGTACCAGGGTGGACGATATATTTATGGGATGGCTAGAGCAGTAGGTCCATATTTGGGAGCAGCGAGGGTACCGTATTCCGGCACCACCTTCATTTACCTAGGAGGCCACTATTTAGCTGTATACGTCATGGTACCGCCGTTACACCTGACTGATGATCGGGAACCCTATTCATCTACTTGACGAGCGCTACAGACCATACGCCGGGAAACAAGAGGCACTGGTATATTTATGTGGCTTATTAATATCATATAATTGTGATATAACAATTTTTAATTAATATTTTAAATATTTCACAGGCTATTGGGCATCACCTGGTCTACCAGTTGGGACAGGAGATACAGCAGCATGGCCACAATGTTGCAATCGTTGAGTATGGCCGGCGGGTGGCAAAGCTGGCTCGTCGGACCCTGTTTCAAGCAAGAGATGGCACGAGGTTGGATCACGAGGCTCAGTATGTGGCGCTAGAAGACTACCATCGAGGTAGGTATGTCCCATGAGGCAGGGTTAGGGAACAATGGAGGGGTGTCCCACGGGGTCGTGGGGGATGGCGAGGAGGTGCTCCCCAGCAAAGGGGCACAGAGGCATCTGTCAACCCACCTGTTGACGGACATGATGAGGATTTTGGAGATGAGGACTTGGAGATGATCAGCAGGGATATATCCCTCGGGTAGATAAGCCTTCTAGCAGCATGCCATCGTACAGCCTTCAACTATCTCTGCCACCATTACAGGACACCCCGTTAGGAGCATTGTTGATCAAGGGTACATTCGACGAGGATGTAGACCAGTTCTTTGCAGGCGCATGTACCGCAACTAAGCATCGGTCGACCCGAGACGTGGATAGAGGGCGCAGGTTAAGTTATGCCTCATCCCCCGCAGTTGATGCGTATCTACCACAAGTGTAGGTATGTTTTGTATTACTATAAATTTTTAATTTGTTTTCTTTTCCTTTATGATTTCCCATAAATTAATTTTTAATTTTCTTATTAAGGCTTTTTTTCCCAGCCTACACGGAGGTCGATGTATGCGCTGATGAGGATACCACGGAGGCCGACGAGACCATGGTGAGAAAATGGCTTTGACTTAATACTAATATACTCCCTCTGTTTCAATTTATGTGAACCCATTTGATTGGGCACGGAGTTTAAGAAAAGAGAGAAGACTTTTGATCTTGTGGTGTAAAATGAGGCACCTTTATTTTGTGTGGCTATAAATCATTGCATAAAGGTAAATTGTTTCCAATTAAGAAAAGGGATCATTCTTTTTGGCACGGACTAAAAAGGAAATAGGTTCACATAAATTGAAACGGAGGGAGTACATTTTTCACATGTTAAGCTTAGTACTTGTTTTGTAGGCTGCTGACGGCCCGACGGCCTTTTCTATCGATCTTGCCAGTTGTACTGTCGATGTTGCTGCGCATCCTCACATAAAAAGGCGACTTGATGATGATGATCCCGATAGTGTAGCCGGGTATCAGGGGATGCAACTCAGGCCAGCAGCAGCACTAAAGCACATATGCTGTAGAACTCATTGATTTACTTTTGTTTGTACTTTGTAAAAATACTATATTATGTGAGTAATGGCAACAATTACATTTTAGCAATAATTTTATATTAACTGCAGTTGAACAACAACTTTATTTTAACAGTGCAATACAAACACAAACATAACTTATGAAACAGAATTTGAACAACAGTTTTATTTTTACATGACAACACAAACACAAAATGAGCGCACCTAAACATATACATAACAAAAAATAAACAGTATAACTAATAAAAATACTTGACAAGGGAAACACAAAAATACGTTACTACGCTCAACAAGTACATGTCATTATTTACTCATCACCGCCTAGTATGCTCCGGTCCAACCACTTGAATTGGTCTTCTAGCCCTTTTTCTCTTCTTCCACCTCCTTGAGTTTCGCCTTTAACTCCACAATTTCTTGCTTAGATTGGTGTTGTCTTTCCCACTACCTCTTACACACATCATGAAGATGGTACAACTTGTCTTTGTAGTATTCCTGCTCACATGGTTCATCAATCTATACAATTAAAATTATATGTAGGTACGTCGGGTTGCCTATAAAAGGTGTTCATACATGCTCAGTAGCCGCGTCCAGCTTCTTCCAACATTCGCTCATCATGCTTTTATTCTCATAGTCGCACCTTGGTTAAGGGGTTGTTGAGACATTTCTTAAAGATAAACTTTGGTTTTACGTAATTTTTGCTATATGTTAAGCACAGAAAATAACTAGAATGCGCTCGTTATTTATATGCAAGATTTCACATAAAATATAGTATTATACCACGCTTTAGATATTAAATTTATCCGAAACAAAATAGCTTTTTTCACATGGCTTTCAGCTTTTTTACAACAATAAGACAACTCAAAAAATATAGTATTATACTGCGCTTTTATTATTTTTTCTGCAACAAAATAACTTTTTCTACAGTCATTTCAGCTTTTTTGAGAACAATGAGACAACTCACAAATAAGTTGAATATTTGACCAATTCATGAAGAAAACACTACATTATGTAAATAATGGCAGCAATTATATTTTAACAATATTTTTATTGTAACGGAATTTGAACAACAATTTTATATTTATATGACAACACAAACACAAAAAGAGCGCACCTAAACATACACATAACAAAAAACAAACAGTACAACTAATGAAAATACTTGACAAGAGTAACATAAAGATACAATACTACACTCAACATATACAAGCTACTATTTAGTCACGACCGCCTAGTATTTTTTGCTCCAATCACTTGAGTTGGTCATCCAGCTTTTTTTTCTTCTTCCGCCTCATTGAGTTTCTCCTTCAACTCCTCAATTTCTTGGTTGGTTCGGCAGTCTCTTTCCCATTGCCTTGTACACAAATTATGAAGAGAATAAATTCTCTCTTTGTAGTATTTCTGCTCATATGGTTTATCAATCCATACCTCAAAATCACATTTACGCTCGTCGGGTTGACTATCAAACTTTTTCATACACGTCCAATAGCGGTGTCCACCTTTTTTCTAACCAATTGTACATACTACAATTATTTCCGCAATAGCACCTTGGAACATAAAGGGGTTGTTGAAACATTTTCTAAAGAGAAACTTTAGTTTTATGAAAATATTTGTTATTGGTTATTGTTAAGCGCAGAAAATAACTAGAATGCGCCCGTTATTTATAGGCAAGATTTCACATAAAATATAGTATTTGTTATGAAATAATAAAAGAAGAACAACAATATTGCAGAGAAAGAGGAAATTCTTATTGAATATTGGGATTAATTACAATGGAGTAGAACCATGTATTTATAGGGAGATGGTGACTTAGCCATCAAGTAATAAACCTTAGAATCTCTCTAAATATAGACATTCACTATAAATAGAATTCTATTTATAACACTCCCCCTTGAATGTCTATTCAATAAGTAATGTGCCTCATTAAAACCTTAACTAAAATAAAACCCAATGGGAAAAAAATCTAGAAAAGGAAAAAGAGTACACATATCTAATAATACGCCTTTGGTTGCCTCGTTAAAAACCTCGCAAGGAAAACCCAGTGGGACAAAACCTTGTAAGGGAAAAAGAGTGCAACGCGCATTAACTCCCCCTGATGAGAGCATTAATTCACATCCTTAAGTCTTCGCATCCCGATCTTGTATACTAGCTTCTTGAAGGTTGACGTCGATAAAGATTTTATATCAGTTTCGATGAATTTTCATAATGACATAACATAGAGATCTCTTCATTCATATATTCAGGTACCTGAATCTCTCATGAGATATTATAAAGTGTTATATCATGTGATCTTCTAGATCACTTGCCTCCTTTATTATGATCATTTGCTCATCTTCTTTATCAAGAAGTTTATTTGAAACCGATTGTCTATACGCTTTAAGCTTACCATAAACTTTGTCCTTCTAGGACTTAATATGAGCATTTGCAATGAGAATATAGTTACTTTATTTGGGTCAGCAAATGCGCCTGACATGCTTTGCAATAAATTGCACATGAATTATCCTTTTATGAACTTCAAGTTCATATTATTTTATTCTAGGATCTCGATGTATAAATGATAATTTATTTCATGTAACATTTCTCAACTGTTGTATCTTGTCTCCCCCTCATGTTAGAAAACCTAACTTGTTTCCTCAACTTTGAGAGTTTATCTTTTTGTGTTATGGTGTTAATCAAAATATACACCGCACATCAATAATAATAAGATAGAATTATTTGGTTCCTGGCCTTGAACCACTTGTGAGGGGAGAAAATAATATACTTTCGTCTATAACGTATATCAAACTGATATATATAAATTTTGTTCTCATAAGCAATAATTTAGCTATTAAGTGGAGGCACTTAATAAATCATTTTGCTAAACGAGTTGTGATGTAAACCAACTTATCAAAATGAACTATCTTGAATAGGAAATCTGGAAATTATGCTCGAAATTAAATTATTGAGCAAGTTACCTCGCACATACCGGTCATGTTGTGGGTTAATAATAATTGCACATGTAACCATCTCATAGATGGATCTTATGTGGTATACATGACAGGTGATTGGCTCATATTCACCTTTGATATTTTCATTCCTGAGATTCAATCCCTATTTTAGTTGGTATATTAATTAATGAGAAGAGGCACATAAAAGAATTCGTAAAGAACTTTCTAGTTCTTTAATATTTACCCATGTGAATTCTCTTTATTTTTGCACATCATACTTAAATTGATATGGGTAAATCAATTATGCCAACTGAATAAAATCAATATTGATAAACTTCAGGTTTACACCATGATGTGTGCAATTATGAATAAACTCCAAGTTTACTATAATATGAGTTTTTATATCAATATTACTTTATTGTGGTATTCTTTGTTTATGTAGTACAAATTGGAGAATAAAGTGGGTAGTTTTTCACATACATATTACCCCGTTACAAGTTGTATTAATAGAAGATATTAAATTTTTCCTTTATTTATAGTCTCAATATAATCAACTGTTTTCGCATATGTTTGGAAACTGAATAAGTTTCTTTGAAACGTACTACAACACAATACCTTATTGGTTTAATTGTGTTTCTCCAAAATAGTAATAATTGGCTCTTCTAGAGCTCTCAATTAATTTTGTACTACCACATATTCATCAACATCCATGTGGTGAATATCTCTTTTAAAGAAAAAGTTATATCATTATGTGTATGGTCAAAATTATATACAAGATCTGTTTCTTACATTACCGTTGTGTTTTAATAATCACAATGCCAAAATATTTTGGCGTACAATAGGTGCATGACCAATGACCATTCATGTCATAATAATGATATTATTTATGGTATCATCTCAAACCTTCTACTAGAGGTGAGTGTGGTATGTTCAATATCAATAGCAGGTTCATATTCTTTCAAGAATTAATATGTCTTCATAAATCAGATATTATCACACTACCATCATGAATGGACCATAATCATCTTTGTGTACTATATAAAATCTCACGTCAAATCGATGACAAATATTACCTTCACAGAGTAAAGGATTATTTTGAGAATCCTTATTATTCTCATTATCATAATGATTACGATTATAATTTCGTCTATTGCCACGTCAACATCCATTGATATACAACAACAACAACAACAACAACAACAACCAGACTTATCACATACTGCTATCACATTCTCTAAAGGAAATGGGAATGGGGCAAATTCAATTGGACGGATTTTCACTTCTTGTGCGCACGATCATACATGACTTTGATCATGACAAGACATAGAAATTTTACCACTTCATTTGGGTGTAATTTCTTAAAAACTCCATTAAAATTATAATCAAACTTTGTTGTCTTTGCCTGTATATAAAAATCAAATTATAGAATTTCAAGAATTTGAAAGAGAAAAGTAAAATACTTACATTAAGTCTAAAATAATAAAAGAAGAAAAACAATATTGCAAAGAAAGAGAAAGAGGAAATTTTTATTGAATTTTGGAATGAATTAGAATAGAGTAGAACCATGTATTTATAAGGAGATGGTGATTTAACCACTAAGTAATAAACCATAAAATATCTCTAAATATAAATATTCACTATAAATAAAATTCTATTTATAACAGTATTATAACACTCTTTAGATTAAAAGATAAAACGTAGTATTGTACCACGCTTTAATATTAACGTATTTCCGAAATGAAACAACTTTTTCATATGGTTTTCAGCTTTTTTATAACGACAAGACAAACTCAAAAAAATGTAGTATTATAATGTGCTTTACATGTTAAATTTTTGTGCAACAAAACAGCTTTTCACATGGTTTTCAACTTTTTCAATACGACTGACAACTCAAAAAATATAGTATTATATCACACTTCACTTATTAAATTTTTCTGCAACAAAACAACATTTTCACATAGGATTCAGCTTTTTCAGTACAACAACAGTCTTTTTCAATACCACGATTTACTTATTATATTTATTTTTTAATATGTCATTTTTTTGGTCCACAATCTTGGTCGCCTTCACACAATCTTGGTCTTATTTACAAAACACCAATATGTTTAATATTCAAAAAAATCATATCAAAAGGCACGAGGTTAAAAATAAGATGTAACAAAATTATGGAACATAATTTTATTTGATAAATATTGCAACATATATCTTTTGCACACATATGCAACATTTACGCACATAAGCAGTGCCACCAACATCCATTCGTAACCGGCATACTTGGCAAATTATCAAGACAGAAAATTCTATTAATGAAATGGCACATAGGACTCATACACTCTTGATGGAGGTGGAGTATGCTTCCTCGTCAGCTCAAGTTGGCAAATTATCAAGATATAGAATATTCTATTCATCAAATGGCACATAAGACTCATATGCTCTTGGTGTAGCGGGAGGTAGAGAAGCATGCTTCCTCGTGAGCTGAGGTTCAAGATTCACTTCATTATAAGTAGCAATTTAACATGATACTCAGAAGGAGAGCTATAAATTATTTTTAATAATTTACAGTATAATACATTGAATCACTTTAACGGCTAATTTTCTATTAAAGTAATTCATAATATTATACTGCAGATTATAAAATTATGTAACTTTTTTTCTAATAATAAAAAGGCATTTTATGTCAAAAATGACACTATTTAATTTTCAGACCTGAACAACTAGAGACCACAACAACAGGATATACAACAAATTTCTTTTAATATCTAAAAAAATTCAATGTTAGTGAATTTCCTTGAAAAATTATAGTAGATTTATTTTCTGACAAAAAAAAAAGTTGAAACTAGAAGAATTTTCAAACAAGTTCAGATGAACAAAATATAGGAAATTGAATGCCTCAGAGATCTTGGTGGATAAAGAATCATCAAATGGAAATTTTGAAAATCACCATCAAGAGTAGCAAATATCTTTTTAACATCATCGGCCATTTCATATGAAAAAATAGATAATTAAAATCCATGAAAATATAAAAGTAACTGGATAAAACAAAAAATATAGATTCGATTATGATGAGGAAGTCAGAAGTAGCTGGTTGTAGTAATCACAGTATCACAGTATGTACATCAGTGGGAATCCGAATGATTTCTTCATCATCCTTACGCAGCATAATCGAAAAATATCCCAATGTTTCAATATTTTGAAAATAAAAAATTAAAATCAAATATGTGAAATAAAACAAGAGAAAATGTATCTGCCTACTTACCGAAATACCCTTTAGCATAAGCAATAATTCGGAGCTAAAGGTAGACACACACATATATAGGAACAAATACATATGCAGTAATTTCATATAACGTTATAATAGATCCATTTCCATTCTTCATTAGAATAGAATCAAAGTGTGCACTTCATCCGATCCACTAGACATTGAAATCTCCTTTATTTCTTGAAACTATGCAACTAAAAAGTGTGCAGTTATTTATCAAATTTGAATTTATGAATAACTGTTTTCCAATCACAATGGATCGGATGTTTTTGCATTAGACAGTAAGCCTCATTACCAAAGCTAACGCTATTTCTTCACATGTTCAAAGCTAAAGTCGATGCTATGAATACTAAAGTTGGTATATTTGCATATCAATCTATTATCTCAAAGTCAGAAATAAGTCACGAAAAATAAGAAATAGTTGAAGGGCATCAGTTCTCCAAGGTGATATATAGCATCAATGAAAAGTTTCAGACGCAAATTACCCATTAAAATCATGAGATTCCTCATCTGCCCATAAAATCAAAGAAAAATCTTTGAAATCAAGTAGTAGTAAATGGTCAAAGATAATAAGCGATCAGAACCTGTCGGGATTCACTGTTAACATCACACAAAATTAGTCAGTGGATTGACAGACAATGAATTCTATCGTCAACTCGCTCTGTTAAGAATTGATCCAAAAAAAATAAGAAACATGAAAACTCACTGAACTAAAATTTAAAACCAAAACTAAAGTAAAGCAACAGCAAAAGAATTAAGGAAATATAATGGGGACTCAGTTTATGGGTGGTGATATATCAGGATGGTCGGCAAGGTGGATTTACACCATTACGACGAACGAGACCAATCTGAAAAGTAGTCGTCATTGTCCTCATAACACTTTTCAATCTCAAAATAATCAAAAGGAATTTAGAACGAAAACAAATTGAGAGTCATCAGATAGGAGCGAAAGACTAAAGTAGTTTTATAATCACAAATAACTTCATGTGAACTATGCAACTAGTCATCATTTGACCCCCCGTTGACTACTTCAAACACAAAAGAATCAATTATTGAATTAAAAGTACAAAAAAATTGATAAAATTGTAGCCTCAGAAGGAAGGCAGTAGTATAGTCGTAATCATGATTTTCTCATTAACGCAAAATAACTACATCATCATCGGCAAAAACTAAAACCAAAACTTAGATTCAGATTAAATCACCATTTAAAACCTGAGATAAAAGATAAAAAGAAACAAATAATTTTCTCTGAAATTCAAATGGAAAGAATGTGAAGGATTTAAAGAGACATAAAACGGCCTCATAGAGAAGATTAGAGTATTCAACATGAGAAAATTCAGACATATGCTTGTCTATTAAATAAGTCTAATCATTGGCCAAACACAATAGAC
This sequence comes from Nicotiana noctiflora, assembly GCA_032618575.1. NCBI lineage: Eukaryota > Viridiplantae > Streptophyta > Magnoliopsida > Solanales > Solanaceae > Nicotiana > Nicotiana noctiflora. The sequence goes on along the minus strand of JASVEL010001920.1, from coordinate 161,135 downwards.
GAAAAAATAGAAGAAAAGAAAGGAATAGAAGCTTGCGTTGAAGCTATTTTCTTAGAAGAACGGTAAAAGCTTACTAATGGAAGAGCTAAAGCAGATCGGCGGTAGGACAACAAAAACCAAAGCAGTCAGAAAAATGAATCTGCGTAAAACCTAAGGAAGGAAGGAGCTTATATAAAGAGGAGAAATAAAGACTAGGGTTTTATTAGAGGAGAGCCCTCAGCCCAGCTAGTGTCATATAAATATATTGAATAGGTGTAGTATGTAGTGACTTAATTAGATAGTCTATAGAAGCTGTTTTTTCAAAACTTAGAGCCAGTTTGGTCAAAATCTGTTTATTTTAAAAAATACTTTTGGACAAAAAAAATAATTTGTGTTTAATTAATTCATTTAAGAAGTACTTTTTGTAACATTTGGTAAATAAATTGTGTTTGGCCAACATTCTAAAAAGTACTTTTGAGTGTCAAATTACCAAAAATGATTACCAAGGTCTTATAATTCTTTTACGTTTTAATGAGCTCAAATATTTATCATAATAGACTTTTATTATTTTTTATTTTACTTAATTAAAATATAAAATATAAAGTAAGCAAACATATTAAAGATTTAAATCAATTTTACATATATAGCTATACCAAAGCATATACTATTATCTAGTATAATTACTTATTGTTACATGATGATTTGAATAATCAAAATACATCATTCAGTATGAATTAGGAGTGTATTCCACATATTACTATATATTTTATAATCCCCATGAAATAATACGTAAAGTCACTCACACATGAAAATATTTATCAATAATTTCATCTCTACGCCTATCACACAGCGCCTCCATATTAGTAGAATACTTACCTTGAATTTATAAAGGAATATCAGAAGGCTCAACTCCTCTCAATCTCTGCAGTAATGTCTTCATTAGCATAATAACTGAATTACTTATCGGTAAAAAAATATCGTCGGATGAAATTATGTATTGACAACTGATAGCTGTAACAAGATAATTCTTAGTGTCAAACTTGAAATATGACATTGAGCATAAAATAAAATTATTTTAAATATTTAAAAAATTATTATTTCGTAAACACATAATAATTAATTATGCTTAAATTCAAATTCAAAAAGAGTAACCAATTATTAACAACACTTAATGCATAATTTAACTTTTTTTAACATTTAAATTCAAAAAATAATAATTAGTATTACCTAACTTACTAACTTTGACCTAAATTGCGAAGTGGCCTATTATCAGGCTGCTACTTAGCTTAATGTGTGATATTTTTTCTTCTTCTTTTAGTAATATATAGATAGACTATGCGATATAATTGTAAATGTTTTACCTATTTGTAGGTAGTTTTCACAAATTAGATTTGATAACTCTTTTAAAGATTCAAGAAATAACGACATATACTAGAAGAGGAAGAGAGTTCATAATCCAAAGAAGAATGTCGATAATTTAGAAACTTACAAGACATTACAAAAAAAATCAAAAACAAGAAAAGTCAATAAAGAATTTAGAAAGTTACAATATGCTTAACGTATACGATATTATTAATTTTAATAGAATGATAAAAATTAGAAACAAAAATGAAAAAAAAATTTAAATTAGTAAGGGATAATTTGAAAAATATAAATTTATAATGAGGATAGTTTTATCTTAAATAAATTAATTTTTTATTCCTGTTTCTACTTCTTGGAAGAAGCTAGAATTTTCTCTTCATCCCAAAAGCAGAAAAATTACTTCTACTTCTCGCAAAAGAGTAAATAGTTTTGTTTTAGTGGGTAGCTGTGTCAAAACCCCGTATTTTTGGCATCCGAGAAGCTTGGCAAAACAGGCTCTTAGTCTTTATATAAAAGGGGATCTTTATATAAATAGCCGTCCATGTTTACTTTTTACTTTTTTTAGCCATATATGTATAGTTTATACATTATTTGTACATAATTATACACATACAATATATAAGTTATGCATATATTATACGTTCATCGGCTATTTATAATTTAAATTTTTACATGTGTATACCATATAACAAACCTTATTACCAACCATGTTTAAGGTTTGTGTTTATTATATTTAAGCATACCAAGTTTCAATTTATGTACCATAATTCAAATTAAGGCTTTAATTAAGTTATCATTAAATGTAGGAGTGTATTTAGGGATAAAATCTCCCAATTTATTTTGTTACCCGCTTCTCTCTCTTCTAATTTTTAAATTTTTCGTTCCTCACCCCCCCACGACAATGCTGTACCTGACAATGACGATGATGTACCTGACAATGGTGATTGATCTCACAAATACAACTCGATATATTCATCATCAGAATGGAGGAAAGAAGGCATCAAGCATGTAAAGGTTGGTACATGGTAATAACGTCATGGAAGCAAATAGGTGGTAGGGGAGTATTATTTATCCTTGAATTATGGTGGTTCTGATTTTCAAACTCTTCATGTGTATTAGATAAGGCCACGAGTTTCTGGAAACATTTTAATTTGTCTCAATTTTGAGGTTTAATTGTCGTTATTTTATATTTTTATATGAATCGTTAATATATTTGTAGTTAAATTGTAGTTTATATTTGTGGTAGATTTGTAGTTGTTTTCAGTGGTTTTGTAGTTAAATTGTAGTTATACTGATATTTTTATTATAGTAGTTGTTCTCAGTTATTATGTAGTTAATTGTATTTTAATTGTAGTTAAATGTAGTTTATTGTACTCAATCCATTATATAGTAATTACCCGCCTTGTAGTTTAATGTAGTATAAATGTAGTAATTTTGTAGATACTCTTAAAAATAATACAACTTTATACAATATTAAAACTGATTTGTAGTTTATTTGTAGTTTTGTTGTAGGAATTTTATAAAAAGAAATAGAAAACTTTGATTGGCAGATTTACCCGGTAACCGTGCTTGTCGTCTATAGTATGCTGCCCGAAATAAGATTATGGCATATAATAGTAAGATGAAGATGTCAAGTCCTAATCCTAGCTACAACACTGTGTGTAATCACATTTTTATTCCAACCTTGGTGTTGAGGTTTATCCAATAATTGTCATTATAGGTTGTAGAGTGTAGAACATTGTCTGATGGATTAGTCAAGGAGCACTTAAGCTGCCATGATACTCTCCCCATAGCTTCTGATTGTCCACCAGTCGAGAATTATTGGCCATCTTAATTAGCTGTTAACAAAATAGTTAGTTGTTATGTATAAATTAATAGGGACAGAGAGAGAGGCGGCATATTAGGAAGATTTGTAGCTGTTAAGGTCACGAAATCAATAAGGATATTCTTTTCCTGATTTTTAGCGCGTCATATTAGGAAGATTTAGCTACTATTAATTACTAATTAATGAATGGTATAAAAATTGTAGAAAAATAATGCACAAGGCAGGTAATTTACCAAATATGCACATTTTTTGTAATAAGGTTTCATATATGGTATAGATAGGAAAAAATTCCTTTTTTAATCACTAGTAGTCTAGGTTGTTACATATGGTATCAGAGTCACTGGCAAGGGTTGTTTATCTTATTTGGCCTTCATTAGAAATGTTGAGGCCGAGACACCCAGTCTTGATTCGGTCCCCATTGTGAGGGAGTTTCCGGACGTATTTCCAGCAGACCTGCCGGGCATGCCGCCTGACAGGAGATATCGATTTTTATATTGACTTGGTGCCGGGCACTCAGCCCATTTCTATTCCTCCCTATCGCATGGCACCAGCGGAGTTAAAGGAATTGAAGGAACATCTTCAGGAACTCTTAGATAAGGGTTTCATTCGTCCGAGTGTGTCACCTTGGGGTGCATCGGTGTTGTTCGTGAAGAAGAAAGATGGCACAATGAGAATGTGCATTGATTACAGGCAGCTGAACAAGGTAACAGTGAAGAATAAGTACCCATTGCCTCGTATTGAGGACCTATTTGATCAGCTCCAGGGAGCTAGTGTATTTTCTAAGATTGATCTTCGATCGGGCTATCATCAGTTGAAGATCGGGGACTCGGATATTATGAAGACAGCGTTCAGGACGCGATATGGGCACTACGAGTTCCTGGTGATGTCTTTCGGGCTGACTAATGCCCCAGCTGCATTCATGCACTTGATGAATAGTGTATTTCGGCCGTACCTTGATTCTTTTGTGATTGTGTTTATTGATGATATTCCGGTGTATTCACGCAACCAGGAGGAGCATGCACAACACTTGAGAGTGGTATTGCAGAGGTTGAGAGAAGGGAAGCTTTATTCAAAATTCACTAAGTGTGAGTTCTGGCTTGATACTGTGACTTTTCTGGGACATGTAGTGTCCAGTGATGGTATTTGGGTTGATCCACAGAAGGTCGAGGCAGTGTAGAATTGGCCCAGGACCTTCCTCAGCTACAGAGATTCGGAGTTTTCTCGACTTGGCAGGCTATTATCACCGGTTTGTTCAGGGTTTCTCATCTATTGCTTCACCGTTTACTAAGTTGACACAGAAAAATGCTCCATTTGTGTGGTAAGATGAATGTGAGGAGAGCTTCCAGAAGCTCGAGGAGGCTTTGACCACCGCTCTAGTACTTGTGTTACCATCAGCCTCAGGGTCATATACGGTGTATTATGATGCTTCTAGAGTTGGGCTCGGTTGTGTGTTGATGCAGGAGGGTAGAGTTATTGCATATGCTTCTCGTCGGCTAAAGCCCCACGAGAAGAACTACCCCGTTCATGATTTGGAGTTAGCAGCTATTGTTCATGCCTTGAAGATTTGGAGGCATTACCTATATGGTGTATCTTGTGATGTATATATAGACCACCGCAGGCTTCAGCATTTGTTTAAGCAGAAAGATCTCAATTTGAGGCAGCGGAGATGGCTTGAATTGCTTAAAGACTATGATATTACTATTTTGTACCATCCCGGAAAGGCCAATGTTGTGGTCGATGCATTAAGCTGGAAGGCTATTAGTATGGGCAGCCTGGCGTATATTCTAGTTAGGGAGAGACCCCTTGTAGTTGATGTTCATACGTTAGCTAATCAGATGGTGAGGCTGGATATTTCTGAGCCTAGTCGGGTGATGGCTTGTGTAGTAGCTCGTTCTTCTTTATACGATCGTATCCGAGAGCGCCAGTATGATGATCCACACTTACTTGTCCTTAAGGACAGAGTTCAGCATGATGATGCCAGAGATGTCACTATTGATAGCGATGGTGTATTGCGGATGCAGGGCCGGATATGCGTGCCCAATGTTGATGGCCTTCGTGAGTTGATATTGGAGGAGGCCCACAGCTCGCGGTATTCTATTCATCCAGGAGCCGCGAAGATGTATCAGGATTTGAAGCAACATTACTGGTGGAGGAAGATGAAGAAAGATATTGTGAGCCATGTGGCTCGGCGTCTGAACTGTTAGCAGGTCAAGCATGAGCATCAGAGACCTGGTGGTGTATTCCCAGCGTATTGATATTCCTAAGTGGAAGTGGGAAAGGATTACTATGGACTTTGTCAGTGGACTTCCTCGGACACGAGGAAGTTTGATTCAGTCTGGGTGGTGGTGGATAGGTTGACCAAGTCAGCTTGTGTGTACTACTTATTCCTTAGAGCGGTTGGCAGAGATATTCATCCGTGAGATAGTGAGATTGCATGGAGTTCCCATTTCTATTATATCGGACAGAGGTACCTAGTTCACTTCCCAGTTCTGGAGGACATTTCAACGAGATTTGGGTTCACAGGTAGAGCTGAGCACAGCATTTCATCCACAGACGGATGGGCAGTCTGAGCGCACTATTCAGATATTAGAGGACATGTTGCGTGCTTGTGTCATTGATTTATGTGGTTCATGGGCTGATTACTTACCTCTTGCGGAGTTTTCTTATAATAATAGCTATCAGTCCAGCATTCAGATGGCACCGTATGAAGCTTTATATGGGAGGCGGTGTAGGTCTCCAGTCGGTTGGTTCGAGCCCGGCGAGGCTAGGTTGTTGGGGACAGAGTTAGTCCAAGATGCCTTAGACAAGGTGAAGGTGATTCAGGAGAGACTTCGCACAGCTCAGTCGCGTCGGAAGAGTTATGCGGACCGGAAGGTCCGAGATGTGTCTTATTCAGTAGGTGAGAAGGTGTTGCTGAAGGTTTCGCCTATGAAAGGCGTTATGAGGTTTGGAAAGAAAGGAAAGTTGAGCCCGAGGTTCATTGGACCTTTTGAGGTGCTTAGGAAAGTTGGGGAGGTGGCCTATATGCTTGCTTTGCCACCCAGCTTGTCGGGAGTTCACCGGGTGTTCCATGTATCTATGCTCCAAAAGTACGTTGGAGATCCGTCTCATGTGTTAGATTTCAGCACAATACAGCTAGATGAGGATTTGACTTATGATGTGGAACCAGTAGCCATTTTGGGTCGACAGGTTCGTAAGCTGAGATCCGAGGACATAGCTTCAGTGAAAGTGCAGTGGAGAGGTCGTCCCGTGGAGGAAGCAACTTGGGAGACCGAGCAGGAGATGCGGAGCAGATATCCTCACTTGTTCGATGCTCCAGGTATGTTTCTTAACCCGCTCGCGGACGAGCGTTTGTTTAAGTTGGGGAGAATGTAACGACCCGTCCCATCGTTACGGGAATTACCATCCCGTTACCTTGCATTTACATATCTTATGCTTTTAAATCAGTATTTGAATATATCGGGTAAGTTAGGAGTGATTCGGGTTGGAAATGAAGCAAATAGCATGTTTGAAGGAAGCTTGAATATGGAAAGTCAACCAAGAGTTGACTATTGAGTTAGATTGCTCAGAACCGGATTCTGATGATTTGACTAGTTTTGGGGGATCATTTATGACTTAGGAGAGCAATCAGAATCGAATTCGGAGGTCTGGTGTAGTTTTAGGCTTGAATTGGCGAAGGTTGAATTTTGGCGAAAACCGGATGGTAGGTGAGATTTTGATCCGAGGGTTGGAATGGAATTCCGACAATTTCTGTAGCTTCGTTATGTGATTTTGGATATGTCTGCAAATTTTTAGGTCATTCGGACATCGTTTGATCGGGTTTTGGATTGAATGTTAGTTTCGGAAGTTTTGAAGAAACTTAGGCTTGAATTCGTGTGTAAATGGTGATTTTGATGTTTAGGATGGTGTTTTGGTGATTGGAACAAGTCCGTATCATGTTTTGGAGTATGTTCGTGGTTTTCGTTGGGGTCCCGAGGGCCTCGGGATGATTTCGGACCATCAACCGGGCATTTTGAACTTGGCAAAATCTGCAGAAAATTGCAGGTTACTGCCCAGGCATTTAAGCCTTTGCGTTCGCGTGGCATGGGCCGCGTTCGCGAAGGCCAGGCGGATCAAAGCATCGCATTCGCAAGCAGGGGTGTCGCGTTCGGGTAGGCCAGGAGTCTTGAGCTTCGCGATCGCGTTCCAGGGGTCGCGTTCGCGTAGGTGCGTGAGGGTGAGGCTTCGCGTTCGCGTGAGGGGTATCGCGAACGCGTAGAAGGAAAATAGGCGGCTGGGAATTCTGTTCATCTCGAACGCGTGGTGGAGCGTCACATTCGCGTAGGGTAAGCCAGAGTTGAGCATCGCGAACGCGTGGGAGGCATCGCGTTCGCGAAGAGTAAAAGGGAGCTGGGCATCGCGAACGCGTGGGAGCTCACGCGAACGCGTAGAACAAACGGGTCTGGCAGTGAAATTAAATTTCAGAACAGAGGGCTCACGGGTTCATTCACCCAAAACATAATTTTGAGCCCTATAGAGAAGAAAACACGAGGTAAATACTGAGATATCATCGGGTATTCATCGGAGGTAAGATTCTTGACTCAAAAACATAATTTTATGGTAGAATTAACATCAATCTTCATGAATTTGGGTAGAAATTTTGAAGAATTGTGGCCTAGGTATTGAAAACGGGATTTTGAGTTTTGAAAGGCCATTTGAACTCCAATTTCGATAAATTTTATATGCACGGACTCGTGGCGAGACGAGGATCGCGTTGGTACTAATTTCGGAATTTTCCGAGCAGCGGGCCCGGGGTCGGGTTTTACCAACTTAGTGTATTTATGCGAATTTCATGTAAATTGAAATGGGTTATGATCCTTTGACCCGTATTTGATATAATTATTGTGGTTTGACTAGATTCTACGCACGAGGGAGCGAATTTCAAAGGAAAAGGCATCGCGGACGAGTCTACGACCGACTAGAGGTGAGTAGTTTGTGTATATGGTAGCCTGAGGGTTCGAAACCCCGGCTTAGCACATTGTGACGCTAGTAAGGCGTGGCTCGCACACCGTGGCAGGTGCGGGATTGATTGTGACCGGGGATTGAGACTTGGTCCATCCCGGATGTGAATAATATGTTATTAGTGTTGGAAATACACTGTATTTGATATATTTGTGGGCGGTAAGCCTTGTTTGGGGCCTCGTGCCGACCTGTAGCGTCCTTAGAGGATAATATTTATGTGATAGCTATATTTGCTTAAATCACTGATCTCAGTCCTGAAAATTGAAATCACCTTTTTGATATGCTAAGTCACCGGCTTTTGCAAATTTAATAAAGTTAAAGTATTTTTCACAAATTATGAACTGGAAACTGGAATTAAGAAAAATGAACTGTTTTGTGACTTATTTGCTTATTGTGGACTAAGCATGGATCGGTCTGCATGTTGTGGGCTGAGTATGGATCGGGCTTCACGCCACAACAGATGATATGAATATTGTGCTTGGGCTGAAGGAGCCCATCCGGAGTCTGTATACACCCCAGTGAGCGTCGTCGACGTTAAACGAATCAAGTTACGCGCCGTAGCGGTCATGTGCATTGCATTGCATTCATGCATTGTTATTTACTGGTGCTATCTGTTGCTTGCTGTTGTTGTTAGTTCGTAGTAGGTATCGAACTGTTAGACATAGCTTTACTGTGTGGCATTTCGTGGATTTCTTATCTTCAGATATTTTATAAGCTTTTTACTCACTGAGTACTTAGTACTCACCCCTACTCCTCGCACCTTTGTGTGCACATTCAGGTACGCCGAAGGTTTAGCTTAGCAGTCTCGTGTTTGATCAGAGTTGTCGAGGTAGCCGCCTCACATCCATAGGACCCGACTCCTCCCCATCCCTTTTTATTTGTCTTTCCCTAGATTTTATACTATGTATTATTGGAGTCTTATTACATTTTACTTTTAGAGGCTCTAGACTCATGACCCACACGTCTTTGGGAGTGTATTCAGTATAATTCCGTACTTCTCAGTACTTTATTCATTATTATTATTATTGGAGTTCTTTAACTCATATATTCTTCTTGGGATGTCCATTTGGGACCGATATTCAATGTGATAAGTAGTTATTGATCTGGCTGGCCTAGCTTAATTGTTGGGCTCCATCACGACCGGTTTTACCACAAGCCACTTTGTCACACTACAATTTCAAAGGATTTTGCTTATGATTACACCTAGTCACAATATAAACTCAGGGAGTTTACGAATTTACAAAGGGATTTAAATCAATGCTTCTTGATAAGCAATTTAGGAGATACAATAAGTACAATCACAAGTTTGCAACTCAACTAGGATAATAACATGCTCACTTTAGGAAATGTTCCATAGTTGCGTTCAACTTTGTTCTTCAAGCTCGTGAGGATTGGTTTTTCTGTTTTTTTTTTTTGCGATAGGCTGAGAAACTGAAACCTTCAAGTGATGTTTTGTATAAACTCGTTATAAGTACACCTTGATCACATCACTTGAAATGATATGAGTACTTTATTTGGTTAGAGAATGAGTGGGCGCTAGAGACAATGCAGTGCGGCAGAAACAGTGCAGGCGGTAACTTCGTTTCCAGCTTTGTCTAATTGACTTTGTACTGCTGTGAGGAATCCACAAGCGTATCAAGTCCTTGTTTGGGTTCCTAGCTCCTGAAGCTATAGCAGTTCACCTTTAGCTGGAATCCGTTAAGCTTTGCAGTATAGTCCAAGTAGGTTAGGTTTCTTATCCGGTTCTTAAGTAAGTTTGTTAAAGCATCAAAATATAAGGTAGGAACATTTAAAACCTAATAATTTTCCTTTTTTTAATGATGACAAACTTAATCATTTAGAGCAGTAAGAACCAGATTTAGTACAGGAAAACACAGGTTCCCCCCGACTCTATGCCCTTTCGTAACTCACGTGTTCCCCCTGAGTTGATGGCATGTTAACTACTTTCCCCATTTTGGCATCGTTAAAAATAAATACAAACTGAATAATATCACAAAGAAGTCTAGCTAAGCTAACTCATGCTACATATGTTCACACAATCATAATAGAGAATAGAAACACAAATAGAGAGTACTATCATAATAAAACAAGGAGTGATATTAATAAAGCTTTAATAGGCCTTTGCATTTGGAAAAGCAAAAGGCAACACGGGATTATGCATTTGGAAAAGCAAAAGGCAACATTGGACTTGTTAACGGGAGCAGTAGTGCTTCATCCCAACCACATAAAAAAATATTCGCCAATATATCAAAAGAAAACCTAACAAACATGTCCAGAAATCGGCCACTGAAGGGGTACTTAGGGGGGCACTACGAGTAAAAGGCTTGGTAGCTCCAGCAAATGTTTGGAGAATGAGTTTATTCAGGCATTTGCCATCTTTTGCTCATTGAGCAGTTTTTCTTTCAAGTTCTCTACTTGCGCCTTGAGATCAGCATTCTCCTTTGTCAAACGAGCCATTTCATCAGTTGACATCGGAATCCTTTGGGCTTGCTGACCTTCCAGGATAGCATTCCTGGCCTTCAACCGACGAATTTCCTTAGCTGCATTATTTTGAGCATTGATAAGCTGTGAGATGGTTAATGTACTTACGACCCCTCCCCCTATTCTTTTCCACATACTCGCACTCTTCTAAAGTTGTCTGTGAGAAAGTCTGCTTCCTAGTCCCCACTTTGCCCGATCCCAATAGGACTTTAAATAATTTGACCATTGGAGTAAGCAAGAACCCATAGGGAAGGCCATTATTACCATCTTTGAAGGTGGAAACCTTTTGCATGTGTTCAATCATAATAACGTGCAGACTCATAGGAGTACAACTATTATGTTGCTCCATTAAGAATGGGTCAGACTTAGAAGTCACTAACCTCCTCTCAGTTTGAGGCAATAGAACTTTGTTAACTAATTCAAACAGTAACTAATAGACAAGGAGTAGCACTTTCTATTTTGTATTATCTTTCACCACGCCATTTTTGAAGTTATACTCACACACATCTTTGACACTGGACACACCAGTTGTTAGAACTTTTAAAATCTCGCCAAGCAACTTCACATCGAACACAATGTCCACCCCATTGACCAAAGCACAAATGTGGTCAGTCTCAACAGGAATGAGGCTAGAAAAGAAGCATTGTACCTTAGCCTCATATACCTTAGGGGCATCAATTTGAAATAGATACACCCAACATTGAAACTCGACCATTTCTAGAATTTGGCGTATACCAGCCATATCAAAGATTGTTGGGTCAGACGTATGCCTTATTAGAACTTTTTGATGCCTCAAGTGTTGAGAGTCAAGGCTGACTTCACTTTGCATTCTCTTCACAGAACCAGGTTCTTCAAAAAAATTGGCCTTGTGTTTGTCGTCTCTCCACTGATTTTTCCTTTTCCCTTGGATTTGACCAGCACACCCTCATCAGACATTGAGAACTCACTCACCACCTCTTTTATCCTAGACTTAGTGGTTGACCCATTCTTTATTGAGGTAGACTTCTTTTTCAAAGATCGTCTGTTAAGTGAACCAGGTTCATCGGGGGTTTCCTCTTCCATATCCACGATAGGAATCTCACTACTTACATGAACACCATCTTTCACCAACTTTCTCTTTTTCTTCTTACTACTCTTCTTGCTCTTTTGAAGAGCATAATCGTAGGCCACCTTTAGTTAAGCCTAGTAGTAGGTCATTTGGTTTTAGACTCGGGAGTGGACACAACCCTCCGCTTGCTTATGAAGCCATCAAAAGACACATTACCTAGGTCGTCTTCATCACTGGATCTCGATTTAGGTACTTGAATTTCCAGGGCACAACAGCAAGTGCAGGAACAACATTGTCCTGGAAATGAGAGCCCTGACTTGGGTCCTTCGGAGAGGGATTAGGTTCCTTATGTGATACCTCAGTAGTTTCTTCTAGTGCATTCTCTTTAACATGTACAATTGCCCCTTTGTTCCCTACACTTAGGACCTCATTTTTTCGAGAGATGATTTCATGTAATACACCATCCTCAGACACCACAAACATGGTTAAAACATTTTCTCTTCCTTAGAAGGTGCTACTACCACATGGAATCAGTAGTTGCGATGGCAGAACTCTTTATGACCTCCGATTTTTGACCTTGTTTTCCACATGGTCTTTGACTGGTGGGAGCCTCAAACGATTGGGAGGTCGGAGTAGCAATTTCAAAGGTTTTTGAATTTGGAAGAGATTGGAAAATTGGGTGAGTTGTGACAGTAGTGGGAGGAGTAAATGTGGGTGAGGAAGGCTTAGTGGGAGCGGAAGGTTCCAGAGGTTGATTACTAGGAGGGAAGACTAAGGAAGGGAAATTGGAAGTTGTCTCAACCATTGTGAAAGTGGTGTGGCTATGCTTTTGGGAAATTCTAATGTACGACTAATGGTGAGGAAGAGTAGAAAATAGGGGTTTCTAAAAGAAGAGGATAAGAGAGGAATAGGCACCTATTCTGAGATAGTGGTTGGGCGTGAAGAATTGCAGTGTTACAGAGGGAGATGGAATGATTAGAAGTCGTGACAGTAGGATCTAAAAAGTTGAATAACATGGCAGTTGTATTTTTTTACCCTTTTTAAGACGTGTATTAAAGGATGCACAGAACTACTAACCTTTGGTACAAGAACCAGGTTTTTGACCTCTTTTTTGAAAGAATCAATTTATCGTTCATGCACCGCATCTACAACTTCTATACTCATCATGCATGTTTACCTGCAACGGTATTGAAGTGAGTTAGACATGGCAAGAAAACACTTTTAGCCAGTTATTTCGTGAAGGTGATTTTCATAACCCACTCAAGATGGATCAGGTTCTCAATTTGGCTTTATAAGTCCCAACTTCACTCTGTTTCTTTCAAATTGTTCCTTGATTAGCGCCTTGGTGAAAATGTCTGCAATTTGATCTTCTGTCCCCAAGAACTTCATACCTATCATCTATTTCTCCACTTTGTACCTAAAAAAATGATGTCTCATATCAATGTGGTTTGTTCTTTGTGTTGAATTGGAATTCTTGGCCATTTTGAGTGCACTAGTGTTGTTACATAGAATGGGCACATATCAATGAGTACTCCAAAGTCCCCCAGCTGTTATTTGATCCCTAAAAGTTGAGCACACCAGGATTCTGCGACTATATATTCAACTTTAGCTGTTGAGAGAGCCACTGAATTTTGCTTCCTTGTGCCTCAAGAGATAAGACATTAGCCTAAGAAGTGAGCCATTCTAGAAGTGTTTTTCATGCCACAAGATATCATGCATAATCTACATCAGCATATCCGATTAGATTAAAATTTTCACCTGATGGATAATACAACACGAGGTCCTGTGTTTCTTTGATATATCTCGATATTCTTTTGGCAGCCTTTAAGTGAGATTCCTTGGGATTTGATTGAAACCTCGCCCACAGCCCCACACCAAATACAATATCAGTTCTATTGGCAGTGAGATAGAGGAGAGACCTAATAATGACTCTATACATGGTTTGATTCACAGGAGATCCAGTTTTATTCATGTCTAGTCGGGTGGCAGTAGCAATAGGAGTGTCTATCACCTTTGATATTTCAACATCGAACCTCTTCAAGAGCTCCTTAATATATTTTTGCTGGCAAATAGATATACCCTTTTGGGACTGTTTTACTTGAAAGCCCAAGAAGAAGTTCAGTTCCCCCATCATGCTCATTTCAAATTCATTCCCCATGAGTTTTGCAAATTTTTCACACAGAGAATCAGTTGTTGCTCCAAAAATGATATCATCAACACAGACCTGAACGATGAGCAGGTTCCTTCCTCGTTTCTTTAAGAAAAGAGTGTTGTTAATTTTTCCTCATTTAAGACTAATTTCCAAGAGAAACTTTGACAACATTTCATACTAAACTCGAGGAGCCTGCTTTAGCCCGTACAAAGCTTTGTCCAGTTTGAACACATATTCAGGGTGTTCATGACATTAAAACCCTGGGGTTGCTTCGCATAGACTTCTTCCTTAAGAAGTCCATTTAAGAATGCACTCTTAACATCCATTTGGAACAAGGTGAATTACATGTGAGATGCAAAAACGATCTGAATTCTAATAACTTCCATGCGAGCCAACAAAGCAAATGTTACATCATAGTCAATCCTTTCATCATAATTGTAACCTTGGACCACTAGCATGGCCTTGTTCCTTGTTGTAATTCCATGTTCATTGAGCTTGTTTCTGAATACCCACCTAGTTCCTATAATGGTTCAATCTGGGGGTCTAGGTACCAGGTGCCACACATTGTTCCTCTCAAACTGATGTAACTCATCTTGCATAGTTGTGATCCAATCTGCATCTTCAAGGCTTCCTTGATATTTTTGGGCTCTATCTGGGAGAGAAAGGCTGAAAAGGTAAGTGAATTTTTGGCTTTTGACCTAGTTTGTACTCCGAAATCTAGAGGAGTAATATTGTTGTCTATTGGATGAGTGCTTTGGTGTCTCCAGTTAGACGTTTGAGGTTTATTCTGAGGGGGAGGGCATGTTTGGCTGATTTTCCTCTATTTTTTTCTCAGGTGCTAGTTGAGTTCCCCGAACAACATCAACCACTCTTTCATCAACTTCAGTTGTTGTAATTAAAGTGCTTGGTTCTATTGAAGATGATACAACATTGTCTTCATTTGGCTCCTTTTCTTGACTCATCATATCTGCATTTCTATTTGTCATGTTAATGACTTTCGTCGGGAACTAGTAAGTGTTCTCCATATTGATCTTCATCAGCACTCTTCTTACATGATGGAGATTTGATAAAACTCATCAAAGATCATATGGACACTTTCCTCAACACATTGAGTCCGCTTATTGTATATCTTATAAGCCTTTCTTTTAGAAGAGTGGCCTAGAAATATTCCTTTGTCACTCTTGGCATCAAATTTACCAAGGTGATCCTTTCCATTGTCGAGAACATAACATTTGCACCCAAATGCTCTTAGGTGAGTCAGGTTGGGTTTTCTTCCATTCAATAATTCATATGAGTTTTTTCCCATAAGTGATATGATCATGCACCTGTTCACCAAGTAGCAAGCAGTGTTGACAACTTCAGCCTAGAAGTTCTTTTCAATTCCACTGTCAATCAGCATTGTTCTTGCCATTTCTTCCAGAGCTTTGTTCTTCATTTTTACTAATCTATTTTTCTGGGGCATACTGGGAGCTGAGCAGTTGTGAGTGATGACATTTTTATTGTAGAATTCAACAAATTTGACATTGTCCAATTCTATCCCATGATCTGATCTAATGCATGCTACTCTAGACTCCATCTTCACCTTGATTTTCTTTACGAAAGCCACAAACACCTCAACGGTTTCATCTTTAGTTCTGAGAAATAGAGTCCATGTGAATCTAGAGTAGTCATCCACTATCACAAAAATGTATCGTTTTCCTTATCTGCTTTGCACTCTCATAGGGCCATATAGATCCATATGCAAAATCTCTAATGGCTTTGAGGTGCTCACATCTCTTTTAGACTTGAAAGAGGACTTCACATATTTTCCTAATAGCACAGGCATCACTGACTTTTTTCATCTTAAATTGTGATATAAGCAGACCATGACCGAGTCCTTTTGAATTAGTTTGTTCAAAAGGAAAAGCTTGCATGGCCAGTCTTCTATGCCATATTTCATCATCATCAACAGCTTTCATACGACTCATATCACTACTCTATAAGGACTCGAAGTTAACAATATAGATGTTCTTGTACCTTTTGGCCACTAGTACTATTTTAATGGTCACAAGATCAGTGATTGTACATATTTTGGACAAGAATTCCATATTGTTACCTTTATCACAGATCTGAGAAACACTCAAGAGACTGTACTTAAGACCATTGACATAGTACACATTCTCAATAGAGTGAGTGAGTAATTTTTTGACTTTTCCAACTCCGAGAATGTACCACTTTTTCCCATTGCCAAAGGATACACTCCCTCTTTGTACGTCTTTTAGTTAAAGAAAGTCCGTGGTATTCCCAGTCATGTGCTTTGAAGACTTACTATCCATGAACCATTGTGGACCACTTCCTTTCATTATTCCCTGCACAAGAGATTAAGAGTTAGTTTTAGGAACCCAAGAAAGTTTAGGTCCCTTGTAGTAGGTAAGAGGATGAATAAGAGTTCTCTTGGTCTATGTTGGTGATGTGTGTTTTTTGTGAGTGGTACCTGGTCCTTCTTTTGTAGTCACCCTTTCAGCAAACACTTTATTTTTCTGAATTGATTGATTCTTGACCTGGACATCTTCCTTGAAGTGCCCAGTGTTCCCATATTGGGTACACGACCAGTTATCGGAGATAGCGACGTACTTGCTTTGAAGGGGGTTTCTCCCTTTGGAACCTTATTCCCTGTTGTTTTCACAATCACTAATGTGCAAGGCAGTGGTGGCTTCTAAGGACCAAGTCCACTTTAGGGACTTTTCAAGATCGTTCTTCACTCTTTCTAGATCAGTTTGGAGTTGCTCGTTTTTCTCAATTTCATCACACATCCTAGATCTCATAGCTTTCACCTCATTTTCAAGCCTGATGTCTTCCTTACTGGCTAGCTCCTTTCCCTTTCCAGAATTTTCAAATTTTGACTTAGTCCATGTTTTCACAATTATTTCCCTTAAGTCTGTAATTTTGGCCAACAGACCACCCTTTTCTTTTTTGAGGATTTCAATGGTTTTCTTATGCTCAGTAACTACAACCACTAAGTCGTCTCTAGTTTATTCAGATTCTTCTAATTCTAAGGTCAAAGAATCCATATCCTTCATAAGGCTATGAAAGGCAGTGATTAATTCATCAGCTAAAGACATAAGCTTTTTTGGAGAACAGGATTTCAGATTTCTCTAAACATCCCTGAAGTTTATAACTTTGTTGCTATTGTCTTCATCATCATCTGATTGAACCATCAAGGCAAAAGTTGAGCCACATCCAGTCTCATCGCCTTCAACCGCCATGATGGAACTATCACCACTATCAAGTTCATCTTCAGACTATCTCATCATAGCAGTGGATCTTTTTCTCTTGAAGTCCTTGAAGGGAACCTGGTTCGTCTTAGCTATTTTCTCATGGTATATTGGAGAATTCCTTTTTCAAGAGAGGTCAGTATTTCATGAAGTATCTAGGTTTTTTACACTTGTAACAAAGATCACAATTTTTTGGTCTGTTAGAGCCGTTCCTTTTTAGCATTTCTCCATTTCTTCTGACCATCTTCTGAAATCTTTTGGTTAAGTAATCCAAGTCATTGTCTTCCTCACTTGAATCATCGTTATCAGCTTTAAGTACCGAGTTCTTTTCCTTCCTAGATTCTCTTCTTTCAAAATTTTGTGGAGGAACCATGAGGATCCTTCCTAGGTGTTAGTCTGATAGGAGGAATCCGTTGTAAAATACCAATTTTTAGTTTGTATGAGTACATCAAAAGTAGAGTACCTGGTCCTCTCTACAGAATTTTGCTGAGAATGCTAATAAAATAGTATGTAAACAAGGCAGAAGATTTTTACGTGGAAAAATCTCACATAAGGGGATAAAAAAACCACGACCTACACCTATAGGCTTTTAACTTCACAAACTTACAATCTCCCTATGACACGCCATTTTACAATACCCCTATTGAAAAGACTTCAACTAACTTGTGATGCTTTCATCATAAGCCACTCTATAACTATCTTAGTTACAAAGGCTTTGACTAACTTGTGATGTTTCCACCATAAGATACTTTGTCACACTACGGTTATAAATGATTTTTCTTATGACTACACCTAGTCAAAACATAAATTCAGGGAGTTTACGAATTTACAAAGTGATTCCTAATCAATGCTTCTAGCTAAGCAGTTTAGGAGATACAATAAGTACAATCATAAGGTTACAATTCAACTAGGACAATAACATGCTAAACTTTAGGAGCTAGTCCGTAGTTGCGTTCAAATTTATTCTTCAAGCTCGTGAGGATTGATTTTTCTATTTTTTTGCGAGAGGCTTGAATGAGAAACTAAAACATTCAAGTGATGTTTTGTATAAACTCATTGTAGGTACACACTGATCGCATCACTTGAAATGATGTGAGCACTTTAGTTGGTCAGGGAATGAGTGGGCGCTGGAAACAGTGCAGTGCGGTAGAAACAGTATAGGCAGTTACTTCATTTCCAGTCGTGTCCAATTGACTTTGTACTGCTATGAGGGAACCACAAGGGTATCCATTCTTTGTTTAGTTTCCTAGCTCCTGAAGCTGTAACAGTTCATCTTTAGCTGGTTCCCTAACTGGTTCTTAACAGTAAGTTTGTTAGAGCGTCAAAACATAAGACAGGAACACTTAAAACCTATTATCTATTTTTTTATTTAAAAATTTCAACAAATAATAAAGTTGATATATATTTATAAGAGTTGGTAAAATATTTAAGTTCATAGTTAAAACTTTTATTAATTATGTAAGTTAAGATATTATTATTTAAAATATTGTAAAGATACATATTTTATTTTCGTGCTGAAATTTCAAATTGTTGCTACTGTCTAAGGTAAGTATAATACCCTACTAATTTTTCTTGATCTTGCTTGTATGTTGCTTAAGTTTTTAGGATGATAAACTACAAGACAATTCTTGGATTAGCTTAAGTCATTTTTATGGTGTTGTATTGCCATTGAGGGCTGTTGTAAGCTAAATATAACTTGGATTTCGACTTGAAGCTACTGTAGGAGGTATGCTTATTATGTTCTTACAAGTTCTTAAGATTATCTTGATGTTGATAGTTAAATGGTTGGACTAGACATGAACTGGTGAATAAAGTTTCTAATTGAAGATAGTTGGAGTTGTGAATTGTTTCCTTTGTTATAAATATATGGTATAAGGGTGGAATCATTGATGAACTAAGTCATTATCATGTTAATGATTCTGTTAATTTAATGTAAGAATTTTATAAGGAGTGATATGGTTTATATGGATTCAAATCGGGGCTTGCCACTCGTCGTGAAGTAGTTGTGACTTGTTGTTGTTGTTATATGGTGTGTTGTTATTGATATTTATATGTTGCTGGATTTCTATGGTTGCCATTGTTGGTATATGGTAAGGGAAGAGGCCCTTGTTAGAGGGGAGATGCTTCCTAATTTACATAAACGAACTACTAGTTTAAGTTGCGGACTTAGCCTTTACTCATCACCGATCTTGAATCTCCTTATGCTATGGTAGATCGAGTTGAGTTGATTGAAGAATTGACTGGAAGGTAATAAGGAATAAACGGAGTTAAACTATGTTAATGTTATTTATTCTTTCCTTTGGCATGATCCATATGATACAACGAAACGAGCAAGCATGCAACTTTCATAAATGATTATATTTTTAGAAGTACTAGGGTTCCTATGTTCTTGATTCCCCATATATCCTACTATCATATTGTCTGTTCATGGGTCTAATGAAGTTCTGAGAGACCTTATTGACGTAATTCATTATACATAGCATTCATTTACACATGTATATTGACCTATGACTAGATGACATTATATATGCGTATAGTATATGTATATGAGGTATGTGGAAAGGTTATGACATTATATACTCACCACCACCTAATTATCTAGTATGCGTTGATGATTTCGCCCATAGAGGATGAGATGCCCTCACAGATTTAATGATATTATGTACGCATATAGGCATGCATTATATGATATTTATACGTTATGCATGAAATAATAAATATTTCATGATTCATAGAGCTATTCACACTTATAGGTTGAGTCATTTACTCCACGTCAAATCTCTCTTTTATTTGAATTAGATAGACTTGTTGACATACCTCCTAGTAGGCTGTCGGCCTAGTGGAAGGTGTTGGTACACTCCACTTGCTCTGGAGTTATTTATTTGGTCAATATACTTTGGACATGTATCTATTGGTATGGCGAGGTCCTGTACCAACTTTTATGATGTTTATATACTCTTAGAGGCTTGTAGATAGATGTCATGTATATGAAAGATTGTATGGCCTTGTCGGTTTATGTTCAATGTACGAGCAATCATTTTGGTCTTATGGCCAGTATGTCACATGTATAAGTTTGTATCACATGTTGGGTTGTCCTATGTCAAGTATTTCCTTATGTTTTATTTTGGTTATATCATGACGGCTCTTCCGGTCCATTTACCCATGATGGTATGATAAGAAAGATACATTACATTGGTACTCGGTTGGGTAAGGCACCGGGTGGCCGTCGTAGCCCACCGGTTTAGGTCGTGACACAAATGCTCTGACACGTCGGGTACAATAATAACATTCAGATAAGATAGATACACAGTTCCATGGAATTGACTGAATCACAATTACTACGGTGCACGCCCACACATCCGTCACCTAGCATGTACGTCACCTCAAACACCAGTCACATAGCACGTAATTTTAGGGATTCATACTCTTAGAACCAAGTTTAGAAGTTTTACTTACCTCAAATCGTGCAAATCTCTATTCCGACAAGCCCTTGCCTCGCGAAACGGCCTCCGAATACCTCGAATCTTTCACACAATTCGACACAATCAACTCAAGCTACAGAAATCAATTCCATATGAAAATACCAAGTTCTAAATCAAAAGTCAAAAAGTCAACACCTGGGCCCGCATCTCGCAATCCGATAAAAGCTACAAAATTTGAACACCCATTCAACCATGAGTCCAACCATACCAAAATTACCCAACCCCGACACCAAAATCCAACTCAAATCTTCTAAATTCTTCCTAAGAAGTTTTCTCCTTTTTTCCCAAAAGTTTCAACCCAAATCACTAATTAAATGATGAAATCACTAATATATTCATGTAACTTAACCAAAACCAAGTTTTAATCACTTATCCCAATCACTCCCTTGAAAATCTCTCCATGAATCGCCTTAATTCGAGCTCCCAAAATCAAATGTGAAATAAACTCAAACCCTCATTTTTTAGACTTTAAATTCTGCCCAGAAGTCCCTTAATCGCGATTGCGAAGCACAAGTTCAACGACCCAAAACTTTACTCTACGGGAACACAAAAACAGCCACACGAACGCGATACACTGCTTCCTCAGATCTACGCGATCGTGAACTACCACACACGTTCGCGATGAACATTGTGCGTGAACCCCATCCTTGCCTTTCCTCTACACGAATGCGACCTCAGCCACACGTTCGCGATTCACAACCTCACTAACCTACGCGATCGAAGAGCTTAACTTGCGAACGTGTCGAACAAAAATCTCAGCCTCTCGAATAAGCCTATGCGATCGTGTATAAGAAAATCAAATCTGAACACTAGAATACTACAGCAGGCTTCAGCCATTTCTCCAAGTCAAGTTCCACTTTGGTAAGTATCCGAAATCCACCCGAGGCCCATGTGACCTCAACCAAACATACCAACAAGTCGTTAAACATCATACAAACTTGCTCGAAGCATCAAATCACATCAAACAACGTTAAAATCATGAATCGTGCATCGATTCAAGCCTAATGAACTTATGCATTCTAACTTCTACATTCGATGCCGAAACCTATCAAACTAACTCCGATTGACCTAAAATTTTGCACACAAGTCATAAATGACACAACATACCTATTTTAACTTACGAAACCTAAATCCGAGATCGGTAACCACAAAGTCAACTCTCGATCAAACTTCTCAATTTCCAAAACTTCTAATTTTCCAAGTTCCGCCATTTCAAGCCAAAATCAACTACGGACCTTCAAATCACTATCCAGACATATTCATAAGTCTGAAATCAACCAACAAAGCTATCGGAACCATCAAAACTCCATTCCGGAGTCGTTTACACCTAAGTCAACATGCGGTCAATTTTTTCAACTTAAGCTTCCAACCTTGAGACTAAGTGTCTCAACTCATTCCGAAACATCCGCGGATCCAAACCAACTACCTCGGCAAGTCACATAACAATAATTGAGCATATAATAAGCAGTAAATGGAAAAAAATAGGGCCGCAACACTCAAAACGATCGGTTGGTTCGTTACATCGACGAGGTTTAATAAATTAGGGATTTATTTTCTTAAATTTAATGCGCTAAGAGTTACCAAAATATGTTGCCTACGCATTTTTGTGCTACTAATAAGTCTACTTGTTGTTTTTCTAAAAAAAGGATTTATTATAAATTTTAAATTAGAATTTCAAAGTAATGTTATATTTTAAACAATAAACAGATAAGCTGTAACACTTCTAAACTTCTAATATTTTAATCACGAGAGCAAGTATTGCGAAGAAATTTAGTGATATAAATAATATATTCATATTCAGAAAAGGCTCATCTAGAAGACACCGCCTTATTCTTAGTACTCTCCTCCTATGTCCCAATCGTCAGGTTGTTTAGGTTCATAAGCCAGTCCAAAATTGAGTTTCCTGCTACTCTGTCCAAAACAATGTCAACCTTTCCATTGGATGTTCTGACCGAAATCCTCTGTCGACTACCGGTTGATTGTGTGTTACGTTGTAGGTGCGTATCGAGATCATGGCGGGTTCTCATTGATAGTGCAGAGTTTGCAAAATTGCATGTCAATTATTCAGTGAAAACCAATTCTAACCTTCGGTTGATATTGAGAAAGGTCGACTATTTTGGATATGGAAAACGTTGCTTTTACTCTCTAGACTTTGATTCTCTCAACTCCCGAGTTGTTACTCCCAAAGAATTGACCAACCCTTTGATGTCTTCTGAAATTAACACCAAGATACTTGGTTCTTGCAATGGATTGTTGTTGATATCAAATACTGTGGATGAAATTGCCTTATGGAACCCTTCAACTGGAAAATACAAGAAGATACCAGTTCTAGGGATTACTGAAAACAATGTGCATGTTAATTTTGGTTTTGGGTATGATGTTACTAATGATGACTATAAGGTTGTTAGAATTGTGCAGTTTGAAAAGGGCTCTGAAAAAGGTTCTTTTCACTCTGATGTTATGGTTTTCAGTTTGAGATCAAGTTGTTGGAGACGGGTTGAAGAAGAACTTCCTTATTACCTCCGATATGAAGATCAACCAGGTACATATCTTAATGGTTCATTGCATTGGATTGCTAGTGCTAAGATGGAAACACCTGCGAATAAATTAGAACCATTGATTGTTGCTTTTGATCTTGGAACTGAAAAATGGAGACTCGTACCGCGTCCCCCTTATACTGATACGGGTTTCATTGTGAGGTTGGTCGTATTGGGAGGCTCTCTTTGCACATATAAAACCTACTTTATAGATGATTGGGAAAATGGGGATCTTGTTTTGGACCATGTGGACATATGGGTAATGAAGGAATATGGAATTAGGGATTCCTGGGCTATGCTTATATCACTTGAAGAGCCAGATAAGTATATTGGTCATACTGTGCTTCCACTAGCAAATTCCAAGAGTGGAAAGGAAGTTCTTGTGGAACAAGATAATCGGCGATTCCTGTGGACTAGTATTGAGGGGGACTCCATAAAGATTGTTGATACTGAAATTGGGAATTTACGTGGCTTTCTACATTTCAATAGTTATATTTATTTAGGAAGCCTCGTTAACCTTAGTTCCAATGATGGCACAAGTGATCTGAAGAAACAGTTAAATCAAGATAAAGGAGGAAACAAGAAAGCCCTAAAGAAGAGGTTGGTCATTCCGTTAATTTGTGGTTATGTTGTAGCCTTCTTTCTTTTACATAGAGCTTTTAAGACCACTCGTTTCAACAACAGGGCACTATTATTTTTAGGTGAAGTAGTGCAGAGTCCATATTATTTTCTATGTGGAGATTGCTTATACAACTTATGTTTTGTATCTGCTTCCTTTCTTTGCTGAACTTTCTATTTTATCCTTGACTTGATAGGGGAGATGATTTCCTTTCAAAGGGGTTCAAGTTGAAGCTTTGAGCAGTGAATGAAGTGAAGATTCAGATTGTCGAGGTACCTTCTATACCCTCTATAAAAAATAAGCAGGATGTTCCTTAATATGATTTTAAAGTTTAATGGTGGTGTTGATTTTCTCGAAACTTAAACAAAGCCACATTTGATTCCTGGTATTACATATTCATTTCTCTTATGAAATTGTTTTGGTGTATTTCCATGTTACGTTTTGCTCGATGGTGTAAGTTACTATTTACTCCGTCCGTGGTTCTGTAAGTGTACAACTTGTAAGTGTGTAGCTTAGTCATAGAAATTGTGCTTGACAAGGAACTTAAGTATATAAGAAACTTATTTTGGCAAGGATGGGTTGAAAAAATAATCACACAGGTTATGTAATGAATTGAAGTTACTCAAACTTTAGTAGTCCAAGTGCAACTGAAGAGTCTGACCATATAATTTTCTTTGCTTAACCTGAAGAAGTGAGTAGCTTTCCACACTGAAGTGTACTAATTAAATTGCCTCAATTTTGTTACTTTCTTTATCTTTGTTTGTTCTCTTCAATATTAAGAGTAGTGATATGCTAGTCCTTTCTAAGTTTTCAATCGTTGATCACATGATAAAATTGGTTGCATGCTTAAGTAAACTGGAATTTCTATACTTCCCTCCTTGTCATAATCAACATGTTATTGTTAAAAGAATTTTGTTGCATTTTAAGTAGGCTGTTGGTTGTTCTCTCTCTCTCTCTCTCTCTCCCCCCCCCTCTTAAAATCACTCTGCTTGTGATGTACAGAAGACAAAAAAGAAATATTGATGAGAAACCATCAAATAGTCGCATAACAAATTGTGCGTTTTCACTTATTATAAACCTTTTTTCATTAGCTCCAAATCCAATGACTAAATAGTCTTCAGATGGATGAATGGCAAATAAAGAATGATATATTGAAACCCTTTCATAATGGATCATGATTTCAGTTGAATCTAGCACTTGCAAATTTGTATTGTTAAGGTGGCCCATTTTCATTGTTTTGATGTTCTCTAGTTAATTGCTCAAGTCATAGAGTTTGCTGCTTCTAGCACATGTATTTGAGATTTTGACCTGGGTTTTTTTTGGGAGTTGGGGGGGGGGGAGGGTTGAGTGGGGTGGGGGAGCTATGTTACTCGGACTCTTCAAAAAGGTTGTTGGGTGCGTGTCGGATCCTCCAAGTATAGTGCATTTTTGGAGGATCCAACACACACCCAACAACCTTTTTGAAGAGTCCGAGTAACATAGCTCCCCACTCCACCCATTTTTGGAGGATCCGACTCGGGTGTGGCAGCACTTTTGGAGAGTCCGAGCAACATAGGTGGGGAGGCAATTTCGAAAGTAGTTGTCAAGTATTACACTTTAGTGGAGGAACCAGATTTTGATTGGTGACAAGCATTTCTGTGAATGATATAAATTCCATTTGGAGGAACCAGATTTGATTGGTGAACTTTTTTACTGAAATCAACTACAAGATAGGTCTTTCCTCAATTAGAGTTTCCAATTTCCCTCATCCAGCTTCCTGTTATGTTTCTTTTCCATCAATGACCTCATCGTTGGGCTGTCTTCTTTTGAGTTATCAGTATGCAACTTATATTCTAAACCTTTTAGGTTGGATATGGATATACCTTTGTAGTTTTTTCATGTTAATTCAAACAAAATTATGGTTTTCCATCGGAGCATATTAAATTTGATCAACTGTGACTTCTCTGCGAGTTGTAACGTTGACTATGCTATCCACGCCAAGATGGTTGACTTCTTTGCGAGTTGTAAGGTTGACTTATTTGAGGGGTATTAGGGCATTTTCAGGTGAAGTAATGGATGGGATTGGGAAGTTGGTGGCAATGCTCTAGTCGTGTACCAATTCTTTCCTGTGAATATGGTTATATAGTGTTTTTTTTGGCAGGTTGCGTTTTTGATGGTTGAACACTGAAGCTGGTCAACGAAGAAGACCACATTGACTTTAACGTCCAATATCCCTACTATCCTTTGATGTAAATAGTAGATACTTATGTTTTGATATGTCAGTTTCCAGTCGATAAAGCTGATGAACTGTCTGGAATTTACGTATATGTTGGAATTGTAATGGATTTAGTGAATGGTTTACTTCTGTTGCTGGTCTATTCTTTTGCTGGGTTTAGTCTGAAATTGTAGACAATGGTCTTTACAGTAAAAATAGTACGGTATAGCCAGTTTTCGGACTGGTCATTCAAAAATAGCCGACGTTTACCAAGTCAATAAAAAATAGCCACTATTTTGCTGCAATAAACCCTGGTCGGCAAGATGACACCGGAGAGTTGCTTTAGGGCTCTTCTATACAGTAGAATATTAGTCCAACATAATATACTTGGAGATTGGAGCACCGGTTCTCCCATCTCCAATATATTATACTTGAAATTTCTGCGTGTTGGAGCTTCAGAATAATATGCTAGAAGTTTATACACAGGTGTACCGAACTCCAATATATTATGGTGGAACTTTCTATGTTGCAACAAATTAGTGGTAGGAGATTCGAGTACTTCTGTATGAACTTTCAGTAGATTATACTAGACCGGTATACTTTGCTGTAACTCCGGTATATTATAATGGAGTTTTAGTGTACATGCTGGAACTCCATCATATTATGCTATTCTGAAACTCTATTATAATATGGTGGAGTTCAAGTATAGTTATGTTGGAACTCCAACATAATATACTTTACATACTATGCGGGAGTTCAAGTATACTTTTGAACAATGTTTTCGCTCAAATTTATTTTTGTCGTTAAATTTCGATTATTTGTGAAACTTGCTTATTTTTGAACGATCATTATTATTATTATTATTATCTTTCATGGGGTTACCACGCAATTCTTAAGTATACATCTGATATTATCTAGTTTTCTCTCCCTATATGTTTTGGTTAAACAGAAAGAAAGATAAAATGTATTAGGTGGCTTCTCAAAATTTAGAGAGATTGCTATTCAAGCATCAAATTGTGAGGTGTTTGAGACCTTATCAAGTGACAGAGATGGATGGTGGAAATCAAATGTATTGAGACAATCCTTTGAGTAATCTATATTCAGTTCCTGTCAACTATGCTTCAATCTCTTCGTGTACTTTGTTCTGTTGCTTAACATTGTGCATGGGATTATGGCTTAGCTTTAAAATTCTTCAAGTAATTAAAATTTAAATGATCTTTTATGTTGTAGTTGATGATAGCATCGTGACCTACGGGATAGAGGTTCTGTTTGGTACGAAGGAAAATATTTTTCGAAAAATATTTTCAATTTTTTCATGGTTGGTTGGCTTAAATGTTTTGGAAAACATTTTCATTATCAATTCATTTTCCTTCAATTGGAAGAAAATATTTTCCTTATCAAAAGAACCCTCACCAACCCACCTCATCCCTTCTCCAAAAAAGGTTTATTTTTTTAAAATATTTTTTTTACCTTAATATATAAATTTTATTGCAATTTTAAATTTCTGTTTTTCAATTTTTCTTCTGCACCACCCATACCAACCCCTCACACCATGCTCCCCCCCCAGCAAAAATTTCTTTTTACTTTTTTTTTTTGTAATTTAACAAAAACTACTCCTTTTATATGGTAAGAGAGTTCCACTCCTAGTACAATTCTAAAAAAAAAGTAAAAACCTTCTTTTTCGTTAATCACCGATCTATTGTCGATGTATGCCGAGATCTGTGCCGTGATAGCAAATGGGTGTGGATATCACGACCCTTTGTTAGTTGTGTGCAGTCGTTGTCATATTTTTCGGGATCTCGGAGCTCATTTCGGGTTTGGGGAGGTGTTGTCTTCTCGGGCTCTTTGTTTGGGCCTTTACAAGAGGTCTCCACCTCTAAATCCGATCCCATGCAGTCACATCCTGGTTTCTTTTGACCCACCGGGAAATCGGGGTATATGCTACCATCGGTTTCACCCATATGCCTATAGTCCCCTCGTTTCCCAAAGAATAGGTTTGCCGAAACGGAGACGATAGATGAACCTCGATTCCTTCCTTCGTGCTTCACAACCAAGATGGCGGATAGGCCGAAACGTCCTATCAATCGGGTCGTTCTGACTTCGGACTTGTGTTGCTCATCTGCTGGTTGCCTTCTAATGTTAAACGCAGCGTACTTCCCCTATAAAAGCTTCTACCTTTTGTATTTTTCTTACTTTCCGATCCAAGTTTTCACCTTCGAATTTTCTGGCGTTTATTGACTCTTTCAAACCTTCATATCTTCATATTAACATCTTCATAATTGTTCTTAGATTCTTGCCCAGATCTTCATCCTACTTTCAAATCTTCATACTCTTTTCTTTAGCCTCCAAACTCGTTCTTTCAAACCTTTATATGTTTTCATTAAAGTTTCAACTTTTCATAAGGCTTGTACATGTTCTTACCAGACCTCTTTTCTGTTTCTCAACGTCTAGATCCGTGCCTTTCTTCTACCTTTGGGTGGGTAACCCTATCTTCTTCTATTCGTATCTTCGTACTGTATATGTTATACAAGTCATTCCAAACAGTTGTAGGAAACTCACGCAGATTTTCTTTCAATCTTCTCGTGGCTTCAGAACCTTTTTCACTCAAATTACTTGCAAATGCCTTAGTTGCCCAGTTATCAAGTACTCGTAGAAACATCATCCTTTCCCACTAGAATCTATCCACGAATTCCTTGAGTAATTTCGTGCTTTCCTATTGTATTTTAAAGATATCTTCCACCCCCTTTCCACTTTTTGGGCTACCGAATGTACTTTTATAAATAAATTTGTTAGCTCAGGAAAAGAATTAATAAAATTTTCGGGTAAGATTGAGTACCATGTTAATGACCAAGACTGATTCAATTTTTTGATTGATAAAATCATTGCCTTTAACCCATGTGGTAATGCGGTAACGTGACCTCGTGTGTCAAAGGTCTTATTATATATATGGATATCAGGCATCTTGAACTTATTAGGAACTGGTAAAGGTACTGCATTTGGCTTCCGGGATTGTTGTAAATATTTGCCAATATCCATTCTTTTGATTAACGACGGCACCCCAAGTATCTGTTTTATTCGCTCATTTTGTTCTTTTAAGCTGTTTCTGCAAGGTTATTACCAACCTTTGTAATTTTGAATCATTTGGCGTACCTGGTCCGCCGTCTCTGGATTCATTTGGTATTTTTCCACTTTCTGAGTTGTCAAGTCCTGAACGTGAATTTTTCAGAGTTGTATTTGTTGGTGGAGGAGTCTACACAATATTGGGCAACCCATATGTAAAAGCATGCAAAGCTTCACTAATGTGTTGTGCAATCATATGCTTCAAATTATCTTGCTCGTTGGCCTGCTTGCCTAGTTTTTGCCCATCATTTTTAGTAGCACACCTTTCAGGTGAACTTTCTCGTGAGCGTTGCATAGTCCTTGTGGGTGTGTGATGCCGTGGAGTTCCACCTTGTTGTCATCTCTCACCCACCTGAAATTTCATTAGTAGTAGACATATTTTGTTGTTAAAAATAAAATTGAAAAGTGAACAAATTTTTAGATTTTCGGTAATGGAACTAATTTGTTTAACCCAAAAATATTTTTTGTGGTCAAAGTCAATATTAAAGAGAATCAGATTTCTAAGAACCTGATTTACTTCACTTTTCCAAATACAAGAATAAAATAAATAATTGAAATAGTAAATAAAGGAAAGAAAACTTATTGTTGATCGTTGATTTCTCCCAGAATTATGGATTGGAATCTCCAATCAAGTAAAAGTGAAATATTGACTGCCTATAATTGAGAATATTCAGATGATTGCGCAAAATGTTAATAAACATTGAGATATTAAAAATATTAAAATACTTATTCTTTTTGAGTTATTAAAAAATTATATATTTTAACAAATTGCCCGTTACTAAATTTACTTGT
This sequence comes from Nicotiana noctiflora, assembly GCA_032618575.1. Taxonomy (NCBI): domain Eukaryota; kingdom Viridiplantae; phylum Streptophyta; class Magnoliopsida; order Solanales; family Solanaceae; genus Nicotiana; species Nicotiana noctiflora. The sequence continues at coordinate 131,289 of JASVEL010001920.1, read as the reverse complement.
AATGGTTATGGTAATAATAGGCGATCACAGATTAATGTCGAATCCCTTTTCATATTTATAACCGATTCATGTACCTTCCCCTCTTATGGTTTTCATGCATCTCGTGCCTATTTTTTTTCCAGCTGTCAGGTATGGTACCTTTTTTTGATAAAATAGAGTTGGTATTTTATCTGTGCCTCACCATCTTTCTTTATTTACCTCATATGGATGACACCTGTTATCATACTATTAATCCACGTGTCATGTCTTTTTTTTTTATGTGTGTGAGGGGGATAGGGGTTGAGGTGGGTTGGTAGGGATAGAGAATTGCGTGGAGAAGGTTGAAAAAGGAGTTTTGGAAAATATTTTTTCTTTTGTAGATACGAAAAATATTTTCTTCCAATTAAAGGAAAATAAATTAGCGAGGCAAATATTTTCCGAAATATTTAAGCCAACCAAACGTGAAAAATTAAACCTTCATACCAAACACACGCTAAATGCATGATCAAGGTAGTTTTGACAGACCCAGTTACTCTTGATTCTGTGATTTGATTAAGATTGCAAATGAAAACATGAGATAAAGAAAGCGGATAGTTGACGGATTATTTGAGTAGGTGCTATAGCAAACTATTAAGTACTAGTTAGTGGGTGGACTAGAGCTGAAATGGTTTGCCTTTGCAATAAATAATGGCTATACTGATAAGAAGGAATTATGCCCAATATACAGTAGTATGTGTTGGGTATTTTGGTTCTTTCCAAGTTAAAAGATGCCAGTAAGTAGTACTTCTTTTTCAACTTTCACTGATTCCTTACCAATTCTCACAAAAAGAGAAAATGCTATGTTTGAGGGGAAGTAACAAAGCAAAAGGGGCTGCTTTCTGCCTCTTCCTGTATGGTTCTTTTGATGTTTGAACTCCACCACTCATCTATGTCTAATGTAGTTAACTTGTTTTATGCTTTAGCTTGTGTCTTCAATTTTTAGTCTTCAAATTTACAATTTAAGGTGGGACCCCATTGGGTGTTGTTGTGTGATCATTCCATGGCACATCTAATTAAAAGGTTCGTTTGGTAGGGTGTATAACAATACTACTGAATGTGATGTATTAGTAATGCTCGAATTAATTATGTTGAGATTAGTAATGATAAAATTATTTCTTATTTGGTGTATTAAATATTACATGCATTGCATACTTTATTTAAAAATTTGGTTATTTACAAATATACACTCTACATTCATTGGAAAGGATATGAAAAAGGTTTTAAAAGAGCGCTTATCCATGTATTAAAAACACCGGCATTACTAATATGTATAAGAATAATGTTGAATAAGATGTATAACTAATAGAGGTATTAGTTATCATAGGTTGTAAAATACTACCAAACAAGGAATTAATAATAGCAAAATTAATACATATTATATTTTTCCTAATACATCCAACCAAACGACCTCTAAATGTTATTTTGAGTAAAGTGCAGCATTCATTGTGCTTTAACTATTTCTTGCATGGTACTTAGAAGTGAATTAAGCAATAGAAAGAGTCCATACTTGTGGATCAGGAAGATGCACTTCAATAGCAAAAATACTACTCCACCAATTGAAGGAGATCATTTATGAGTTGTAAAAACAAATGATATTTGGATTTGTAAAACTATATCAGCAATAAATGTATAAATTCATTATCAACTCAGCATTAAAATGTAGTTTGAGCTAGTAACCCCAGCTTCTTGAAGACCTTTTCAACTCGTCTATCTTATTTACAGATTATACAAGTCAAGCTCCTAAATCGCGAACGTGAATATGTACTAGTGCTATAGCATGAAGTCAGTCAACAGATCATCGATAAATCCAGTTAAAAGATACTTCTCAATATCTGTCACTACTTGTTCAACCTCATTATTAGTTAAGCCAGATCTCCAACCCAAATCCCATGCACTGCTGACCACTCCCTTGCACCATAGATCTCTTTCTAGCAGTGGATGAAGAGCATCTGCTGAAAGGTTCTTCCCAGCAACCTTATGGTAACTTCGCAAAACTTCAATCCCGTCACAAATTTCATTCACCAACTTGTCAAAAGATAATGGAATTTTTCGCATCTTCAGTGATAACGGATCAACTGCCATTGCACATCGAGACCTTCTGTTTTCTAACAACTCATTTGCACAATCAAGTAAGAGTCTGCTATCAGCGATTTCATGATCTACACTTGTTATCTGCCATACAGTTGGTTCCCATGCATCTGTTTCAAATAGCTCCTCGGACCGACAGAGGAATGATTCACTGCTCAACAGTAAATACCTTGTAGTGGCTCTGCAGTTGAAGTTTTCATTCTCAGTGAAGTCTAGATCGATGTTACAGTTAGTGTGCTCCACTAATCGCACACTAGGTTCACTTGGGAAACTTTCACCATTGGCAATATTATCTGCAATAGAAGAAGTATTATATTTTATTAGAATTTTTTCACTAAGACAACATATAAATCTCACTAAAGGAAAATTGGAGCCTGACTGGTGACCAGAAGTAGCTTTTCCATGTTTAACAGCTTTTCAGATTGTCATCTGTTATGGTTCTTGAACGGATGGAATTATAAAGAGGTATATGAGGAACTATAATTATTACAACCTTTTGTGTGTCTGCAAAAGGTTGAAGTGCATTAGACTACTTCAATTACTGCTTGCAAATTTTCCAACCCTTGATCTCTTTACAAGTTTTGGAACTTTCACCCACAAAGACAGCAATCAAGATCCAAAAACCCATATGTTTTACTAGAAAACAACTTTATATAGTTTCTCCAGAATATCGGATATATATATATATATATATATATATCGGATATATATATATATATAGATATACATATAGATTTTATTGAAGCTTTAGAGTCCACCAGATCTTTCATTTTATTTTTTGGTTATATGCAGCAGCTGCGTGTCTAATAAACAGTATACAGTATTGTCGCATATATTATTTCGCCGAAAAGAAGAAAACAGACTGCAAAGGAATTATTCAACAATGTCTGGGATATATATATATATATATATATATATATATATATATATATATATATATATATATATATATATATATACACACATCACAACGCTTAAGGTTATACCCTGGAAATAGTTACTTGAAAGCCTATGTATGATGAATAATTGCAAACAACATGTTCTAATATAACCTGAACAATTGCATGAAACTGGCAAAATAATGAAATAGGTGCCTTACCGATGGCAAGATTCTCAAATATATCAGCCACTTCTTTTAACTGAAGCTCTTCTGAGGATGTAACTTTGGTTATGTCTATATCTGTGTCTTCCTCCGCTGCCTGCACCATTTCTACATTTTTATTCTCGTCTTCCGTGTTGTCAACCTGTATCAATACATTTCATTAGTCTGAGCCCATACTAAAAAAATCCTCCTAAGTTAATTTCCACAGAAGGACCAACATCTCTAGAACAGTGACCCCCTAATTCTGTGTTAGAAAAAGGAAATTGGACAATAAATAATAACACGTGAGATGAGAACCATAGCTTCCAGAAGAAAGAAGACTCAAAAATATCAGTTATAACTATGTACTCACTGTAACAATGGGGGTACTCTTGATGGACTTGTAAGCTTTAACATTCTTCTTCCTCTTGCTGGAGTTATCATATGCAGTGGTTGTTATGTGCTTCAAGGTGGGATCTGATATAGTACTTTTTGCTTGTGCAACCAGCGGATTTCTCTCGGGTTTTCTCACTTTCATAGTGCTGATCTTGCCTTGGTCCTGAAATTTAGCACTGTCGTTGATTTTGCCATTTTTCATTTCTTTAGATTTTCTCATAGCAGGAGCTACTCGTTGAGCCCCGTCCTCTCTTTTTTCAACTGCTTCTTTCTTGGGTTGCATGGTCTTTCCAGGAGAAGAAGCTCTAGTCCTTGTATTAGACTCTTTTTCCTGAATCACAACTTCAAGAGTCTTTGAATTTGCAGGTACTTCACCACGGTCCTTGCCAGGAGAAGAAGCTCTGAACTTTGTATTAGGATGTTTTTCTTGACTCAGAACATCAAGAGTCTTTGATTTTGCACCATGATACTTGCCAGGAGAAGAAGCTCTAATCTTTGTATTATTAGGCTGTTTTCCGTGAACCAGAACATCAAGAGTCTTTGATTTTGCACCACGATACTTGCCAGGAGAAGTAGCTCTAATCTTTGTATTATTAGGCTGCTTTCCATGAACCTTATCAAGAGTCTTTGATTTTGCAGGTGCTTCACAATGATCATTGCGCCCTTGTCCTTCACTGAATCTATTATTTTGATATTTTCCTGTCTGCAATTTCCTATATATGGTGGAATTCAATGCTCCCTTCTTATCATCAGAGTTTTCAGGTGAAGTTTCTTCTTTTACATCCCATTTTCCAGTTGTGTTTCTATTGCCTGATGGATTTTCTTCATGGTTACAGGGAGGAAACCTTCCAGCCTGCGAGTCTAGAGCATACAGAGGCTTCATGATCACAATGGGTGGAGAATCATCAACAAACTTATTTAATAATTGAGGAGTTTCATGATTAGACTTTTTTCTCAAAAGCCCCTTGAAATGCATGGTTCCAATAATTTCATCCAATGTTCTTCTCGCATCCACCTTCTGAGCGATGGATGTCGGCTTCTTTGCCTTTGGCAAATCTATTTCAAATATAGGTCTGCTCTGCTTGATAACCCTTTCGTTCTCCAAGTGCTGAGGCTTTCTAGGAATCTCTTCAAGACCCATCAGTCTGGCAATTAAATTCGGCCCGTGTGGCTTTTCCTTGGGTGGAGAATAACCAAAAGAGCTAACCTCTTGGGATTGAACCATGGGTGACTGGCTTGAGCTAGTTGACGGGACATCCGATGATGTAATCATTTTACTTCTACCAACACTAGCCTTTTCAAAGGAGGAGTCACTTGAGCTAGTGAAGCTGGTAAAGGGGAGATCTGGAGATAATTCCACTTTCCTTCTATCGTATTCTGAAGCACAAGTTGGTGGCAACAGATTTTGTCTCGCAAAGCTGTCTCTTATCACTTCCCTTAGCTCATCAAAACAATCTTGAGAAGCCCCATCAACAGAAAATCTTGGTTTCTGAAACTCAAGCCTATTAAACCTGTGATCTGAAATCCTCTCCGACTTGGTCCGTCCAATGCATATTCCATCTTTCTGATTTTTCTTCAACTTAACCATATGTTGTGAAGCTTCTTGCAGCTTTCCTAGCATCACTAGTGACTCCTGTAAATCAAGAGCTCCTTTCAACAAATCTTTGGCAATATCTTTAGAATGCGTTTCAAAGGTGATACCCTTAGACCATGAGTCAATCACTTGATTCAGCTTTTGAGCTTCTCTGGACACCTCCATTAGCTGGATGGAAGATGAGGAATATAACTCATCTGTCGCCATTCCTTTGCAGACCGATGACGATGAAGACACATTCAAACGGCTGCATGTTCTTTGTTTTCCTTCCATCTTTGGATGGTCAATCTTGGATTTTCTAATTGTATTAAATTCCACAACACCTTTTGGGTCATCACATGTCACAAAGGATCTGTATACAGCTGATCTCAGATTGTCTTGAGGCATATTCTATTAATCAAAAAAAAAAAAAAAAATCACAAGAACAAGTCAGCAACTTAAACAAGTTTATACTAGTAGAATTTGCAGAATGTACCACTCACATAAACTAGTAGTATATCTCTGGACACAAGTCTTTCTTAGCTTAAAGTCACTGAAAGCAAAGAATTAGTTGCCGTCTATAACAACAACAACAGAGTCTGTTTCCAAATAGACCCTAGACATCCTTCCCTCCAAGAACTCCACCTTGCTCTTATGGAGGCTCCAACTCACAACCTCTTGGTTGTAAGTAGAGGTTTCTTAGCATCAGAGCACCCACTCTTGTCTTAGTTGCCGTCCATAACTAATTAACAAATATCAAAGTACCAAATTTTGAACAAATTCTGAAATATTCAAATTAAAGACATTGTCCTTAAAGCAAGTACTTTTAATATATTAAAGAAAGCAAAGATTAAGAAGGCAATGGATCTGAACATATGAATAACAAATCTACAAGACAGAAAAAGCAGTAAAAACAAGTGTCCAAATGTTAGTACATATGAAGTACCTGAGTTGTTGCCTCAAAATTGATTGTTTCACCTTCAGACCTCTAAAAGAGCAAACCCAAATGAAAATGATGAAACAAAGCTTCAGATAGACACATTCAAGAACCTAATTAACCAACCCATGAACTCATTAACTGCTCTCCACCTACATTATCTTAGTCAAAAAAGAAAGAAGCCCAGATCCCACATAGTACAAAATAGCTGGTGAATCTTGACTTTGTTCGCTCTATACTACAATGCCAATTACTTTAGCAGAAAAAAAAAAAAAAAAGATTCCAGGGTCCCTGTATTTTGAAGAAAAATTGAGGAGAGGTTTAAATGTGAATTGCTGGAGGTGGTTGAGTAAGATGGTGTATACATGTGAATTGGAAAGAAAAGGTGAAGGGGCATTGGATCACAGACTTAGGAAAGAGACACCTACCCTACATTATGTGCAGTTATTTTGAAACTACATGCCCGTGAATTTATTAAATATATGTATATGGCTGCCTAAAGTAGCTGTTTGCTTGTGCTTAGAAAACCTTAATCTGCGCCTAGGAACTGTTTTTGAGGTGGATTATCTTGATTCTCTGCTCCCGCTAACATTATTTAGTTTTGATACTACTCTTAGTCCAAATATTAATATTATTTTTTTCTGGTAATAATTTTGGCATGTGAGATTTTTTTCTACAAAAAGGTGAAGTACAAAAAGGTCCATGTAAACAACAGTGACAATAAAACCGTGAACTGCTATATGAATTGTGCACTAAATTGCAAAAAGATTTTTCTTGTTTGAGCATCTAAATTGTTCGTTTTACAATTGTCTTGGAGCAACAGTAATTTTATCTAAGTATGATTTATAGTTACGGGTTCAAGTCATATCGTGAATTAGCTATTAATGTTTGCCTTAGAGTAACTATCTATATCACATCCTTAGGGTCCAATTATTTTTCGGAATATGTGTAAATACAAGATGCTATGTCAATCTGAGTGCCCTTTGAGCATTTAATCTTTGGTAACCTACTAGCTCAACTATTTCGGTTCATCCTGTTGAGCGAGGGATGCGCTCCCATTACAGACCTTATTATTATTATTATTATTATTATTATTATTATTATTATTATTATTATTATTATTATTATTATTATTAGTAATAGTAATAGTAGTAGTACATACTCAAAGTGGGTGTGCTCAAAGATCACCCTCATGCGAATTTTTTTTTTTTTTTAAAAAAAAATTCCCTTTTATTATTTTGATTGTGGACTGTAGCATGCTTTCTTTTTATATATACAATACTAGTGCTAGCTTAAAATAAAAGGAGTGGCTGATGAGACTTTAATTATAATGATTGTGAAGTATAAAACGCTTTAACCCAAGGTATTCAACTCTATTTAATACTCCCAGTAGTAGTCCTGTTCTTCGTCCAATTCCCACCGATGTGATTAATAGCCCGTTTGGCTAAATTATAAAAATCAGTTTATTTTGAGTATTTTTTTTTTAAAAGTATTTTTCTCAAAATTATTTTTGTTGAGAAGCAGTTTGTGTTTGGCTAATTAAGTTGAAAAGTACTTTTGAGCAGCAATTGGTGTTTGACCAAGCTATTAAAAACTGCTTCTAAGTGTATTTTTCTCAAAAGTGCATCTCGAAAAAATACTTTTAAAAAGTGCTTTTGGAGAGAAACTACTTTTTTATATTTCTCCAAAACTGTTTCTGTTTCTCCTCAAAAGCACTTTTTTTCCTTCCAGAAACATGACCAAACACCTTAATTTTTGGCCAAAAGTGCTTTTGGCAAAAAAAAAAAAAGAGTTACTTTTAACCAAAAATAAGCTTGACCAAACGGACTATAAATGTCGTAGTTGGTAAAACAGAAGTGTTAATGCCATTAAGTTTGTAGCCGCGTAATATCTGAAGAATTATCGGATTAAATGACATTAAACATAGTGAAACCAACACAAACTACACATGGAATTTCAACAAACTTGATTACCAAACTCTTTGTCGAATTTAATACAAACGCTAAAAGTATTGCAAAACTATCATTCAGTGTTACTTCAATCATTTCTACCTTGATGAGAAAACATATTTAGATCTTATTTGATTTTTTGAAAGATTTATCAACATTTCATGCTTCATATGAAGTACAACCAAGGTTTAAATGGAAGTATTAAGTGAAGTATCCCTAAAAAGTTATCATACTCTCTCCGGTTCCAAATATTTATGTGTTACTAAATTGAATTTGTTCCAAAATATCGATATTTAAAAGAAATATATGTACTTATTTTTCAAAATCACCATTTCTGCTCTAATTACTAATGTTGAGTCAATTGAGATATTTAAAAGAGAGATAAATAAACAAAAACTCTTAAACTTAAGGCTAATTAATGTCCTTAAACTATATACAGAAATCATAAATAAAGACTGAACAAGCAATCAAAAAGTCAAAAGTCAAAAGCCTATTCTAGCTCGACAAAAACATTCTTACCAAACCAGAAATTATTGTCACACCAAATATACAATATATACATAAAAATTTGAACATTGTTACTATTTGAAATGCTGTAGCATGCATGTGTCTTTCTTTAATGTAAGGGCAACCGCCCCTTGGGGTGGCCTACCTACAAATTATTTAAATCAAGATGAAATGTACCGCCATCGCTTTCATAATTACTTTGACAAACAATGGAAATTCCTTCTACTTCAACAACAACAACAACCCACTATAATCCCATTTAATGGGGTCTGGGGAGAGTAGTGTGTACGCAGACCTTACCCCTACCCTGGGGTAGAGAGGCTATTTCCAAATAGACCCCCGGCATCCTTCCCTCCAAGAACTTCCCACCTTGCTCTTGGGGAGATTCGAACTCACAACCTCTCGGTTGGAAGTGGGGGTTGCTTACCAACCCCTCTTGTCTAAATTCCTTCTACTTCAATGTCTTTGAATTTCATTTTTGGCCCCACTATTAATGAGAAGGGAGTTCCTCTTATCGGCGGTAATTTAGTACTCCCTTCGCTCCATAATAATTGTATTTTTTATTTTTTAATTTTGGTCCAAAATATGTATCTAGTTAGGTAATCAAGAAAAATTTTAATTTATTTTTACTCTTTTACCCTTATGTTCAGAAGATCGATAAATCCCACTATAATCATGTGCTCAATATTTAATAAGGGTAGTTTAGTCATACTAAGTAATTTTATATAAGATTTAGTATTTTTTTAGTCGGCGTGCTAAAAGTAAAAGTGACACTTATTATAGAATAGAGAGAGTAGTAACAGTTTTCTCCTAAAGAAGAATTGCACCCTTTTTAAATATATATGACTACCGAGGTGAATGTTTTGACCATGTTCTTGTTACACGAGGACAATAAAAACACCTTATGAGCATGTTCTTGTATCAGCAGAATCAATGAAATCAGCGTCTTATTTAGTGTCACTCGCAAAACAGGTATTGGTTAAATTCGGGTTTTAGGCCTTCACGATTTTTTACAATATTGAATTTAAGAAAATATTTTTTTTTAAATCTCTTACATGTAAAAGATAGATGTTAAAATAAGGCGATAAAAGTAAATACAAATAGATGTTAAAATAAGGTGATAAAAGTAAATACAAGTTTGTAATGGGTCACAAAACCAATTGACCTGTTTTTATTTTTTTTAACTTACCCGAGAGCACAGGCACTTGCTTAGTTTTAATATAAGGGAAAAGGGAGATTTTTTGAAGTTTATGAATTTAAGAAAATATCTTTTTTAAATCTCTTATGTGTAAAAGATAGATGTAAAAACAAGGTCATAAAAATAAATACAAGTTTGTAATGGGTTAATTGACTTGTTTTTATTTTCTTTGACTACCCCGAGAGCACATGCACATTGCCTAGTTTAATATAAGGAAAAAGGGAGGGTTTTTTAAGTTTGTGAATTTAAATACTCCCTCCGGTTTATAATAAATGATCAATTTCCTTTAGCACGTTCATTAAGAAAATGCTAAATTATATACAAAAATACATAGTATGACTAAGCTACCCTTATAAAATATTGGTCACATAGTTATAGTAAGGAGTGAGAAAACATTTAGGGATATGCACATAATGGTAAAGAGTAAAAACAAATTAAAAATTTTCTTGATTACATAACTAAACACTTATTTTAAACTAAAATTAAAAAATAAATTAATCACTTATTGTGAACCAAAAGAATTTAAAAAAAAATAAGTTTCAAAGTCGTAAAGTTTCATATCATTGATTTTTCTCTATTAATTAAATAGGGGATAGGAGAAAATGCAGAGAATGAGATAGTGAAAATTTAACGGGTCAATGTGCTTGTGCTCGCGCGGAAGTCAAAGAAAACAAAAACATAGGTCCTCTTTTTTCCTTTTTAATAATCATTCTCAACAACGGCTGATTAAAATAGTTTAAGTCACAGCGTGACATTGGAAAATGCTATAAATTAATAATTTAGTATGGTATCATTATCATTGTTGTATACTGATTCAATATAAAATTTAAGAAAGAAACAGTGTTTGTTAAAGAATATAAGAACACTTGTACAATTTAAACAGCAAACAAAAAAGAAGAGCTACGTTGCAGAAAAATACTATTCCCTCCGGTCCAAAATAAATAATTTTTTGAATCATAAAATTACATTTTAGTATTAATTAGCAATAGAATTGACCATTTTAACCTTACTATCTCACATAAACACTCTTAACACATATTCCAACACTATTTACTCCAAGAACAATGTAAGAAAAACATCATTAAGTCATTCTTAAAATCCGAAAAAATTACTTATTTTGGACCACAAAAAAAAGCCAAAAAAATCTCTTATTTTGGACCGGAGTGAGTATAAGGAAACATATAAGTAAGAAAAACACTACGTAGCCATCAGCTTTCTAGGTGTAGACATGGAAGAAAAATACTCATTTTCCAGGCAGAAACCATCCCCATATCTCCATTTCATATAGCAAAACCTTTTATAGATATCAGTTTTGTAGTATTAATCCGTAGTCCTAGCTCATTCCTCTCGTCGAAGTAATCAGAGCTCCAAATATACATTTACTCAAAAAAGTAGTATGATATAAGCGAGCTGTAACGAACCTTGCTTCTGAGTTCATGTCAATTCTGTCACCACAAATCTTCTAAACTCTTTTGACTTTTTCAACTTTCCAATTGAAATATTTTAAAAACTTAAAACTTAATTCTTTTGAAGCTATCATTGCATTCACACTCATTTTTCTTGTTGCCATTATTGTTAATTTATTGAGTGCCGCTCATTCCTCTCGTCGAAGTAATCAGAGCTCCAAATATACATTTACTCAAAAAAGTAGTATGATATAAGCGAGCTGTAACGAACCTTGCTTCTGAGTTCATGTCAATTCTGTCACCACAAATCTTCTAAACTCTTTTGACTTTTTCAACTTTCCAATTGAAATATTTTAAAAACTTAAAACTTAATTCTTTTGAAGCTATCATTGCATTCACACTCATTTTTCTTGTTGCCATTATTGTTAATTTATTGAGTGCCGCATGAATTACTAAAGAACTTGTTCTTTACCATCTTTCTTAAATGTGAGGTAAATAAGCAGTAAAATAAATACAATAATTTTTACGTGGAAAATCACTCAGCTCAAAATGTAAAAAAATCACGGCCTACTACAATTCAACTTCAACTCCACTAGAACAATGAAGCAAAAATGTATCAATTACGATTGTAATTCAATACTCTTCGGTACTCCTACTACGATTATTTGATTTACAAGTTATTCTAACTTGAAATTACAACTCAATTTTCTAAAATACATTCACTAGACTAACTCAAGAAGACAATACAAGTAACTCGATTAGAATAAACAACTTATGACTCTTGAGTTGATGTGTAACACGATAATCACAGAAGTCCAAAATAGATAGTATTTAAACGCTTCAACTTGAGATCTAATATGAGTCTTGTTCACAATTAGCTTCTTCTTTGATAAGACTCCTACTATTCCAAGGATTCCACAAGCTTAGGGACTCTTGTCTTAGACTGAATTACTAGTATCTTCTTGAGCAACAACCCTTATCACATGTAATAGCCTTCTTTGATAAAGTTATTGTATTGTACATATTATAATATCAACATGAGAAGTTGTTCCTTTATCTTGAGGATCTGGTACTTTAGAACAATTAAGCAGCTACATTGAGGACCTAGTATTCTGAATTATTGCATTTAGACATACTTTGCTAATCATCAAAATCTCAATATTCAACAAATTTCCCCTTTTAATGATGATAAGTACACAGTAGAACCAGGTAATCACACCAAAGAATCAGTCACGGGAATTTCCACCCCGTTATGTTGTAATTACATATTTCCTGCTTTTATATCGGTGTTAGAGTCTATCGGGGGAGTTAGGAGTGAATTGGATTGAAAATGAGGCATATAGCCTTTTTGAATGAAACTTGAATAAGGAAAGTCAACCTAGAGTTGACTATTTAGTTAGAGAGCTCGGAATCGAATTCTGATGATTCGGTCAGCTCCGGGAGTTCATTTGTGGCTTAGGAGAGCGATCAGAATGGAATTTGGAGGTCCGGTGTAGAAATAGGCTTGAATTGGATAAGGTTGAATTTTGGCGAAATCCGAACGGTAGGTGAGATTTTGATCCGGAAGTCGAAATAGAATTCCAACATTTGCAGTAGCTCCGCTAGGTTAATTTGGATATGCCTGCAAAATTTCAGGTCATTCGGACGTCGTTTGGTCGGGTTTTTCATCGAATGTGTAATTCGGAAAGTTTTAAGAAATTTAGGCTTGAATCCGTGTGTAATTGGTGATTTTGATGTTTAGGATGGTGTTTTTATGATTGGAACAAGTTCGTATCGTGTTTTGGGGTATGTTGGTGGTTTTCGTTGGGGTCCCGGGGGCTTCGGGGTGAATCCGGACCATCATCCGGCATTTTTGGAACCATTAAATGGTCTGCTGAAATCTGCAGATCACTGGGCATAAAATAAGCCTTCGCGTTCGCGAGGTCAATGCCGCGTTCGCGAAGGTTGAGGCCAGTTGGCCATCGCGTTCGCGATGGGTGGGTCGCGTTCGCGTAAGAGGGAAAGGAAAGGCATCGCGGACGCGTGACTTCACGTCGCGTTCGCGTTGAGTAAAAGTCAGGAGGCTGAGGATTTGATCTTCGCGGACGCGTGAGAGAGTGCCGCGTTCGCGATGAAGAAGAGGAGGAAGGCATCACGTTCGCGTGAGAGGCGTCGCGAACGCGATGAAGAAATGAGGCTGGCAGTGAAGTTAAGTTCAGAACAGAACCAGTCGCGGGTTTAATACCCAAAGACGCCATTTTTGAGTTCTAGAGAGAGAAACTCACGGGAATTGCTGGTAATTCATTGGGGATTCGTTGGAGGTAAGTTTTGTGGCTTAATTACATCATTTTAACATGAATTCATGGGTTAAATTTCTGTAAATGGAAGATTAAAGGTGGGTTTGAACCCTAGGCCTAAATTTAAGAAAAACACTGATTTGAGTGGGCAAATGGAGTCCGATTTTGGTAAATTTTATATGCCTAGACTCGTATCGAGATGATCATGGCAAGAGAGTTGTCTCTTAGCGGTTTCGTACCAGAGTCGAGGTAAATGGCTTGTCTAACCTCGTGTGGGGTGTGAGCACGTGATTTTTGCCTTACCTGAGAAGTACTCCCAGAAAATTCAAAATAAAAATAGTTTCGTGTTGGGCATGATTTTGTGATTTTGTGTTATTTTTATCTTAAATTTGCATTTTTCGTGTGCGTGTTGATTTATTCAAATTAGTAAAATACAAAAAAAAATATATATACTAGGCTTTGCATTTTTAGTGTTTGATATCGAAATTATGTGATTTGCATTTTTAGGTGATATGTAATTGTGTGGGATAATGGTATGCATATATATATATATATATATATACATGTACATATATATATATATACATGTAGTAGTGAGATCAGACCTGGGCCATAGTTGGGTCAAAAAAAAAAAAAACCAGGCCCAAACAAATCCCACCTGGTCCAGTCCAACCCGCCTCCAGCAAGACCCAAACGACGGCGTTTTTGTCTTTGGTAAAGAGATCCAAGCCATTGATCTGTGTTGATCGGATGGATCACATTAATCCCCCCATCTTTTGATCCTGGCCGTTGGATTCTCATCATCCAACGGCCCACGTTAACATTGGCATTTTAACATAACAAACACCCCCCCAAACCCGTTACACCCCTCCATTCCCCCCCCTCCAAACCCTAGCTCACATTCGTTTCGCCTCTCTTCAGAGAGCAAACAAAATTGCCGCCTCACACCACCACAAACCGCCGGCCGGAAATCGTCTCCGCCGGCGGCACCACCCCAAACCATCCCAAATTAACACCAAACAATCTCCCACACCCCCTCTACATGAATCCGGCGTCAGTTAACTTCGAACATTACTCGAACGCTTCGAATATCCGTTCGAAGTTCATCGGAATTTGAAAATCCGTCCCAAACCACTTCAAAATCATACCACAGCACCCCCACAACCTCCTCACCACCATACCGTCGTTGGTTCCCTTCGAATCAACCCAGGATTTGTCGGATTTCAATTAAACCGCATGAACCCTAAAACTCGAATTGGAGTTTCCTCTTCGGACTTTATGAAGATTAAGGTCTAATAGACCTTAATTGGCTTGTTTTTCACTAGAAAAACATTTCAATTAGGGTCTTTTCAACCTTAAATCCCAAAGCCCAAGCCGGCCGAGCCTCAAATATTTAATTTCAAGGTATTTCCTTCCTTTTTCTTTTCTTTTTCTATTTTTCTTCTCTGTTACTTGTTTTAATTTCGTTGTAATTTGTTCTTGTGGTCAATCGTTCCCCCCTTTTTCTCTTTTGGTTTTCTGTCAGTTCGAAATGTGTCTTAAGGGAACTTTCATTGATTAATTTGCTTGCTCTTAGTCCTGTTGAATCGTTATTTGTTATCTCGATTTGATTCTGCCTCCATAACCTGACTAAGTCCACTCTCCACCCAAATGAAATGTCGAGTCATGATAAGTCCTCTGTTTGGATGCTATGTGATTCGATTTGAGTTAAACCTGAGCTACTCAAGTGAATTGGACTTGCTGTTTGGTGTATTAAATCCACACCAGTGGTTGTTGCGCAAGTTTGGTTTTAAATTTAGTGTTCCAGTATTCACTCAAGATTGGGATTAAGCATTTGTTAGTTTCTTTTGTTTAAATGAATTGGTAGGAGTGTGTTGGTGTGCTGAAACCTGCATAATGTTTGAATTAATGGAACTATAGCTAGTTTGCTACCTTGTTTAAATTTTTGACTAAACAGGCTGGTTCAAAAGGGATGGGAATTAGGGTAGTAATCCTTATGGTCACTTTGGGATTAAAGAATGTGTGAAATACATTGGTGGATTGTCAGGAAGTACTGGGGAACAAAACATGGTAACATGGGGGCTGATTAAAAAAAGAACTGAACTGAATACTATAATATACCCATACTCAAATGATGTTAAAAAAGGGAGTTAAACACTGGTTAGTGCACTGGGCAGAGAATAGAGTGGGCTGTCAGGGGAATAAGGATGGGGAATATATTTTCTAAGGGTTAACAGGGATTAAGGGGGCAGGCTGTTGAGTTTGGTATATAAAACAGGGGGATATACAGGGAGATGGGGGGGAAGAAAAAGAGTCTGGGAGTTTAAACAGAGACACACACAGAGAGATATAGAGGGAGATACACTGAAAAGACTCAAGAAACATAGAAAACAGAATAAGGGTTCATTTGAGGAATAGAGAGCTGTGACATTAAGTTGAAGTTTAGCCCTTAGAAGTTGAAAACGGATTCAACACCTGAGAGTATAAGTTGAACATGATGTTCCATTGAACTCTTATTCACTTTCAAGTTCAATTGGGTACCTGAGTTTGGTTATCACTGTTGGGGTGTTACAAGTTGAAAAATCATCGCATATATATTGCTTGAAATCCTTATTTGTTGGTGTTGGTGTGACTGTTTGCTTCTGCTATAATTGGTCCTGGGCTATCGACTGTTTGAACCACGTTTGATCTTTGCTGTTGCATTACTGTTGGCACTGCTGTTGCTGATTTTCTCCTCCTATTACCATTTCAGGTACACATTGTATCTCCAAGCTTGGTTTATGAAATAGAAGCTGCTTTTGTTTTCTATCTATTCTGTTAAGTTTACATTTCTTCCTGGATTGTTGTTGTACTGTTGTTCTTAAGCTGTACATAGATGTTTTGGACTGGTTCAGATTTTAGTTGGGTAATTGAATATTTGGTATTGTCAAAAACAGCAAGTCAGTGTGCTTGAGGATTGAAATACTGTTAAAAATATAAGTTGTTTGGAGTCTGTTTCACGTTTTAAAATGATGGATATAACTAAAACGTGTGGCAGTGATTAGATTGAGTGCTTATTTATAGAATTGATAGAATAGGTAAACGCGTGTATAAACAGCAATTAGGGGCTCGTGTGTATTAATCGATATTGCTAAAAATTGTCTGTAAACCGTGAGGAAAAGTAGCAATTTTATCCAGATGTTTGCTGTTAAAGTTCAACTCAAATAAGTGGATTTGGAAGCAATTGTCTTTGAAAAATAGATAAGTTTGAATGCCATCTCTACCATGTATTGTTCTTTTTATAATTTTTGTCTTTAGTAAAGCATAATTGGTTCCTAGATTAGGTAGTATTCATTTGTGAGAGTTTTGTCTAGAAAGGCACACGGTAGAGTAGTCTGGTGCCTGTGTTTGGGCTTTAAACTCAGATTTTATTCTCCTTCGTATTGGGCTCAGCTATGCGGTGATCGTTATATACATCATTCTTAAATTAGAGTTAAAACCGTTAAAAGAGCCCCGAATCGTAAATTTATTCATTACAATACATGTAGGACTAGGTATTAATTTAACATTAGGGACAAAAACAAAAGTAGACCACATAGTTCACCCTAAGATTGGTCTTTAATAAAAGAGAGATGAGCCTCGCCGCACTAAACACACATTTGCGGGGCCCTCGAATAATTGTCATGAAAACTTAGACTTGGAAGGACCGTCTAGTGAATTTCACGGTCCTTTTCCCAAAGTAAATAGACGATAGACTCTTTAGGCACGACTTGAGATAAAATTACTTTCCCGAATACGGGTGTGCATTTATGTGACCCAAATCTTACTCTCGGCGAAACTGAAATACATTAGAGTCGCAGGCGTACTGGTTACGGTGCGGCTCGAAATGTGTTTTCGTAACGTCGCAATTCTTCTAAAAATAAGAGCGGAGCATTAAAAGCACATAGTTAAAATATATAAAAGAATCGGATAGAAACAAAAATTGCAATTGAGCGACCGTGCTAAAACCACGGAATCCGGGAGTGCCTAACACCTTCTCCCGGGTTAACAGAATTCCTTATCCAGATTTCTAGTTTCGCGGACTGTATTACAGAGCCATAAATTTCCTCGGTTCGGGATTAAACCGGTGACTTGGAACACCATTATTTTTCCAAGTGGCGACTCTGAATTAAATAAACTAATCCCGTCTCGATTGTCCTTTAATTGGAAAAACTCCCTTGTGCCCTCGCGTGCGCGTAAAAAGGAGGTGTGACAGCTCTGGCGACTCTGCTGGGGAACAAACCTCGAACTTCGGTTCGGGGTCTAAGAACTCGAGCTCATTTAAATTGTTATTTTGTCTATATCTGATTTTATTACATGTTTAATTAATGTGCTACATGTCTACCGCTTTGATATTAGTTGTACTGTATATACAAACTGCTATATATTTACCGCTTTGATATTGCGTGAACTGTATATAAAACTGTGCCGAAAACCCGTCTCTTCTTATCCCCGGGGATGTGCTTACTGGTTGAGACTCCCCTTTCTGTTAGTGTCGATACCAAAGTAAGAAAAGAGGCAGGATAAGTTACAAAGCCGGACGATCCCGCGGGTCCCCGGTACGTAGCTCCCTCCTCAAATCCGAGTCGTCCGCTCGGGTACACGGTCTAGTATCATTGAAAAGCATCAGGATATTGAGCCTAGATTCAGGACGTTATTTGCATCATCTCTGACTTAGGGGACTCAACACAGGGGTTGGGTCCGTCTAGGACAGGTAACCTGAAAGGAAAGACCATCTTGCCATATCATATTTGTTGTGAGCATTTATTTAGACTGACATGCTGACCGGGTTCCTTTAAATACCGAAGAAAAAGAAAAACACGAAAGGAAATAGTATGGGGAAGTAAATATCTTTCAGAAAAATACAAAAATACGTTTCACCAACAAGTCCACGAATTTAGTTTGCCAATAAAAGACGGCAGAAGATTGACTTTGCCGACAAAATGGGTTTTTGACAAAATGTGTTTTTTGACAGTCAATAAAGGAAAGATAGTTGTTTTGACGGACCGAACTACGCGAGTTTGATTCTCACCGAGTGTGAGATACGTAGGCAACCTCTAAACGGGTCCAACTCCCATATATTTCAAAATAAGTTTTAATGGCGGAATGCCAAGACATTTAATTTTGCCTTAACGACCACTCTTTTTTACCAGTCAATTCCTGGGGCCCGTTTCGTTTTTCAGAAAAGATAGTTTTGGGACAAATAAAAAATTTCGTTTTCATCTAAGAATTACCTTAAATAAATGTGCAGAATGAGCACGAGTCAGAATACAACCGAAGCTATCATAAACAAGGTCCCCTTAAGTTTGCATAGGTGGTGGAGCGACTTGGGCGAGCAAGGACAAGATGCCGTTAAGTTGTACTTGGGAGATCTAGTGGGGCTGCTAAATATTCCCCCGAGAGGAGACATCATACGAGCTTTGATCTCATTCTGGGATCCGGCACACAATGTGTTCCACTTTTCAGATTTTGAACTCACACCAACACTGGAAGAATTAGCCGGATATGTCGGAAGACCAAAAGTCCCTATGAGGGAACAATACCTTATTGCACCAAGGGTAGTGACGGTACATCGGTTTTTGGATACGGTAAAGATCCGCAGAACTGTACACAACCCAGACTTATCAGAAGGGTTCTGCACTTTGGCATTTCTGTATGACAAATATGGTCACTATGGGGGCTTCAACAAATACGAAAGCAAAATCTGCAGCGGAGACAATCGGTTAAAATGGGAGGAGCATAGACGCATCGCCTTCATGATAGCTTTCCTAGGTTCATTGATATTTCCTAGAAAGGATGGGAATATCAACATACATGTGGCAGGGGTCGTCAGTACTTTGATGAAACAAAACAACAGTACTTTGGCCCCCATGATAATATCAGACATCTTTCGTGCACTCACCATCTGCAAAGCTGGAGGGACTTTCTTTGAAGCTTGCAATGTATTGCTCCAAATGTGGATGATCGATCACTTATGTCGTCATCCGCAATTTATGAGGTATAGTTCACCGAAGAAAACTTGTATAGAAGAATTTCCTGCGCAAGGGTCGAGGGACATGAGTTGCCGGAGGGGATCGGCGGATGGATACGACTTTTGCGTTCGACTACAGCCAGCGAGATAGAATGGACGTTTGGTTGGCTACCCGTGGAAGAAGTCATATATGCATCAGCCGCAGAATCATATTTATTGCTAATGGGCCTCAACAGACATCCAACCCTACGCACCAGGTCGAGTATTGAGACAATTGGGACGATGCCAAATAATCCCAAAAGAAGAAGACCTCAGCCCACATGTAGTTGAAATTGGACCAGGAGGACAGTTCCCTGAAGCATTGGTCCGAAAGATTTGGAGTGAGTGTCAGACATTAAAAATAGACACTCGGGTGCGAGATCGAGCCCGGGGCGAAGTATCGTCGGAATACCCTGCATGGTATAGTAGAGATCCGGAGCATCAAAGGCCCGCAAAAAGGCCTCACCTCAGGGAGTTTGCTGGAGCGTCACGAGAACAATGGGACTGGTTGGCTAGAGAAGAAGCCTATAGAACAAAGATCAGCAGGATAGAACAACGGACCCAAGAACTCCAATTTGAAATGGATGTGCAAACTGCCGCCAACGAAGGAGATAAAAAGAAGTTGGCACAAGAAAATGACTTCCTAAGAGCTCAAATCCAGCAAATGAAAAGGGATGCTGACAGACAGTTGAGGAGTCGGGCAGACGAAAAACTGATAAAGGGTTTGAAAAGCCAGGTTGCCGATGTCCAAAGAGAATTGGAAGAGTCTAAGGCCCAAACAAGGAGGATCCGAGCTAGCTGGAGAAAGGAGGCACATCAACATGCACTTCACCTACAACGGGTGGAAGAGGATTACACTGATATCGTCACCAGTTTAAGGGAAGCAAATGTTGTCCTCAGAGAACGGGTCTTCAAGCAAGCCCAAGATGCCAGAGCGGACCTCGACCGTTGCCACAATCTGATGGCTCGACTGCAAGAACAAATAGACAGGCTCTTAGACCAAGTCACCAACAACGCTCAACGATTGGGGGCGAAAAACCAGCAGATAGAGCGGCTACTCGGAGAAAGGGACATGATCAAGGACCGAATCGGGGAAATCGGGCACTACGTCACCATGAAGTGCCTAGCTTGTGAACAAATGCCCCGCACCGACCTTTTTGCTTCAATTATGGGCTATGTTCATCGGATCATGGAAGAATTAAGGGGACTACACAAGGACCTCACACCCGGGCCCGCGGCAAGGCCGAATGATGCCTCGCGGGCCCCCAGGAATTTTAGAGCAGTAGACCTTTGATTAAAAATGTATTTTTGAAATATTGGGTCAAGACAGTTGGCATGTCATTTTACGTTTTCGAGTCAAGCATTTTCCTTTGTTTTGCTGATTGTTGTAAGACGTGTTTTGTAACTGCACGGTTTCATTTGATATAAAAGTTACTGAATTTTGCCACAATCCTGTTAACAGAACTACGCTCGGTCTGATTCACGCAAGAACGTGATACGTAGGCAATCCGCATAAAGATTCGACCACCACTAAAAAAGAAAGAAAAAGAATCCAAAGGTTAAATAACAATAAGGCTTGCAAAGATAGTCGAAAGAGAAAAAGAAAAAAAAAGAAGAAAAAAAAAAAGAAGAAAAGAAAAAGAAAAAAAGGCCGGAATGACGCATGTTAAGAGTACATGTAGAAAGGGTTATTTGGTTAGGTGCATTGCATCCAACGTGCTATAACATATCTGTCAAACTCGGTGAACTAACAAGTTTGTTGCATATTCCAGAGAAAGTTTAGCAGTTGGTTTGACAGAATATACTGGCCAGCCATCACTACCGTACTAGATCCAAAGGACCAGTTACAGTAAGCATGTCGAGTTCTGGCAAGAGTCTCGAGGAAGAAAAATCCGAGCTACAAGTTATGAAAGAAGAGGTAGACCGGTTAAAACAACAGATAACAGAGATGCACCTGGCCTGGGCCAGGGAACAGTCTTCACCGAACCGCCCTACTCTCGCCTCAGCTCCGGAACATCCGCCCGTCGATCCTTCAACAAGCGCCCCGAGCTATCCATACTTTCCGGGGGAAAATCCATATGCCACCCACATTCCACCAGCCAAACCAAATCCTCCTCCAGTCACCCCCGTTTTTGTAGCACCTCCACCTGCTCCTCTGCAAAGGCCGGCCAGCGAGCCATATGTTCAGATCCATGACAACTCTTACTATCCTCCAGAGCCTACCTTCAGGGCTCCTGAACCACAATCACATACACCTCACTGGGATAATCCGGCAGAACCGGAAAAGCACTTCCAAAGTTCGGAACACGAGGAAGTTGTCAGAAAAGTTAAAAGCCTGGAGCAGTCCTTCAGGAACATGCACGGTTTGGGCAACCAGGTCAGCGTCGCCTATAAAGATCTGTGTCCATTTCCGGACGTCCAGTTGCCAGCAGGGTTTAAAATGCCCAAATTCGACCTATACGAGGGGCATGGTGACCCAGTGGCCCACCTGCGAGGGTTTTGCAGTAAAATGAGAGGGGCCGGAGGACGGGACGAACTTCTGATAGCCTACTTCGGCCAGAGTCTGGGAGGATCGGCGTTGGAGTGGTACACTAGACAGGATCCCAGTAGATGGTTTACGTGGGATGATTTGGCTCAAGCTTTTATCGGCCAGTTCCAGTACAATCTTGAGATAATCCCCGACCGCCTATCATTGCTAAAATTAGAGAAGAAGCTTGCTGAAAGCTTCAGGGAATTTGGTTTCCGATGGAGGGAACAGGCGGCCAGGGTAGATCCGCCGATGAGAGAGAGCGAGATGGTGGACTACTTCTTGCAGACATTAGAGCCCACCTACTTCGGACATCTGGTAACGTCCGTAGGCAAATCATTCACCGAGGTGATAAAAATGGGGGGTATGATCGAGGAAGGTTTGAAGGCCAACAAGATCATGAGTTACTCAGCACTGAAAGCCACCACTCAGGCTATCCAAAGTGGTACTGGAGGAGTACTGGGGAAAAAGAGGAGAGAGGAAGTTGCGGCCGTCGAGTCCGGGGCATGGTTCGGAAATAGAGGCCCCGCACCCCAATATAGCCCACCCCAACCTCACCACCAAAACTACTCTCACAACCCATATAGCCACCCGCAACATTATTATCCCGCACCTGATCCCCATTTTACTGTCCACCATGCACAATCCTATTCTGCACCTCCTGTTCATGCACCGTGGCGTGCACCGAACCCCCAGAACAATCATCCACCCCCGAGAGCTTACAGAAACCCCTCGGGCGCGAGTTTCCGTCCGAACCAGGCATTCAGGGGCGACAGGGCGCCGAGGCCAAAGACTTTCACTCCCTTAGGAGAGTCTTACACTAGTCTGTTCCACCGGTTAAAGCAGGTAGGGTTGCTGAATCCGGTTGAAGCTAAGCTGCCAAACCCTCTTCCGAAGAACCTGGACCATTCAGTGAATTGTGCCTACTGCTCGGGATGTCCGGGACATGATACAGAAAAGTGTTGGAGGCTGAAGACGGCCATCCAGGAGCTCATTGACACCCGCAGGATCGAGGTCCAGACTCCAACAGAGCCCAACATCAACCAAAACCCGCTTCCAACTCATCATGAGACCAATATGATCGAGTTGGTACGGGCGGAGGAAGGAAAGGAGAAAGCCTCTCAGACCGTAATGATGATTAAGTCTAGCGGGGCAGGAACGAGAAAAGGGCCAAGCTGTGATGAGTCGCCCAGTTGCAAGAAAGACATACCAGGAGAATCGGAAGCAGGAAAGGAAAGTGTGAACAGAGTACCGGTGAAGCCGGCCAAGATAGTTGTACCAGGGGCAGCAATCAAGCCCATCTTGACAGTAGCAGGCGTTCGAATGGATCCTTTCATCATCCGGCCGGCAACACAGTTGCCAGTAACCGATAGCCGGGCTGTTCCATGGAATTATGCTCGGATTACAACGACCTACAGAGGAAAGGAGGTGAAAGAGGAAGTTTGTGAAGCCCGAGGGTTGACCCGCTCGGGGAGATGTTTTGCCCCTGCGGAATTGAGGAAGACCACTCCGGCAGTATTGAAAAAGCCGGTCACTGATGAAGAAGCGGAAGAATTCTTGAAAAAGATGAAGCTGCACGACTACTCCGTCTTAGAGCAGTTGAAGAAGACTCCGGCGCAAATATCATTGCTATCCTTGCTGATACATTCGGAAGAACATCGGCAAGCATTGATGAAAGTCCTGAATGAGGCACATGTACCGGATAAAATCTCAGTGAGCCATTTGGAGAAGATCACCAATCGGATCTTCGAAGCAAATCGGATCACCTTCACCGATGACGAGTTGCCTGAGGAAGGCACCGAGCATAACAGGGCTTTATATCTTACGGTGAAGTGTGAAGAGGCGGTGGTTACCAAAGTCTTGGTCGATAATGGGTCCAGTGCTAACATTTGTCCTCTCTCTACACTGGGCAAATTAAAAGTAGACATCGGCAGGGTACGCAAGAACAGCGTATGTGTTCGAGGGTTCGACGGAGGAGGCAAAGCGTCGGTTGGTGACATAGTGCTAGTCTTGACAATCGGGCCGGTGGAGTTCACCATGGAATTCCAGGTGCTGGACATGGTGGTGTCATATAACCTCCTAATAGGGCGACCATGGATTCATGCCGCAAGAGCAGTTCCATCCAGCCTACACCAGCTCGTCAAGTTTGAATGGGACCAGCAGGAGATCGTCGTCCATGGAGAGAACGATCCACAATCGGGCACCATCATTCCCTTTGTTGAAACAGAAGAAGATGTTGGGCCGTGGGTGTATCAGGTCTGCGATGTGGTGTCCGCCCACCGAGTTCCGGAAGGGGAATGTATTCCCGGCGACAGAACAATTACTACGGATGTCATGGTGGCGCATGAAATGTTGCGACATGGTTTCGTACCCGGTAAAGGGCTAGGTGCATCTCTGCAAGGAATTATACAACCGGTATCAGTGGTCGAGAACTTGGGAACCTTCGGCTTGGGATTCCAGCCAACCTCAGAGGACATCCGGCGAGCAAAGAAGAGTAAGCAGAAGACATGGGTGCTCTCAAAACCTGTTCCACGCCTTTCCCAATCTTTTATCAGGTCCGGAGCAAGAGGACATCCAGCGCCAAAGATTCCCGGTCCTACGGTCAGGCCAGACGAAGAGTTCTTCAGGAAGTTCGAAAACCTATTCACGGATGTATGTATGCTCGAAGATGGTGAAGGATCCAGTCATGCCGAGATACAATTTGTGGGACCAAAGGCAAAACTGAATAACTGGAAGGCTACTCCTCTCCCTGTCCGGAAGGAGTCTTGGTAGTTTGTCTTGGATTGTTTTTCTTTCGAAATTTTGTATTGGGGGCTTGTCCCCGGAGTAAAATCCCGTTGTTTTTAGTTCATTTCTGATTTAAGTTTGCAGTTTGTTTTCCCTTTGTACAATTCCCATTAATGAAATTTGGTTCCTTCGTGTCTAATTTTGTTTATCTTTTTCCTTCTTTTTACTTTTCTGAACAGCCTTCTTGCAACTGATCTTAATGATATGGCGCGCTTAAAGATTAATCAACCCAGTCTAGAAAGTCAATCGGGTTTGGAAATAATAACACATGAAATAAGAAGTGACGAGAGTGAGTCAGAGTACGGCGATGATGAAGCCGTGGAAGAAATCGGTGAAGAATTAAGTCACTTCGAGGAAAAGCCCAAACCGAACTTAAATGATACCGAGGCCGTTAATCTAGGGAATGCTGATGACGTCAAAGAAACCCGGATAAGTGTCCATATTGAACCCAATCCGAGAGAAGAATTGATCAAAACACTCATGGAGTTTAAAGATATTTTCGCATGGTCGTACGACGACATGCCAGGACTCAGCACTGATCTAGTGGTTCATAGATTACCCACTGATCCGGCATATCCTCCCGTCAAGCAAAAGCTGCGGAAATTCAAGACGGAGATGAGTGTGAAGATTAAGGAGGAGGTAACCAAGCAGGTTGCAGGCGAAAGTCATTCGTGTCACTCGATACCCTGAATGGTTGGCTAACGTAGTGCCGGTGCCAAAGAAAGACGGAAAGATCGGGGTATGCGTGGACTATCGCAATCTCAACAAGGCAAGTCCTAAGGATAATTTCCCACTTCCCAATATCCATATCCTGATTGATAATTGTGCCGGACGCGAAATTGGATCCTTTGTGGATTGTTATGCGGGATATCATCAGATTTTGATGGACGAAGAGGACGCAGAAAAGACGGCTTTTATCACGCCGTGGGGGACTTATTGCTACCGAGTGATGCCGTTTGGTTTGAAGAATGCAGGAGCAACATATATGAGGGCAATGACTACGGTATTCCATGACATGATACACAAGGAAATTGAGGTGTACGTGGATGATGTGATCGTGAAATCTAGGCGTCAAGAGGACCATGTTGCTGACCTCAGTAAGTTCTTTCAAAGACTTCGAAGATACGACATCAAGCTCAATCCAGCCAAATGCGCATTCGGAGTTCCGTCGGGAAAGTTGCTAGGATTCATCGTCAGCCGACGGGGCATTGAGCTGGACCCATCCAAAATCAAGTCCATTCAGGAGTTACCCCCGCCAAAGAATAAAACAGAGGTAATGAGTCTGTCGGGAAGGTTGAATTACATCAGTAGGTTTATTGCCCAGCTTACGGCAACCTGTGAACCCATATTCCGCCTATTGAAGAAAGACGCTGCGATAGAATGGACGGCAGAATGTCAAGAAGCGTTTGACCGGATCAAAGGGTATCCGTCAAATCCACCCGTACTAGTTCCGCCTGAGCCAGGTAGACCCCTGATTCTTTATCTGACGGTCTTGGAGAATTCGTTTGGCTGCGTACTGGGGCAGCATGATCTTACTGGCAGGAAGGAACGGGCCATTTACTACCTCGGTAAGAAGTTCACAGTCCACGAGGTCAAGTACACTCATCTAGAAAAGACATGTTGCGCCCTGACTTGGGTAGCCCAAAAGCTGAAGCACTACTTGTCTTCTTACACCACTTACCTCATTTCGCGTCTGGATCCGTTGAAGTATATTTTCCAGAAACCTATGCCTACAGGGAGGTTAGCAAAGTGGCAAATATTACTTACGGAATTCGACATCATATACGTGACAAGGACGGCTATGAAAGCTCAAGCCCTGGCCGATCACTTAGCTGAAAATCCCGTTGATGACGAATACGAACCTTTGAGGACGTATTTTCCAGATGAGGAAGTATTGCAGATCGAGGGGTTGGAACTAACCAAGGATCCAGGATGGAAGCTCTTCTTCGATGGAGCGGCAAACGCAAAAGGAGTCGGAGTAGGGGCTGTGCTCATATCTGAAACAGGACATCATTATCCTGTTACTGCTCAACTGCGTTTTCACTGTACCAATAACATGGCCGAGTACGAGGCATGTATCTTGGGGTTGCGATTAGCGGTGGACATGGATGTACAGGACGTCTTGGTCTTGGGGGACTCGGACCTTCTGGTACATCAGATTCAGGGAGAATGGGAAACCAGAGATTTAAAGCTTATCCCATATCGTCAGTGTTTGCATGATTTGACCAAACGCTTTCGATCGGTAGAATTCAGGCACATCCCAAGGATGCATAATGAGGTTGCCGACGCGTTGGCTACTCTAGCGTCAATGCTACATCACCCGGACAAGGTTCGTGTCGATCCGTTACATATCCATGTCCGGGATCAACATGCTTATTGTAATGTGATAGAGGAAGAGGTGGATGGTGAGCCATGGTTTCATGATGTCAAGGAATACCTCAGGTTAGGAGTATACCCAGAGCAAGCAACCGGAGATCAAAAGCGAGCTATTCGGCGGTTGGCGAACGGATTTTTCCTTAGTGGAGGGGTCCTGTACAAAAGAACCCCAGATTTGGGACTGTTGAGATGTATAGATGCAAGTCAAGCCACAACAGTGATGACAGATATACACTCGGGAGTTTGCGGACCACACATGAGCGGATACGTATTGGCAAAGAAGATTCTTCGAGCAGGATACTATTGGCTCACTATGGAGCGAGATTGTATAAGTTTCGTGCGAAGATGCCATCAGTGTCAGATACACGGAGATTTGATTCATTCTCCGCCGACTGAATTGCATACAATGTCAACGCCATGGCCGTTTGTCGCATGGGGTATGGATGTTATTGGACCTATTGAGCCTGCGGCTTCCAATGGTCACAGGTTCATTCTGGTAACGATTGATTATTTTACCAAGTGGGTGGAGGCCAAAACATTCAAATCGGTGACCAAGAAGGCGGTAGTGGACTTCGTACACTCCCACATCATTTGTAGGTTTGGAATTCCAAAGATGATCATTACAGATAACGGTGCAAATCTTAACAATGGATTGATGAAAGAGGTATGTCAACAGTTCAAGATTACACACCGAAATTCCACACCGTATCGCCCAAAAGCAAACGGTGCGGTCGAGGCAACAAACAAGAACATAAAGAAGATATTGAGGAAGATGATAGAAGGGTCTAGGCAGTGGCATGAAAAGTTACCATTTGCGCTGTTGGGTTATCGCACTACCGTCCGGACTTCGGTAGGTGCAACTCCTTACTTGTTGGTGTACGGGACTGAAGCAGTAATACCAGCAGAAGTTGAAATCCCATCCCTCCGAATTGTCGCCGAAGCCGAGATTGATGACGACGAGTGGGTCAAAACCCGATTAGAGCAATTGAGCTTGATCGATGAAAAGAGATTGACAGCAGTATGTCACGGCCAATTGTATCAAAAGAGAATGGCGAGAGCATATAACAAGAAGGTACGTCCCGGGAGATTTGAAGTGGGACAGCATGTGCTGAAGAGAGTTCTACCCCATCAGGCCGAAGCGAAAGGCAAGTTCGCTCCAAATTGGCGAGGACCTTTTGTGGTAACTAGAGTATTATCCAACGGCGCTCTATGTCTGACGGATGTCGAGGGAAGATGCACCGATATGGCTATCAATTCTGATGCAGTTAAGAGATATTATGTGTAATTCTTTAATGCATTTGTCAACGTTTGGTTTCGTTTGTGTGTATTTGGCATTTTTCGGAGAATGAAATGACAGAGGCAATTTTTCTACTACCCAAACACTTTAACCTTCGTTTCCCCATTTGAGCCTTAATTATTCTTTCATATACCCTCTTTCGGAATCATCAAGGAAGATGTGTAACAGAATAGAAAAGAAACAAAGAAGTAATACAAGAAAAAGTGAACTACGTTCGACCCGATTCCTCAAGAAGGATACGTAGGCGCCACACGGCTCGGTCATAATAAAATAAAAATCAAAAAATCCCCCAAGCAACAAAACCGGGGCAGAAGTCATTGTTTCGTTGGAAAGATAGTGTGGATTCCGAAAGTTGTAATAAGCTAACCGTTGAGGCTAAACCCCTTTCTTCAGCCTCACGCGCAGAAACCATATCAAGAACCAGAAAGACCTCTCGATCGGTATTTGAGAAGTGCCAAGTCATGTGAATGAAAGCCAAGAGTGACATCCCGACCCTCGATTGAATCCAGGATGCACAAGCCGAAAGGGGATAACGCTCTAGAGGGAATCTCAGGGGTGATACCCCGCCGCAGGGAAAGAAAGCATAAATGAGAGAGTCTTAACGGTGAAAACCCTCGCGGGCACCTTAAGGCGAAGGAAGTTGAGAGAAGTAAAACGAGAGAGTCTTACGGTGAAAACCTTTACGGGCACCTTAAGGCGACGGGAGATAGAGAGAAATGAGAGAATCTCATTAGTGAAAACCCTTTGAAGGGCACTGTGAGGTGACAGGACGAGATGGTTACAAGATGTCCGCATGAGACAAGGTTGGGACACCCGTTTACCTCTAGCAGGACGCGGTATCAGAAAGTGATTGACATGAATAGACTGGGTAGTTTAATCTCAAAGGCGCGGCATAACCATTGGATCAGGCACACATTCAGATAAGTTTTCCTATTTTTTGAGTTCAGAAAAGTTTTTCTCTTCTTTTGTCATTTGCGGTCAATATTCTTTTCTTTTCTTTCATTTTCGAAAATTGATTTTTCAAAGCTTACTACCAAGTCTCCCAAAGCAGTATATTGAAAGTGAATAGGCATGGAACAAGGCAATGAGACAAAAGTCGTTACGATAGTGAGATTGGGATGACAGGCTGAGTGGAAGGTTCGCAAGAATTATGGAGTATGATGGACACATGTGGCATGTCCGAAAGATGATTTCACGCAACAGATCACCGGCTAAAAAGAGTCGGACCAAACCAAAGAGTGGAATAAAAGGAAAGATGAGAGGTCGTTCGTGGAAAAAGCATCTTCCCAAGCAAGCGTCAACGTCGTCCTCGAAGTTCGAGAGAGGCCAAGCAGCTGAAAGAGAATGGCCTCAACAAGAGTGGCACGACCACTCGCGGCGTTTTGAAACTAACAATTTTTCTTTGATTTAAAGCAGGAAAAGAGGGTCCGACGGCGGAAAAGCATACCGTCCAGAAGTTTATCACACTGGGGCAGAAAATTTTCTCCTGTTGCGAAAATTTTCTGGAAAGCAAGACTCAGAGGATAAGTGTAGGAAGCAACACAAGATGGGGTGATCTTTGAGCCGGGTATCATCTCCAGCGGCTATTGGAAAAAGAAAAATGGCTTCGAGATTCCCCCAGCAGTATTACATCCTATAATTTGATCAAGGAAGGCAAAAACGTGAGTCCCAGAGGAGGTATGGGAAGAAGGAAGAGAATGAGGGGTGAAGGAAACAAAGAATACTTCCTCGGCAGCATCATCCCCAGCAGGCGAGTAAACAGTTCCAAAAATATCCCCAGCAGCCAGAAGAAAAAGTAATACGACCTAGGGGAAAGCAATTCCAAGACAGGATAATTCAGAAGAGAAGGTGGTCCGAGAGGTAATGCGGGAACAAGGATATGGTACAAAAGGCAAAGGAAGGTAATCAAGATAGGATGAAATCAGTGAGTAGTAGTTGAAGTCAGGGAGCCCGCCCGGAGAATGGAGTGGCGATTTGAATTGAAGTCGAGGAGCCCGCCGAAGAATGGAGTGGCGATTTTATTTTGAAGTTGTAGTTGAAGTCGGGGAGCCCGCCTGGAGAATGGAGTGGCGATTTTAATTTTGAAGTTGTAGTTGAAGTCAGGGAGCCCGCCCGGAGAATGGAGTGGCGATTTAATTTTGAAGTTGTAGTTGAAGTCGGGAGCCCGCCTGAAGAATGGAGTGGCGATTTTATTTTTGAAGTTGTAGTTGAAGTCGGGGAGCCGTCTGAAGAATGGGGTGGCGATTTTATTTTGAAGTTGTAGTTGAAGTCGGGGAGCCCGCCCGGAGAATGGAGTGGCGATTTTATTTTGAAGTTGTGATTGAAGTCAGGGAGCCCGCCTGGAGAATAGAGTGGCGATTTAATTTTGAAGTTGTAGTTGAAGTTCAGGGAGCCCGCCCGGAGAATGGAGTGGCGATTTTATTTTGAAGTTGTAGTTGAAGTCAGGGAGCCCGCCCGGAGAATGGAGTGGCGATTTAATTTTGAAGTTGTAGTTGAAGTCAGGGAGGCCCGCCTGAAGAATGGAGTGGCGATTTAATTTTGAAGTTGTAGTTGAAGTCGGGGAGCCCGCCCGAAGAATGGAGTGGCGATTTTATTTTGAAGTTGTAGTTGAAGTCGGGGAGCCCGCCTGGAGAATGGAGTGGCGATTTTATTTTGAAGTTGTAATTGAAGTCAGGGAGCCCGCCCGGAGAATGGAGTGGCGATTTAATTTTGAAGTTGTAGTTGAAGTCGGGAGCCCGCCCGGAGAATGGAGTGGCGATTTTATTTTGAAGTTGTGATTGAAGTCGGGGAGCCCGCCCTGAAGAATGGAGTGGCGATTTTATTTTGAAGTTGTAGTTGAAGTCGGGGAGCCCGCCTGGAGAATGGAGTGGCGATTTTATTTTCAAAAGATGTTGTTGAAGTCGGGAGCCCGCCTGGAGAATGGAGTGGCGATTTAATTTTGAAGTTGTAGTTGAATTCAGGGAGCCCGCCTGGAGAATGGAGTGGCGATTTAATTTTGAAGTAGTAGTTGAAGTCAGGGAGCCCGCCTGGCGATTTTATTTTGAAGTTGTAGTTGAAGTCGGGGAGCCCGCCCGGAGAATGGAGTGGCGATTTTATTTTGAAGTTGTAGTTGAAGTCGGGGAGCCCGCCTGGAGAATGGAGTGGCGATTTTATTTTGAAGTTGTAATTGAAGTCAGGGAGCCCGCCCGGAGAATGGAGTGGCGATTTAATTTTGAAGTTGTAGTTGAAGTCAGGGAGCCCGCCCGAAGAATGGAGTGGCGATTTTATTTTGAAGTTGTAGTTGAAGTCGGGGAGCCCGCTTGAAGAATGGGGTGGCGATTTAATTTTGAAGTTGTAGTTGAAGTCGGGGAGCCCGCCCGGAGAATGGAGTGGCGATTTTATTTTGAAGTTGTGATTGAAGTCGGGAGCCCGCCGGAGAATGGAGTGGCGATTTAATTTTGAAGTTGTAGTTGAATTCAGGGAGCCCGCCTGGAGAATGGAGTGGCGATTTTATTTTGAAGTTGTGATTGAAGTCAGGGAGCCCGACTGGAGAATGGAGTGGCGATTTAATTTTGAAGTTGTAGTTGAAGTCAGGGAGCCCGCCCGAAGAATGGAGTGGCGATTTTATTTTGAAGTTGTAGTTGAAGTCGGGGAGCCCGCCCGAAGAATGGAGTGGCGATTTTATTTTGAAGTTATAGTTGAAGTCGGGAGCCCGCCTGGAGAATGGAGTGGCGATTTAATTTTGAAGTAGTAGTTGAAGTCAGGGAGCCGCCTGGAGAATGGAGTGGCGATTTAATTTTGAAGTCGTAGTTGAAGTCAGGAAGCCCGCCTGGAGAATGGAGTGGCGATTTAATTTTGAAGTTGTAGTTGAAGTCAGGGAGCCCGCCTGGAGAATGGAGTGGCGATTTAATTTTGAAGTAGTAGTTGAAGTCAGGGAGCCCGCCTGGATAATGGAGTGGCAATTTACTTTCGAAGTTGTTTGAGGGAAGTAGTAGAGTATAACAGAAATCCCCAGCAGGAATTCAAATTCAAAATCAGAAGGAAGGCAACAAGGATCAGAAAGATAGATTCAGACTTCGAAGCAGAATAATTCGAAGATCGCAAGGAAGGAACATCAAGTCCGACAGAATAGCAAGGAACATGGAAAGTCAAGATGAAGAGATAGATAAGATTTCGCAATGCTGTAACTTAGTCTAGCTTCTTATTTTGTTGTTTAGAACGGTGTAACAAGGAGGTCAGCTAAGCAGTGGCAACGGCAGTAATAGCAGTAACAGCAATAACGGCGAGATCACAACAGTCATGGTAGTCCCAGCTACCAGAACTTCCCGAACTACATTGACCTGATTCCCTTTTAGCCAGGGATATGTAGGAGACCTTCTGAAGCAAAGGTTCGGTCAAAACTTTTCCAAAATGCTTCATACGGAGTGCTCGAATGGGCAAAATCGCTTATATCCGCTCACTTATCTTTGCACGAAAACTCTGCGTGTTTACGCGCAAAGAGGGGCAGCTGTGAGCACGTGATTTTTGCCTTACCTGAGAAGTACTCCCAGAAAATTCAAAATAAAAATAGTTTCGTGTTGGGCATGATTTTGTGATTTTGTGTTATTTTTATCTTAAATTTGCATTTTTCGTGTGCGTGTTGATTTATTCAAATTAGTAAAATACAAAAAAAAATATATATACTAGGCTTTGCATTTTTAGTGTTTGATATCGAAATTATGTGATTTGCATTTTTAGGTGATATGTAATTGTGTGGGATAATGGTATGCATATATATATATATATATATACATGTACATATATATATATATACATGTAGTAGTGAGATCAGACCTGGGCCATAGTTTGGTCCAAAAAAAAAAACCAGGCCCAAACAAATCCCACCTGGTCCAGTCCAACCCGCCTCCAGCAAGACCCAAACGACGGCGTTTTTGTCTTTGGTAAAGAGATCCAAGCCATTGATCTGTGTTGATCGGATGGATCACATTAATCCCCCCATCTTTTGATCCTGGCCGTTGGATTCTCATCATCCAACGGCCCACGTTAACATTGGCATTTTAACATAACAAACACCCCCCCAAACCCGTTACACCCCTCCATTCCCCCCCCTCCAAACCCTAGCTCACATTCGTTTCGCCTCTCTTCAGAGAGCAAACAAAATTGCCGCCTCACACCACCACAAACCGCCGGCCGGAAATCGTCTCCGCCGGCGGCACCACCCCAAACCATCCCAAATTAACACCAAACAATCTCCCACACCCCCTCTACATGAATCCGGCGTCAGTTAACTTCGAACATTACTCGAACGCTTCGAATATCCGTT
Organism: Nicotiana noctiflora; assembly: GCA_032618575.1. Lineage (NCBI taxonomy): Eukaryota > Viridiplantae > Streptophyta > Magnoliopsida > Solanales > Solanaceae > Nicotiana > Nicotiana noctiflora. Next base: position 97,543 of record JASVEL010001920.1, on the reverse strand, counting down.
CGAAGTTCATCGGAATTTGAAAATCCGTCCCAAACCACTTCAAAATCATACCACAGCACCCCCACAACCTCCTCACCACCATACCGTCGTTGGTTCCCTTCGAATCAACCCAGGATTTGTCGGATTTCAATTAAACCGCATGAACCCTAAAACTCGAATTGGAGTTTCCTCTTCGGACTTTATGAAGATTAAGGTCTAATAGACCTTAATTGGCTTGTTTTTCACTAGAAAAACATTTCAATTAGGGTCTTTTCAACCTTAAATCCCAAAGCCCAAGCCGGCCGAGCCTCAAATATTTAATTTCAAGGTATTTCCTTCCTTTTTCTTTTCTTTTTCTATTTTTTCTTCTCTGTTACTTGTTTTAATCTCATTGTAATTTGTTCTTGTGGTCAATCGTCCCCCCCTTTTTCTCTTTTGGTTTTCTGTCAGTTCGAAATGTGTCTTAAGGGAACTTTCATTGATTAATTTGCTTGCTCTTAGTCCTGTTGAATCGTTATTTGTTATCTCGATTTGATTCTGCCTCCATAACCTGACTAAGTCCACTCTCCACCCAAATGAAATGTCGAGTCATGATAAGTCCTCTGTTTGGATGCTATGTGATTCGATTTGAGTTAAACCTGAGCTACTCAAGTGAATTGGACTTGCTGTTTGGTGTATTAAATCCACACCAGTGGTTGTTGCGCAAGTTTGGTTTTAAATTTAGTGTTCCAGTATTCACTCAAGATTGGGATTAAGCATTTGTTAGTTTCTTTTGTTTAAATGAATTGGTAGGAGTGTGTTGGTGTGCTGAAACCTGCATAATGTTTGAATTAATGGAACTATAGCTAGTTTGCTACCTTGTTTAAATTTTTGACTAAACAGGCTGGTTCAAAAGGGATGGGAATTAGGGTAGTAATCCTTATGGTCACTTTGGGATTAAAGAATGTGTGAAATACATTGGTGGATTGTCAGGAAGTACTGGGGAACAAAACATGGTAACATGGGGGCTGATTAAAAAAAGAACTGAATACTATAATATACCCATACTCAAATGATGTTAAAAAAGGGAGTTAAACACTGGTTAGTGCACTGGGCAGAGAATAGAGTGGGCTGTCAGGGGAATAAGGATGGGGAATATATTTTCTAAGGGTTAACAGGGATTAAGGGGGCAGGCTGTTGAGTTTGGTATATAAAACAGGGGGATATACAGGGAGATGGGGGGGAAGAAAAAGAGTCTGGGAGTTTAAACAGAGACACACACAGAGAGATATAGAGGGAGATACACTGAAAAGACTCAAGAAACATAGAAAACAGAATAAGGGTTCATTTGAGGAATAGAGAGCTGTGACATTAAGTTGAAGTTTAGCCCTTAGAAGTTGAAAACGGATTCAACACCTGAGAGTATAAGTTGAACATGATGTTCCATTGAACTCTTATTCACTTTCAAGTTCAATTGGGTACCTGAGTTTGGTTATCACTGTTGGGGTGTTACAAGTTGAAAAATCATCGCATATATATATTGCTTGAAATCCTTATTTGTTGGTGTTGGTGTGACTGTTTGCTTCTGCTATAATTGGTCCTGGGCTATCGACTGTTTGAACCACGTTTGATCTTTGCTGTTGCATTACTGTTGGCACTGCTGTTGCTGATTTTCTCCTCCTATTACCATTTCAGGTACACATTGTATCTCCAAGCTTGGTTTATGAAATAGAAGCTGCTTTTGTTTTCTATCTATTCTGTTAAGTTTACATTTCTTCCTGGATTGTTGTTGTACTGTTGTTCTTAAGCTGTACATAGATGTTTTGGACTGGTTCAGATTTTAGTTGGGTAATTGAATATTTGGTATTGTCAAAAACAGCAAGTCAATGTGCTTGAGGATTGAAATACTGTTAAAAATATAAGTTGTTTGGAGTCTGTTTCACGTTTTAAAATGATGGATATAACTAAAACGTGTGGCAGTGATTAGATTGAGTGCTTATTTATAGAATTGATAGAATAGGTAAACGCGTGTATAAACAGCAATTAGGGGCTCGTGTGTATTAATCGATATTGCTAAAAATTGTCTGTAAACCGTGAGGAAAAGTAGCAATTTTATCCAGATGTTTGCTGTTAAAGTTCAACTCAAATAAGTGGATTTGGAAGCAATTGTCTTTGAAAAATAGATAAGTTTGAATGCCATCTCTACCATGTATTGTTCTTTTTATAATTTTTGTCTTTAGTAAAGCATAATTGGTTCCTAGATTAGGTAGTATTCATTTGTGAGAGTTTTGTCTAGAAAGGCACACGGTAGAGTAGTCTGGTGCCCGTGTTTGGGCTTTAAACTCAGATTTTATTCTCCTTCGTATTGGGCTCAGCTATGCAGTGATCGTTATATACATCATTCTTAAATTAGAGTTAAAACCGTTAAAAGAGCCCCGAATCGTAAATTTATTCATTACAATACATGTAGGACTAGGTATTAATTTAACATTAGGGACAAAAACAAAAGTAGACCACATAGTTCACCCTAAGATTGGTCTTTAATAAAAGAGAGATGAGCCTCGCCGCACTAAACACACATTTGCGGGGCCCTCGAATAATTGTCATGAAAACTTAGACTTGGAAGGACCGTCTAGTGAATTTCACGGTCCTTTTCCCAAAGTAAATAGACGATAGACTCTTTAGGCACGACTTGAAATAAAATTACTTTCCTGAATACGGGTGTGCATTTATGTAACCCAAATCTTATTCTCGGCGAAACTGAAATACATTAGAGTCGCAGGCGTACTGGTTACGGTGCGGCTCGAAACGTGTTTTCGTAACGTCGCAATTCTTCTAAAAATAAGAGCGGAGCATTAAAAGCACATAGTTAAAATATATAAAAGAATCGGATAGAAACAAAAATTGCAATTGAGCGACCGTGCTAAAACCACGGAATCCGGGAGTGCCTAACACCTTCTCCCGGGTTAACAGAATTCCTTATCCAGATTTCTAGTTTCGCAGACTGTATTACAGAGCCATAAATTTCCTCGGTTCGGGATTAAACCGGTGACTTGGAACACCATTATTTTTCCAAGTGGCGACTCTGAATTTAATAAATCGATCCCGTCTCGATTGTCCTTTAAATGGAAAAAACTCCCTTGTGCCCTCGCGTGCGTGTAAAAAGGAGGTGTGACAGTCGTAGAATGAGCTTTGTAGTTCCATAGGGTTTTGGCGAATGAATTTCGTGAAATTAGCGTATATTGATGCATTCTCTATGATTTTGAGCAGATTTGGCACCCGAGGAGATTGATTTGCGAGGCAAGCGCAAGGAGGATTGAAGCTTCTACCGGTTCGAGGTGAGTGGTAGTAGTAAACAATGTACTGAGGGTTTGAAACCCCGTACTAGCACTTCACAATGCTATATTGAGATGAGACACACGTTCTATAACGGGCGTGGTGACATTGTGATTAGGGGTTCGGACTTAGTCCTTCCCGGCTAATAGAATACTGTGTTGTATGACTATTACTGAGACTATAACTGTACAATTGGGCTAATAGCCATGTTTGGGGCCTTGTGCCGATCTGTAGAGTATTAGGGAACCTATAGAGCTAGGTGACCCTTATATCGTGATTGGAAACATACACTCGGCCGTAGCTCTAGCTGTATAGCATAATATGAGCCCGTACTAGATGTGTACATTGAGAGAGATTATCTAGGGTGGAATTCCTTGTTCTAGCTGAGTGGGCCTGAAAGGCCAAGTTTATATTGACTGAGACAGGGTCTAGGACCCACTGTGATATATTATATTGGGCCTGAGAGGCCAAGCATATATTGACTGGGATAGGGTCGAGGACCCATTACGAGGTATTATATATATATACCTACATTGGATCGGGCTGCACGCCGCAGCAGTATATATATTGGATCGGACTGCACGCCGCAGTAAACTGCACGCCGCAGTAATATATATGTGGATCGGACTGCACGCCGCAGTATTATTGCGCTTGGGCTGTAGGAGCCCTTCGGAGTCCGAGTCTGCACACATTCTTAGTGAGCGCTGGAGTATATTATGGGATCGGGCTGCACGCCGCAGCAGTATAATTATATATGTATATATATATATATATTGGATCGGACTGCACGCCGCAGTGATATATGGTGGACCTGGCTGCACGCCATAGCACCATAGCGCTTGGGCCTAGGGAGCCCCTCCGAAGTCTGTATACACCCCCAGTGAGCGCCGTCGACGTAAAATGGAGCGGGCTGCGCGCCGCAGCGGTATATGTATTGGAGCGGGCTGCACGCCGCAGCATTATACTTAGTCATACCCTACTATTTACTTAAATACTTATACATTATAGACATAAGTATGTGTCTTTATATGTTGAGATGGCCGTACACCGTAGGGTACGAGTGAGGGTTGGTTCAGGGTGGAATCTTGCAGAGATAAACGTAGATTGGAGGTTAGAGTACTACTATAGTGATGACGTACCTGTGAGGGTTGCCTTAGAACTGCTAAGTGATAGCACAGGATTTCTTACCTTCAGTTATTATTTATTATTGTTACTCACCGAGTTGAAATATACTCACCCCACTCCCCTGCACTTTCTGTGCAGATCCACAGGTGCCCGAGAGCAGTTGAGACATTGTAGCTGCCGATCCTTGTCTACTTTTGCGGAGATTACGAGGTAGCTGCCAGCGTCCGCAGAGCTTGTTTTCTCCTCCTTTATCATCTTGTTGATTTCCTATTTGCCTAGACTTGGTTGTATTAGGATGTTATTCTGTAGAGGCTCAGTCTCGTGACACCACGATAATGGTTGGGACCGTATTTTGTATGTTTTACATTTCGTTCATCACCCGATATGATCATTTACTATTTAAGTTTAATTTGATTAGTAACTGGCTGTTAAGAAATAATATGGTCGGGCTTGCCTAGCATTGTGTTGGGCGCCATCACGACCAGGGTTTGGGTCGTGACACAGGATCTCCGGGAATCGAACCCGCAGTCCCTACCAATAACTCAGGATCTTCTGGAACGCCTGTACTTATCCTCGGGAGGCTGCAAACCTTTTTAGGAAAAGTTTCAATTCTTGGAATTCTTGTCGTGCGATTACTTTTGACTTGAACTGAACTTTGACATTCTATTCTCTCGCAGATGGCGAGAACTCGATCATCCGGACGTGGAGGACGACCACCACTACCACCTGCTAGAGGCCGTGGACGCGGTCGTGGTCGTGGCGGAGTTAGGGCAGCTGAGGCAGTGCCAGCTGACCCACAGCCCCCAGTTGCAGAGGTGCCAGCAGCACCAGATCAGGCACCAGCAGTGCCCATTGTTATTCCGGGTCTACAGGAGACCCTGGCTCAGATACTAGCAGTCTGCACTGGCCTAGCACAGGCGGTTTCAGTTACTACTGCAGCTGCATCGGGGATCGGGGGTGGTCATCGGACCCCCGCAAAACGCACTCTAGAGCCAGCAGTGCAGGGCTTACAGACACCAGAGGCTCCTCCAGTTCAGCCTGTGGTACCGGTTCAGCTAGCAGATCAGATTTAGGGGGACAGGGTCCCAGCTATGACAGATGATGAGCAGCGTCGTCTCGAGAGGTTCACCAGGTTATTTCCTCCAGTGTTCACTGGTGCTCCGGCGAGGACGCCCAAGGTTTTCTGGATAAGTGTCGTCGGATGCTTCGTACGGTAGGGATCTTGGAATCCAGTGGGGTATCTTTCACTACCTTTCATATTCAGGGGCCAACCTTCGCTTGGTGGGAGGCTTATGAGCGCCGCAGGCCAGCCGGAGCAGCACCACTATCATGGCCAGAGTTCTCCACTATGTTCTTGGAGAAATGGGTGCCTCGATCTCAGAGAGAGGAGATGCGTAGGCAGTTTGAGGGTCTCCGTCAGGGGGACATGTCAGTGTTAGAGTATGAGATCAGGTTTACGGAGTTGTCCAGATATGCACCGTGGTTGGTTCATTCCGACAGAGAGAGGATTGGGCGCTTCGTGGACGGCCTCATTTATCCCATTCGTATTCTGATGACTCGGGAGAGGGTTTTGAGTCGTACATTTGAGGATGCCGTGGATATTGCTCGCGACATTGAGACAGATCGTCGCAGGGAGCGGGATGAGAGGGAGGCCAAGAGGCCTCGAGGAGCAGCCAGTTCCAGTGGCACTCAGACCAGAGGTCAGAGTCAGTAGAGCCGAGGTCGCTCTTTTATATCTTCGCAGTCAGGTCGCTCCGATCGTCACATATGGTCTTCTAGACAGGGTTATCAGGGTTCACACCAGATTCAGCCATCTCTTAGTGCCATGCCAGCTCAGAGTTCATCACAGGCCCCATCTGCTCAGGGTTCATCTCGGCCTAGTTTATCAGCTGGCCACTCCAGCGCTAGAGGTCCTTATCAGTCTCAGTACCCAGCACCGGGGAGTTGCTACGAGTGCGGAGAGTTTGGGCACCACCGTAGGGAGTGTCCCCGTCTTGTTTCCGGATCTTATCAGCAGAGAGGGCAGCCCTCGTCATCTGGTCCTTCTACTTCAGCACCCGCCCCGCCAGCTAGGGGTGAGGGTCAGACAGCTAGGGGTCGCCCTCGAGGGGGACCGATCAGGCGGACAGGCTAGATGCTATGCTTTTCAGGGCCGATCTGAGGCCGTTGCTTCCGATGCTGTCATTACAGGTATTATTTCATTCTGCCACAGAGATGCCTCAGTATTGTTTGATCCCGGTTCTACTTATTCTTATGTGTCTACATATTTTGCTCCTCATTTGGGCACGACCCGAGGGAGTCTTGAGCTGCCAGTGCATGTATCTACCCCGTAGGGGATACTATTGTTGTGGACCACGTATACCGGTCCTGTTTGGTCACTATTGGAGGTCTGGAGACCCGAGTAGAACTGTTAATTCTCAACATGATTGATTTTGATGTTATACTGGGCATGGACTGGCTATCTCCATGTCATGCTATTCTGGACTGTCATGCTAAGACAGTCACTTTGGCTATGCCGGGCATTCAGAGGATCGAGTGGCGAGGCACGACTGAGTATGTACCTAGCTGGGTAATATCTTTCCTCAAGGCCCAACGAATGGTTGGGAAGGGATGTCTCTCTTATTTAGCATTTGTGCGGGAGGTCGAGGCCCGGACTCCCAGTATTGATTCTGTTCCCATTGTGCGAGACTTTCCTGATGTGTTTCCCTCAGACCTGCCGGGCATGCCGCCGGACAGGGATATTGATTTTGGTATCGATTTGGTGCCGGGCACTCAGCCTATTTCTATTCCTCCGTATCGGATGGCACCAGCTGAGTTGAAGGAATTGAAGGAGCAGCTCCAGGAACTCCTAGATAAGGGGTTCATTCGGCCGAGTGTGTCGCCGTGGGGTGCACCGGTCCTGTTTGTTAAGAAGAAGGACGGATCTATGAGGATGTGTATTGACTATAGGCAACTAAACAAAGTAACAGTGAAGAATAAGTATCCTCTTCCTCGTATTGATGATTTATTTGATCAGGCTCCAGGGAGCTAGGGTGTTCTCGAAGATTGATCTTCGTTCAGGCTACCATCAGCTGAAGATTAGAGAGTCTGACATTATGAAGACTGCATTCCGGACCAGATATGGTCACTATGAGTTCCTTGCGATGTCTTTTGGGCTAACCAACGCCCCAGCAGCATTTATGCATCTGATGAACAGTGTATTCAAGCCGTATCTTGATTCATTTGTGATCGTATTCATCGATGACATACTAGTCTACTCTCGTAGCCAGGAGGAGCATGCTCGGCACTTGAGCATTGTGTTGCAGAGATTGAGAGAGGAGAAGCTGTATGCCAAGTTCTCCAAATGTGAGTTCTGGCTTGAGTCCGTGGCATTCTTAGGGCACGTGGTGTCCTGTGATGGTATTCAGGTAGATCCGAGGAAGGTCGAGGCAGTGCAGAGTTGGCCCAGACCGACCTCAGTTACTGAGATCCGTAGCTTTCTGGGATTGGCATGGTATTATCGCCGATTCGTTCAGGGGTTCTCTTCTATTGCTTCACCCTTGACTAGATTGACTCAGAAGGGTGTTCCTTTCTTATGGTCCGAGGAGTGCGAGGAGAGCTTTCAGAAGATCAAGACAGCACTGACCACAGCACCGGCCTTGATTCTACCGACAGCTTCAGATTCTTATACTGTATATTGTGATGCCTCAGGAGTGGGCATTGGTTGTGTGTTGATGCAGGAGGGTAGGGTCATTGCTTATGCTTCTCGTCGGTTGAAGCCCCACGAGAAGAACTACCCTGTTCATGATTTGGAGCTAGCAGCCATAGTTCATGCTTTGAAGATTTGGAGGCATTACCTGTATGGTGTCTCCCGTGAGGTGTTCACGGATCATCGCAGCCTTCAGCACTTATTCAGACAGAAGGACCTTAATTTGAGACAGCGGAGGTGGTTGGAATTGCTTAAAGACTATGATATCACTATTTTATATCATCCGGGGAAGGCCAATGTGGTGGCCGATGCCTTGAGTAGGAAGGCGGTTAGCATGGGCAGCTTAGCTTTCATCCCAGTTGGGGAGAGGCCATTTGCTTATGATGTTCAGGCTCCAGCCAATCGGCTAGTGAGATTAGATATTTCGGAGCCGAGTCGGGTGTTGGCTTGTGTTGTTTCTCTATCTTCTTTATGTGATCGCATCAGAGATCGTCAATATGATGATCCACATTTTCTTGTCCTTAAGGACAGAGTTCTGCACGATGATGCTAGAGATGTGACTATTGATAGTGATGGTGTTCTGAGGATGCAGGGTCGTATCTGTGTACCCAATGTAGATGGCCTTCGAGAGTTTATATTAGTGGAGGCTCATTGCTCGCGGTACTCTATTCACCCGAGTGCCGCAAAGATGTTCCAGGACTTGAGATAGCACTACTGGTGGAGGAGAATGAAGATGGATATTGTTAGGCATGTAGCTAAGTGCCTCAATTGCCAGCAAGTCAAATATGAGCATCAAAGACCGGGCGGTGTTCTTCAGCGTATGGTTATTCCCGAGTGGAAATGGGAGAGGATCACCATGGATTTTGTTACTGGGCTACCTCGGACAGCGAGGAAGTTTGATTCTGTATGGGTGATTGTTGATCGGCCGACTAAGTCCGCACATTTCATCCCAGTTAGTACTACTTACTCATCGGAGCGGTTGGCATGGATCTTTATTCGGGAGATTGTCAGGTTGCATGGGGTCCCAGTGTCTATTATATCTGACAGAGGCACTCAGTTCACTTCTCAGTTTTGGAGAGCATTTCAGCGAGAGATGGGTACGAGGGTTGAGTTGAGTACAGCATTTCACCCCCAGACAGACGGGCAGTCTGAGCGTACTATTCAGATCCTGGAGGATATGTTGCGAGCACGTGTGATTGACTTTGGTGGTTCGTGGGATGAATTCTTACCACTTGCTGAGTTTGCCTACAACAACAGCTTCCAGTCGAGTATCCAGATGGCCCCGTATGAGGCATTGTATGGCAGACGGTGTAGATCTCCCGTCGGATGGTTTGAACCTGGTGAGGATAGATTGATAGGGACTGAGTTAGTCCAGGATGCTCTGGATAGGGCAAAGTTGATCCAGGAGAGGCTTCGTACAGCATAGTCTCTCCAGAAGAGTTATGCGGACCGTAGAGTTCGAGAGTTGTCTTTCATGGTCGGTGACAGAGTATTGTTGAAGGTTTCACCTATGAAGGGTGTCATGAGGTTCGGGAAGAAAGGGAAGTTGAGTCCCAGATACATTGGTCCTTTTGAGATACTCAGGAGAGTTGGAGAGGTGGCATATGAGTTGGCCTTGCCGCCCAGCTTATCCAGCGTTCATCCAGTATTCCATGTGTCTATGCTCCGGAAGTACATTGGAGATCCGTCTCATGTATTAGATTTCAACACCATTCAGCTTGATGGTGATCTATCCTATGATGTGGAGCCTATTGCTATTTTGGGTCGTCAGGTGAGAAAATTGAGGTCTAAGGAGATTGCATCAGTTAAGGTTCACTGGAGAGGTCGACCCGTGGAGAACAAGTACTCTCTACCGCGCATAGATGACTTTTTTGATCAGTTACAGGGTGCGAGGGTGTTTTCTAAGATTGATCTTTGTTCAGGCTATCTGTGATGACCCGGCCCGTCGTCACGGGAATTACCACCCGTTATGTTGTAATTACATATTTCATGCTTTTATATCATTGTTAGAGTCTATCGGGGGAGTTAGGAGTGAATTGGATTGAAAATGAGGCATATAGCCTTTTTGAATGAAACTTGAATAAGGAAAGTCAACCCGGAGTTGACTATTTAGTTAGAGAGCTCGGAATCGAATTCTGATGATTCGGTCAGCTCCGGGAGGTCATTTGTGAGCTAGGGGAGCGATCGGAATTGAATTTGGAGGCCCGGTGTAGAAATAGGCTTGAATTGGATAAGGTTGAATTTTGGCGAAATCCGAACGGTAGGTGAGATTTTGATCCGGGGGTCGGAATGGAATTCCGACAGTTGCAGTAGCTCCGTTGGGTGATTTTGGATGTGCCTGCAAAATTTCAGGTCATTCGGACGTCGTTTGGTCGGGTTTTTCATCGAATGTGTAATTCGGAAAGTTTTAAGAAATTTAGGCTTGAATCCGTGTGTAATTGGTGATTTTGATGTTTAGGATGGTGTTTTTATGATTGGAACAAGTTCGTATCGTGTTTTGGGGTATGTTGGTGGTTTTCGTTGGGGTCCCGGGGGCCTCGGGGTGAATCACTGGGCATAAAACAAGCCTTCGCGTTCGCGAAGGAAGGTTCCGCGTTCGCGAAGGCCAGGTTCAGTAAGGCATCGCGTTCGCGAGGACAATGCCGCGTTCGCGAAGGGTGAGGCCAGTTGGTCATCGCGTTCGCGAGGGGTGGGTCGCGTTCGCGTAAGAGGGAAAAGAAAGGCATCGCGGACGCGTGACTTCACGTCGCGTTCGCGTTGAGTAAAAGTCAGGAGGCTGAGGATTTGATCTTCGCGGACGCGTGAGAGAGTGCCGCGTTCGCGATGAAGAAGAGGAGGAAGGCATCGCGTTCGCGTGAGAGGCGTCGCGAACGCGATGAAGAAATGAGGTTGGCAGTGATGTTAAGTTCAGAACAGAACCAGTCGCGGGTTTAATACCCAAAAACGCCATTTTTGAGTTCTAGAGAGAGAAACTCACGGGAATTGCTGGTAATTCATCGGGGATTCGTTGGAGGTAAGTTTTGTGGCTTAATTACATCATTTTAACATGAATTCATGGGTTAAATTTCTGTAAATGGAAGATTAAAGGTGGGTTTGAACCCTAGGCCTAAATTTAAGAAAAACACCGATTTGAGTGGGCAAATGGAGTCCGATTTTGGTAAATTTTATATGCCTAGACTCGTATCGAGATGAGGATTCCGAATATGTGATTTTTGTAATTTTTCGACAAGTGTACCAAAAGTCGGGTTTTGACAACTTGTGGGTTTTGATATAAATTGGGTTATTTCGAATGAATTTCGTGAAATTAGCGTATATCGATGCATTCTCTATGATTTTGAGCAGATTTGGCACCCGAGGAGATTGATTTGCGAGGCAAGCGCAAGGCGGATTGAAGCTTCTACCGGTTCGAGGTGAGTGGTAGTAGTAAACAATGTACCGAGGGTTTGAAACCCCGTACTAGCACTTCACAATGCTATATTGAGATGAGACACGCGTTCTATGACAAGTGTGGTGACATTGTGATTGGGGACTTGGACTTGGTCCTTCCTGGCTAATAGAATACTGTGTTGTATGACTGGTAATGAGATTATAACCGTACAATTGGGATAATAGCCATGTTTGGGGCCTTGTGCCGATCTGTAGAGCATTAGGGAACCTATAGAGCTAGGTGACCCGTATATCGTGTTGGAAACATTCACTCAGCCGTAGCTCTAGCTGTATAGCATAAAATGAGCCAGTACTAGATGCGTACATTGAGAGAGATTATCTAAGGTGGAATTCCCTGTTCTAGCTGAGTGGGCCTGAAAGGCCAAGTCTATATTGACTGAGACAGGGTCAAGGACCCACTGTGATATATTATATTGGGCCTGAGAGGCCAAGTACATACTGACTGGGATAGGGTCGAGGACCCATTATGGGGTATTATATATATATACCTATATTGGATCGGGCTGCACGCCGCAGCAGTATATATATTGGATCGGACTGCACGCCGCAGTAATATACATGTAATATACATGTAATATACATGTGGGACGGACCGCACGCCGCAATATTATTGCGCTCGGGCCGTAGGAGCCCCTCGGAGTCCGAGTCCGCACACATTCTCGGTGAGCACCGGTGTATATGATGGGATCGGGCCGCACGCCGCAAGCAGATATAGAGATATATACATATATTTATTGGATCGGACCGCACGCCGCAAGTAATATTTGTATGGATCGTGCCGCACGCCGCAGCATTATAGTGCTTGGGCCTAGCGAGCCCCTCCGAAGTCCGTATACACCCCCGAGCGAGCGCCGTCGACGTAAAATGGAGCGCGGCCGCGCGCCGCAGCGGTATGTGTATTGGGAGCGGGCCGCACGCCGCAGCGATTATACTTAGTCATACCCTACTATTTACTTAAATACTTATACATTATAGACATAAGTATGTGTCTTTATATGTTGAGATGGCCGTACACCGTAGGGTACGAGTGAGGGTTGGTTCAGGGTGGAATCTTGCAGAGATAAACGTAGATTGGAGGTTAGAGTACTACTATAGTGATGACGTACCTGTGAGGGTTGCCTTAGAACTGCTAAGTGATAGCACAGGAGTTCTTACCTTCAGTTATTATTTATTATTGTTACTCACCGAGTTGAAATATACTCACCCCACTCCCCTGCACTTTCTGTGTAGATCCACAGGTACCCGAGAGCAGTTGAGACATTGTAGCTGCTGATCCTTGTCTACTTTTGCGGAGATTACGAGGTAGCTGCCAGCGTCCGCAGAGCTTGTTTTCTCCTTCTTTATCATCATGTTGATTTCCTATTTGCCTAGACTTGGTTGTATTAGGATGCTATTCTGTAGAGGCTCAGTCTCGTGACACCACGATATGGTTGGGACCGTATTTTGTATGTTTTACATTTCGTTCATCACCTGATATGATCATTTACTGTTTAAGTTTAATTTAATTAATAATTGGCTGGTTTAAGGGATGATATGGTCGGGCTTGCCTAGCATTGTGTTGGGCGCCATCACGACCAGGGTTTGGGTGGTAATCACACCAAAGAATCAGATAATCACAACAAAGAACCAAATAATCACAAACAACTCATTCTTTCTGTAGGCGTCTCTTTCTATGAGGTGATTCTTAACTCGATCGCTAAGAAACTATCGAAGACCCCCGTTGAACAATCGAGCTACCTCCCCCCTCGGCTGTCTACAATCTTCGGTCCTATGGCCATGCGTTCCATGAAATTTGCACATCAATTTTGGATTTCATTAAGAAGGATCGATTTGTATAGGTCTGGGCCACCGGGTGTCTTTGATCCTTCTAATAGCTGATACGGTTCTCGATGCATCAACACTGAAATTATACTCCAATAACTGAGGTGCTTCTACGGGATCAGTATGTTTATCAAAACCATTCTTACTCATAATTCCCCGAGAATTTTTCCCTCAATCATTTCTTTAATCATTCCGTGGGGAATTGCGCCCCGAACCATTGTTTCTTCGATCTGCGACATATGGATGATACCATTCCCTACTTGATTTGCGTTCCCCGTCGGTATCTTCGGGGCCTTAACTGCCAATCTATTTGGATGAACTGAACCCGATGGTTCTCCCAGCTGGTCTTCCTCGACCTTGATCTTCGGTTGGTAACAATTATGTACATTTGCCCAAGTTATAGCTGGATACTCGATTAGATTTTGCTTCAACTATCGTGACGTGATCGAACTCCGCTCGTTCAACCCCTGTGTAAAAGCTTGCTCGGCCTAATCATCCGTAACCGGTGGTAACTCCATTCTTTTTATTTGAAATCCGGACACGAACTCCTTCAGCATCTACGTTCCCAGCGTGGGTCTTAACAATAGAATCAACTAATGGCAATGAATCGAGGGAGTGCGGTGGCAAGTTGTGATGCCAAATCATTGCCCCCTTTGATAGATTTCCCCTAAATGTTTTTAACAAAACGGACTCGATCTCATCATCTTCTAAGTTATTCCTTTTTATCCCGCACGTGTACATAGCGATATGGTCATTAGGGTCGGTGGCCCCGTTGTATTTAGGTATATCTGAAATATGGAACTTCTTTCGAATGGGCTTCAGGGCCGCACTCTGAGGAAAAGTCTTTTGCACAAACTTTTTTGAATGCAAGCCCTTTAAGATCGGGGGTGCCCCGGTATCTGATCAACTTGGGAGTTGTATGTCTCCACCTTTTTGTCATTATCTTCGATCTTCTTTTCTCCCGACTAGATTCTTTTAGTGAGGTCCTCGAGCATTTTAATAATTGTAAGATCAATCCTTGATCCGTTACCATTCGACCTTTCTGGCACTAGCTCGGTACTGCAAGTGATTTCTAGTTCAACACACTCGGAGTTTTATGTTGACTTTGAAGCTGAGCGATAGCAACCTGCTGAGCTTGTAACGTCTCGAATATTACCTGGAGGCTAACTCCCTCGTCTACTATACCCTGTGTTCCTTGGCTACCAGATCAGACTTTCCTGCATACATTTCCTCCCGGGTTAATCGATGGTTCTGCAATGTGCGAACTAACATCGACTGGTTCTGCAATCGGACCTTCCTCAGGGTTAATCGTTGGTACACTGGCTCCTGGAGAAACTACATTATCATTTTTCCCATGAAATTCAAGACCATCATCGATGTGTACAGGTGCATCTTTTGAGTTTGACATTTTTTAACCCGAGAACGAAAGTTCTTGACAAGAACAAGTGTGAAAATAATGTATGTTATTAGAATCAATATTGAAATAATCACTATTATCCTTAGCCTCACAGTGGGCGCCAAACTATTTACCCTAAAATTCGAGTAACAATTAAATTTGTATCGAGGTCTTAAAGATATGCGATCTAATACTTACTGATAATTAAGGAATCAAACGTATAAACTAAAGAAATAAGTTGAATCAAACCTGTAAATAAGTCAGTCTCGGCCTCGAGCTAAGGTGACCTCGAGGTAGGTCAATAAGAACAATAAAGCTAAAAGATAATTCTGATGAGCAACAAACAAGAAAGTGAAGAATGTATAGTCTATTGTCAATGATTGATGCGTACAAATGATTGGGGTCCCCTCTATATTGTAGAGGAGTCCTAAATAAGATACACTTCCAATTGTAGTAAGGAATCTTATTATATAGTTGTCTAACCGCATGGTAAAAATCCGTTCCGAAATTCACGCCATGATCTCAGGGCCACCATGAATCTCGCTCTTTCTGATATGGAACCATAACGGTATTATCTTGAGGTTGGTCTTACTTGGCCTCGACATTCATCGAGCCCTTCGATATTCGAAGATTGTACTTTGCCATTGAGCCCGCGCCTGGTCTATTTCGATCTTACTCTCAAAGTGACCCTCGTGTCCACGAAATCGGGCATACTTGATTTACACTGTATACCCACAGTAATTTGAGCGTTTTTTTTTTTTGCAGTGTTATCCATTAGAACCATATCAATACTGGTAAGTTCAGTTTTTGGGGATTCAGCGATTCCCACATCGTATAGATAACAAACCAAATATATCCATGCATCTACATCACTAAACAACCACTTTATTAATCACATTCATTACTTAAATCATTCTGAAAACTAAACCAATTAAATACACTTTTTTAACCCTAAATAATGTCATAATGAAACAACTAATTAATATAAACATGTTTATTATACATATTACACTTAATGTGTGTGTATGTATATAGCCACAAAACTTTAAAACTTAGCCACAAAACCAACCCAATCTCATCCAAACACTCTTAAAACTTTAAAGCCTAATTAACTACAAAATAGAATCCCTCAAGAGGTGCTTAATGCCACTCCAAAAATGCCCATGCACATTCCTTAAATTGTTCTTTTTCTAATGGATCGTTATCTGATGTCTTTTCTTGTGTACTTTGTTAAGGAATATGTTTATGTTGAAAGAGAAGAGAAACAACACATAAAACTACACGTATATCTAGGAAGAACACAACAGGATACGTATATGACTGATGAGAAATGACTGAAGTGCCCTCAAACTTCTTTAAAAAGAGATCCAAGCAGGCACGTCGAAAGACTTTCTCTCCTAAAGAAAAGAAATATATATAAAAGAAGTGCAAAAAATGTAAGAAATCTGTCAGGATCACTACAACAATTTAAAAAAGTAAAATGAGTAATAAGAAAATGTGAAAACTAAGACACTACATTATAATAACTTAAATAAATTGAAAAGATAAATAAATGTGTTTGACAAGTGTTGACTAGAGTGTTACGTTGAGACGACAGTTAGTTGTCCATTGTATGCTTTCCCGGGCTTTTTGCTGTATGTGAAAATTCAACCACATATATTCTACTAAAACAGACCATGAACAACATGTGTTATTTATTATTCTTTCCCTTGTTTTCACAAACCCCTTTCATCAGGAAAATAAGAAACCCTTCACTCATTCATCGCCATCATTGGCTTCTCATTTTATACCCAAAAAAAAAAGGAGGGAGGGGTTTTCTTCATTTTCCATTTCTCACATTCCTTGAGGATAAAGAACATACGTACAAAAAGATCTATCTTCATGCAGTTCACGAATATTACTACCTCTTCTTGTTACATTGTTGGGGTATACAACTAGTTTTCATAGTTAGGGGCAGGGATATTATTAATAAATCCCCTTCAACGAAAAATTATATTGTACAAATAGGTGAAAAGAATTTTCATATGTTTATAAACTATTCAATCCTCTTGATATAGGGGAAGCTTATGCGGTAACATTAATGGTTGTTAAAAGTTGCATAAGGTTGCAGGTTCAGATCTTAGGTGTGGATTGTTAGATTCCTGGCTTCGCCTCTGATTCGGGAATTTGCACAAAATGGTTAACGAAGAAAATAAGATTCAGAAGTCGAGGTCTTTCAATTTTAGGAAAATATTTGAGATTCCAAGTAGATTGGCACATAGCATTGGGGGTGATAGCGGTAGTGATGAAGAGGACATGGATGACAACATTGGCAACGTCCAATTTATTAGCCAAGGCGGAACACCGTCTATACCTTTAGAAAATCAGCAGATGGATATTGAACCTGTTTCAAACTTAACTCAGGATGCAGCTAAGGCAGGAAATACCCGAAAAGATAAAGAACCTTCAGGTATTATTATTGACATTGATTGTGAACGGCTAGTGGTGGTTGGTGTGAGGCGAGGCAGAGGGAGGCCTAAGAGATACTGGGGAGAGGTAATTAGACAGGACATGGCCAGGATGCGATTTCCGAGGACATGACCCTTGATAGGAAAGTCTGGAGGTCTAGTATCAGGGTTGTAGGATAGGGACTTCAAGATTTTTCGTACTCCTTTCCCGGGGAGGGTGAGGTGTGGTAGGGACGCCCATAGATGATTAGTTTGTGTTCTCTTGTGGTAGTCATTTCTAGTAGTTATGTTTAGATAATTTTTATGAGATGTATGTTGAACTAACTAATGCGGTTTTTGTTTTTATTTTTGTTTTTGTTTGCCTTTTTTCCATGCGCCGAGGGTCGATTGGAAACAGCCTCTCAGCCCTCTCGGGTAGAGGAAAGGCATGTCTACATATTACCCTCCCCAGACCCCACCTTGTGGGAAGAACCTTCAGGTATTATTATTGACATTGATTATAATTATGTAATCGAACCGTATTAATTATACATTAATTTGTTATGGATTCAGACATGGAGTTGATGAAAGAAAGATTTGCAAAGCTGCTTTTAGGGGAGGATATGTCAGGAGGAGGAAAAGGTGTTTCATCAGCTCTGGCATTATCAAACGCCATTACCAATCTTGCTGGTAATAATGCCCTGGTTTTCCATTTATGTTCTTTCATTGTATTCTTCAACTTGTTTTGTTGTATCTGTGTGTATAGCTTCTGTTTTTGGAGAACAATCGAAACTGGAGCCAATGTCTCAAAAGAGAAAAGAGAGGTGGAGAAAAGAAATCGACTGGCTATTATCTGTGACAGATTACATTGTTGAATTTGTCCCCGCTCAACAAAAAGCAAAAGATGGAACAAACATGGAGGTCCTATTTCAGTCTTGTCCTCCTTACATTTCTGCTTCAAGAATTAAAAGTAAGAAATGTAATCCCTGTTTTGACAGATAATGGTTACTCAACAAAGAAGAGATCTGGTCATGAATATCCCTGCTCTGAAGAAGCTTGATGCAATGCTCATTGTGAGAAACATGTAGTTATGATATTACCTACTTAAATTAAGTGTATCAAATACATCCCCAATAACTGAATCAACCAACATATACAGGATTGCTTAGATAACTTCAAAGATGCAAAAGAATTCTGGTATGTGTCGAAAGATGCTGAAGAATCCGAGAAAGGTGTCCAGAGGACTGATAAATGGTGGCTACCTACAATCAAGGTTCCACCTGAGGGACTCTCAGATGCTTCCCGGAGATGGCTACAATATCAGAAGGATTGTGTGAACCAAGTACTCAAAGCATCCATGGCGATTAACGCTCAAATACTGGCAGAAATGGAAGTCCCTGAAAACTACATTGAATCTCTCCCCAAGGTAGGTGAGAAGCACATACAAGTTAGATTTGAACATACTCATTCTTTCTGAGATTGATTTCCTGCTTCTGCTAGAATGGTCGATCAAGTCTTGGTGATTCAATCTACAAGAACATCACGGTCGAATTCTTTGATCCAGAACAATTCCTTTCAACCATGGACATGTCATCAGAACACAAAGTTCTTGACCTTAAAAACAGGATTGAAGCATCTATTGTGATTTGGAAGAGGAAGATGCACCAAAAAGATGTAAAATCTTCCTGGGTTCCAGCTGTGAGTTTGGAGAAGAGGGAGCTCTTTGAAGAGAGAGCAGAGACCATCTTACTCCTGCTAAAACACAGATTTCCTGGAATTCCTCAATCTTCCCTTGAGATCAGTAAAATCCAATATAACAGAGTAAGAACACTATCCTGCTGGCTGGTTCTGTCATATATTGATTGAAGAACTTATCAAAACTGTTTCACCTGCAGGATGTGGGACATGCTGTTCTGGAGAGCTACTCAAGGGTGCTAGAAAGCCTAGCCAACACAGTTATGTCGCGTATTGAGGATGTCCTATACGCAGATTCTGTCACACAAGATCCATCACTTGCAATAGCAAAGTGGAACCCTTCAGCTGAATCTTCACCTCAGCAACCACTAAGTGGAATGTCAACTCCCAGGGGAGAGTCTGAGATGTTAAGTTCTGCAGCAGAAACACCAACCTCAATGACCTTGTCTGACTTCATGGGCTGGAATATGGAGCAAGGAGAGGGAGACATAAGTAAGAATCAGGAGACTTTTTGCCCAAGATGATAATGAAAAATCCATGGACTAACGTTAGTTTTCTTACATTGAAAGTGGCCTAACAACTCCCTACTGCTCGGTATTAAACATGAAAGGGATCAAAGGCTGATTCATACAGTAGAGAACCATATCAGTGTCGAATTTCTCTTACCAGTGTTTGCAAGAATGTAACTGTTCTTCTTCTAAAGCCAATAGGTAATTTCAAGATGTTATTCATTTTTAGGTGTTTTTTTCATTTTTATAGCATTCTTGGCTTTTTGCTTTTGGATAGTGTTCCTCACGAAGTTACCCATGTCCATCCCCAAGCATAAGTCACTGCATGGTTTAAAGTATAAACTTTGAAGCTAAGCACTCAGGAGAAGTGACTCCTTCCATTGAGCAACCTAGGTTTTTTTTTTTTTTTTTTTTTTTTTCTATTTTCCTTCTCAAGTTCATATCAGTTTCTGTTGATGTGCAATACATGAAGAACATCTGTTGATGTGCAATATTTGCTAATTCATTCGTGATACTTAAAATTAGGGGTGACAAGTGGACGGGTTGTGCTGAATTTGAGCGGGTCAAAATGAGTTAGGTCAATAAATGGATCATTGTCCAACCCAACCCAAAGTATATTTGGGTTAACTTGGGCCGGATCAAGATGAACTAAATAATGGGTCATAACCTAACTTGACCAACTTGACCCATGTTTTAAAATCATGCTCATCTTGCATAAAAAACTTTTTACCTCAAAATATGTAAGTTGACAAATATTTTATGGGTGGGATGCAGAAAAACGAAAAAATATAAAACAAAAACTTAAAATTTTAAAAAAAAAAGTAAAAAAGAATAATTGAGGAGTTTTGTGGGGGAGGGGGTGCAGAAAAATAAAAAAAAATAAAAAATTGGAAACACTAAAAAAAAAAGGAAATTTTTTTTTAGGAGGTTCGTGCTTGGGGTAGGGTAAAGTAACAGAAAATTGAAAATACAATAAAAGAAGTAAAAATTTTTTTAGGGGTTTTGAGGGGGTGGGGCAAGAAAAACTGGAAAAAAATAGAAATTTAATTTAAAAAAATAAATAAAAAGTAATTTTTTGGTGGGGGTTTGCGCAGTGGTAGGGGAGTGTAGGGGTAAGGTGCATGGGTGGGTGGTATAGAAAAACAAAAAACAGAAAATTTAAAATACGAAAAATAAAAAAATTGGGACAACTAAGTAAATTTCTAGATAAGTTAGGTCAAGATAAATGTTTTGGGTGAGTTTCATGAGTTGTATTTGGGCTGTTAAATGGGTCAGAATGGGCTATAAAAAATAATGGATTAACTTGAGCTCAATCCAAATTGACCCATGAGCTAAAATGTTTGTAGCCCAACCCATTAATTTCTGAGCTAGTTGGCATGTTAGATGGATTTGAGCTTAAATTGACACCACTACTTAAAATGTTACTGCACATGAGCAAAATTCCCAAGAAATTTAAGAATTCATAACATTCAGCCCAACTTAATAATTTGTGACAGAAGGTGATTTGCATTCATCAAATCACTTTATAATGGGATTTCAAAATCTGACATCCAAATACTATATCTATATAGTCATACAAGTTTTATTTAACATCAAAGGATTAGGAAAACAGACTTAGTTTCTCAATAAGACTGCTCTTGAGTGCAACTGAACTCGTTTAGGCAGCTTTGGTAACAGCAGCATGTATGGCATCGGCAAGATGAGGAATTGTGCGAGAACTAAGGCCTGCCATGCTAATTCTCCTGCAAATGAGAAAGGAGAAAATCATTTCTTCTAAAAATGGAAAGTAGAAAATGTTACTAGAGATGATGATCTTTTTAACCAAAATCTTAACTTCAACAAGGACTTCTAAGTTCCAATTATTTAAGTTTCTACTGAGAAAAAAGCAACCCAAAGTAACAAATTAAACAAATAAAAAAAAAATCTAACAGCCAGATGTCCTTACCCATCAGATGTCATGTAAATGTGATGCTCTCTAGTCATGAATGAAACTTGCTCAGTATTCAATCCTGTGAAAGTAAACATTCCAATTTGCTTGATGATATGACTCCAATCACCTGCCGTACCTGCATAACAGAATAAAACTTACATTAGCACTAATGTGAACAATGAAGTCAAAAGATTTAGTTGCCGTGGTTGTTTCACCATGGTACTTTTCTGGAAAAAGTTCCTATTGCAGTAGCCGTCAAACCCATCATACAGAATACAGTATGCTTCCTTAGAAAGAACAAATATGAAGATCAGATACCTCGAGCTTGCAAGGCATCAAAGAGTTGTTGGCGCATGCTAATAATCCTGTCGGCCATTGCTTTTAGCTCAATTGTCCATTCATCGTACATTTGTCTATCACCATTAGATGAGCAACCAAATCAAAATGTAGAAGGTATAGCAACAACTAACAGCAAAACAGAATCTTGTAAATAGTTGCACAAACCTGTCCTTGAGTATAGTAGCAACAATAGACGCACCATGAATTGGTGGATTAGAGTACATTGGCCTGATAACCAGCTTTAGCTGGCTTTCGACTCTGCTTGCAACATCTGCATCTTTGCAAACCTATAACACAACACAACAAAATTTTATTGTAGTGTTAGTTAGCTTTGAGTGTCTGTTTGATAAAACTCAAACAAAATGACACTTTTTCCTAAACATTCAATCTGGTACTAATTCAACTCTGTCTTTCTCTTTCTTTTCCAATTACAATCTAAGTAGAAGCCATCTTCAAAAAATTGGCTTTCAATATCTCTAGAAACTGTGTTCGTTGTACCATAAGAACAACTTCCTTTTAGTCTTTTAGGGAATATAACCTGAATTATGCTTTCAAAGAAAAAATCATCTTTAGACGTAAATAGCATGATATAGCCATGGACAGTTCTTCAGCCGCCAATTTTATTGCTTACTAAAAAGGGAAAGCAATTACAACCGACAAAGGACTTACAATGCTAAGGGCACCAACACGCTCCCCATACAGTCCCATGTTTTTGGCATAACTCTGAGCTGCAAGACATTCACCACCATCAGCCACAAACATGCGAACAGATTGTGCATCTGCATCTAGGTTGCCACTTGCAAAACCCTGCAATATCAAAATTATTCATTATAGTAGGGGTTCATTGAGCAGCCCATTTATACATAGCTTGGGACTTCAAATTATTTAGTAAGCATTCTTAACGAAGTATCACTTGAATTCAAAATCCCATCATAACTTTTACCTGGTAAGCACTGTCAAAGAAAGGTAACAGCCCCTTCGACCTCATCAACTGCCTGATTTTCTCCCACTGGTCATTTGTTGGATCAACGCCAGTTGGGTTATGAGCACATGCATGGAGAAGAACTATAGCTCCAGAGGGTGCAGCAGCAAGATCATCCAAAAGTCCTACAGGGTTCATGATTAAATTTGATACGCAACGCCCAAATACAGGAGAAGCCATAGACAAACTATACTTATATCTTTACCAAGAGAATACCAAATTAAATAAATAAAGATCCAATGCTATATACACATAAAATATGTAGATCTTTCTAGACACAACCGGGAGCAAGTTTACTGGTCCATAAAAAAGAGAAATCGGTTCTTAGTTACAACTGTAGAACTTTGAGAACATTGATTACAGTAGTACCTTGGAAATCCAGGCCTCGTGTTGCTGGGTCGTAGTAACGGTAATATTTTACTGAAAGCCCGGCTAAAGTGAAAATCTTCGGATGGTTTCCCCATGTTGGCTGTGGTATATATATAGTATGCTGGCAACAAAACAAACAGTAGAAGCTTATACAAGTGTCCATTTCATTTAGACATATAAAGGGAAAGTGAGCAAGGAATACTAACTTCATGATAATGCTTAGCAAGAAACTCAGCCCCAACCCTCAAAGAACCTGTGCCCGACAAGCACTGAACAGTAGTCACCCTGTTCTCTTGAATGGCAGGGCTGTATAAGCAACAAAACAGCACCAAAAGCATTTAAACTACATCTAAACATAAGTAAATCTGCTGATATCATAAGAAGTCAATTACATATGACTCAATTACATATGACTTAACAAGGAGTAATAGTGATAGAAGACACATATTTCCTGATATCAGGTTCACCATACACAGATAATAATCAGTACAACAAAGAGGAGAGAGTTAACTCTAAAACAATTTTCTTCTGATGCAAGGCGTCATAATGAGATGAAATACGGAGGAATATGTTTAACAGGTATTCAGTTACTCTACTTTGTAGAGATAAAACATTCCCTTTTAGCAACAACCTCCATTCAAATATCAAACTAGATGGAAGGAAGAATATTGAAGGCTCATTTTCTTTTATATAAGTGGTTTGGCAAGATAAGTTTAAATGGAGCAACATGGATAGTGAGCATTTTTTTGTTTTTTTAACTCGAGCATTTATCAAGAGCAACTGCACCAAAAAATCTCCTAACCTGTCAGCACCAAATATGAGCTTTGCACTCAGTTTGTTAAAATCCGCTAGTCCAGTAATTGAGAGATATTCCTTCACCCGAGACCTGCATCATAGCAGCCTTAGATTCCAATCTTGGCATCAGGTGATCATATCTCAAAAGAAAATCTGTAAGCTAGTTTCTAATTTGGTAAGTTACGTGTCATTGACGAGCATTTGTTCAGCTCGCCTCACCACATTAAGAACAAGGGGCTTTCCTTCCTGCAAGTTGCCATCAGACTATGCATTAGTAGTATTCAAGCTTAACACTAACATCCAACTCAAGATTGAAGAAAAAAACAACCACTTATAAAAATGTGTACTTCAGCTTGCCCCAACATATGAACTTTAGAAGCACAAGTGGTTTCACATCATTATGCATCAGGGGAGAAAAATATTAATGTGTATGCATTAGTGTCTACAATTTTCTATCCTTGTGAAGGAGCTTATTAAAGAAAAACTTAACCAAGGATTCAACACATAGCTGGACCAAATCCATTCAAGGGGCAACTTTTTTTGGCTATAATAAAAAATAAAATAAAATAAAGAACAACGAGACAAAGAAGAAGTGGCAGACCTCAGTGCGATATGCGCCAACACCCAAATTCAACTTCACTGGGCTGGTATCTTTGTTATAAGCAACTGTGACCTGTTTTAATGAAGAAAAACAACAGAAAGTAAAAAAAAACATTACTAAACGCTTGAAAAGCACAAATTACCTCCTCAATAGAGCAAGTTAAAGAATCAAATCTACACCCTTCCATCAACCACACCAGGAATAAAATAAGGAATTGCCAGATCACAGTAAAAAGAAAGAGGTATTAAGTAATTAGCAAACACATCAATGATCCAATGCATACAATAGGAAACCATATAGCGATCATCCCGATCAACCCATTTATGCCGATCTCCAAGATATCATCTTTAACCAAATCATCTGGTCATTAATTAATGTTCATTCTAATTTAACCCAAAATAAGAAAAATAAAAGAGAGAGGGAGAGAGAAGTAGTTTATCAAATCAACTAATAATATATTTACGGAAGATTATTAAAGGAGCCACAGAAGAAACATATTAAGTGGAAATGGAAATGGAAATAGAAAGAGTGGAAAGGGAGGTACTCCTAAGATGGGATCTTCAGGAGCACGAACAACATGGGCAAAAACAGAATTGGAGGAATTTGCCATTTTGGAAAAAATGAATGAGATTTCTTCAGAGAACAACTTCAAAGATGTAATGAAAGTGTGATTCTTGAGGAATTTAGAGTGACGCCCTTCGCCAAAAAGAGTACTCTTGCTAATGAGTAAATAAATATTTAGTTTTATAGAATATTGTTTGGCTACTTTGGTGCTGCGTGGAACACACCACCTGTAAGTATAACACAGTGGGCGGTTTAAAACAACGGACTGCGCCACCTATACACTTTTCTTTCTTGCTCTCCAATACAAGTTTTAATTTTCATTTCTTTTTTTTATTATTAAAAGATAAAATATAACAAACATAAATACACACTTATATTTCTTCTTCCCGATTTGTTTCAGATCATTTCTTCATCTTTTTCCTTCCTAAAATAATTGAGAGGAATTACACATAGATATAGTCCACACATTGTAACTAGGTAGTGTTGTTTAACTAGGTACTCCACCTTAGCTTGATCAAATGAACACTTTGAAAGTTTAGCATACAATTATTCTTTTCTTAAAATCTACAACACCTTGTTGAGGTGTTCTTGGTGATCTTGAATTGTAGCACTATAAATTAGGATGTCATCAAAGAATACCAAGATAAATTGTCTCAAATATGCCCTGAAAACATGGTTCATTAGCCCCTGAAATGTAGCTGGGGCATTAGTTAACCCAAAAGGCATGAATTTAAACTCATAATGCCCCAAATGAGTTCTAAATATAGTCATATACACATCTGCCTTCCTCATTTTGATTTGGTGGTAGCCAGCTCTTAGGTCAATCTTAGAGAATATACTGGAACCACTTGGCACGTAGTTTAAGAAAAAATGAAGACTTTTGGAATTTGTGGCCATAAACAAGTTAACAAGGGGTCCAGAGTGTTTGTGTGGTTAATAAAGCTTCTCATTGATGGTAGAATTATAAGTTTAAGCTAAATTATATTCAAATTTAAAAAGGGTTCATTCTTTTTGGAACGGACCAAAAAATAAATAGGTTCACATATACTGGAACGGATGGAGTACTATTTAACTATTTAACTAACACCTAGAACAGGCAGTTGCTTTATTCCACAGAAGCTTGTTTGCAATTTCCAACACTCTCCAAGATGAATGAACCATCTAAGATATCATATGATCCCATCTGCTAGTAGACTAGTAGTGGCTTCTCTTGCTTCCCGAAATTAGGAGCTTATATACACCTTTATTTTTCTAATAAATTGCATATCGGACACTGTTTTTTCTAATAAATTACCTATTGTACATATTTATTTCTTTTTTGTATTAATTTCCTATTGTACACTTGTATATAAAATGCTGTTATTTTGTCAAAGGGATAATGTTTTGTGCCTTGAAAACTTCAGTTACAGTGTTTTTCACAACTTAAAGCATGACAGGGTTTTTAAAAACTATTAACTAGACAAAATAATAGGTGTTGAATTAAAATTCCATTACACTTGGGGGTCGTTTGGTAGGGTGCATAAGAATAATACAGAATATAGTGTATTAGTAATGCTTGCATCAGTTATGTTGGTATTAGTTATGCTAATATATTTCTTATTCATTGTTTGGTTTGATGTATTAAAGTGTTGCACAATTTCTAAAAGAATTGTTTGTTTACAAAAATGCCCTCAAAACTAGTCCACACTCTAACTTTTTAAAAGAAACATATGTTGAGAAATATTTTTATATGAAAAAAATTTAAAAAAATTATTTTATTTGTCTACCTATATTGTAAAATAAAATTAAATATTTATTTATAAAAAAAATATGCTAAGAATTTATTTATTTACTAGGGATATAATTTTATTTCTCACTATTTTAAATTATTTTGAACTTGCATTAATATACTAACTAGCATATTTTAATCAAGCATAAATTTAGAAGGAAAATTTTGTCTTTAACTACGATACTCCTTTTCTATCTTTTGATTGTTTTAAGCTTATAAAGTAACGATTAACATTTGAGCCAAACAAATACCAAATAGGATGTATAACTAATGCTTGCATAAGTAATGCATGGGTTCAAAATATCTACCAAACAATGTATTATTAATACACAAAGCTAATGCACCCTACCAAATAATGTATTATTAATACACAAAGCTAATGCATGCATTAGCTTATTTAATGCAAGCTAATGCACCCTACCAAACGACCCCTAAAGGTTAATGTCTTGGTAGGACCATGATTTTTTTGTGCCTATAACGTGAAAGCTGTAGGTCATTGAAATAGCTTTCCAAAGATATATTATGGAGCCCAAACGGAGCTCTACGCAAAAAGTTATGGCCAAATTACTAAAGATATACCACCCAATTATTTTGGTGGACAGCGAAGCGAGCTCGCTTCGCCAAAGTAGACGCGGATTTTTGTCTTCCCTTAAATTCAATGGACAGCAAAGTGAGGACACTTTTGATGATGGGTCGGGTCATCACAGTATATGAGTAAGTTCAACCCAAGTTAATCTTCCAATTAATCAATTCCACACAAGAACTATATAGTCATCAATATGCAACCAAATAATCCTTGAACCCACTCAAAATTATTCTAAGTGATTTCTGATGTTCAAACAATAAAATCAGAATTCTAAAAGCAAAAATTAAGCTGAGAATTCAATGAAATAGTGTTTTAATTTGTTTTTTTAATTTATAGTGTTTTTCAAGCAAGAATATATTCCATATAGTTTTAAAATAAGTTGTATTATATCCTGAAATAATGTCATGTTTGGAGGTCATGACAACGAGAGTCAAAATAGTGGTGACAATTACCGCCCAAAAGGGAATTAAATCCTCTTTTCCTGATATTGATTTAGTCGATGAACTAATTCATGATAATAATGCATTGTATACACCTTAAAAATATAATAAGTAAGGTTCCTTATTGATTCGAGAACGGCCGGAATAGATTGGGATTGCTAGGATTTATTGAACATTGTAGTAAGGAAAGCCCAAAATGAGGCATGTTGACTAAACTTCTCCCTTAGAATCGAATTTCCTAATGTTCCCATAAATTTCAAGTATGGTTGGCTCAAGTTCCTAATTTCCATGTTTTGAGTTGTTCCAAATAAATTTGATTATCCCAAATGATCCTTGTGTTGAAAGATATATGTTAAAAGTATGAGTTGCTTATTAAAATATTGTGGCTTTGAGTCGTGTTTAAAATAAAGCTAGTGTGCCAAATCGTGTGAGAAAACTAGCTATGAGTACCTAAAGTATTGATTGAAAATGTCTTGTTAATCTATAAAGCTATTTGAAAATAAAATAAGTAAATTAAAGTAGAAGTGGGTTGAAGATATAAAGTGTGGCCACCGTGCCAATAATGAAAGTTATACTTGTGGCAAATAGTTCCAATGAAATAAAATGATGTGAGAAAGGTTATGAAATGAGCCTTGATCCAACTGTTCCAAATTACTTCAAAAATATATTTGCCTAAAAGCTTATGTACTCAATTCATGCCCAAATGTGGCTGTTTTAACTAATTCTATGCTTTGTAAGTATTTCCAATGTGTCTTAAGCTTCTTACATACTTAGGTGTTGAAATTGTAGATTTTCATTTCTAGAAAGGAGTATTGCAAGAATAAGTGGTGTATTGCTTGTTTATGATTTTGACGTGTGTTTCTATTGGCAGTCGATATGGCCCATTTTTTGGGAAGAAACCATTTGTTTACAAAGTTTCCATTACATATGAATTTGAGGTATATGATTTCGGAAATATTTTATATGGTGATCTTTCAAATTGAAAGAGGTGAAAGTGTTGTATATGAAATATGGCCACCGTGCCAGGAATAGATACTCTTATGAATGGACTTCCTCCAAAATGTCTTCAAACTTGCATTCTTTAGAAGGTGATCATATGCATTGTTGAGTAGAAATACGTGATTCTACCATTTCTGGCGATAAAGAACTCCAATAAGTATAAAAAGTTTGACCACTTGTACTAAAACCCGACTCAGATGCAATAATAGAAATAGGAATAGAAAGAACATCCCTAACAATTTTTGAAACAATTGGATATTTACTAGACGAAGCTTTCCACCAACTCATGATACTAAAATCCTTGATTTTCACCACATCATCTATCAAGTCTATCTCAAGATCGGATTTTCTTTTACTATTTCCCTCCTCTTTCATATATTTCTCCCATTGAGATTGTAACAAATCACCAGGTTCACTCGTCATACCAGTGCCACCTTCAATATTGTCATTAGAATCCTCGGAGAAAGAATCATTGTAGTGATTATATAAGCAAGTCAAAATACTCGCCACATCATCAGACTTTATTCTTACCCATAAAGGACCATATGCAATGGAAAGAATGTAGTTCACGTACTTCATCTTATATGTGGGATCTAATATGACAACAACAATTTGTAGCATATTCATACTCTCAACTTTACCCCAATATTTCTCAAGCTTACTTTTCATCCTTTTTTGCCATATCAACCAAAATAAGATCATCACTTTTAGTATACTCAATAATATCACTTCTAAGATTAAAAATTCATGGAAGAAAGAGTTAGAAGTAGCGTACAAATGTCACGACTCAATTTCCAAACCTTATCGTGATGGAACCTCTCGTGAAGACAAGGCCAGGCAACTAACCCAATGCGTCTCTTTAACAATTATTCACATAAATAAATGGATAAATACAACTTAATGACAATAATAATCGACATTTACAATCCAACGCAGCCCGGCCAGGGTGTCACAAGTTACGAGCATCTAGAAAAGTCTGAACACGACTACAGGGCCAATAATTTACAGAATAAAATTTAGAATAAAAAAGACGAAGTCCGGTGCCGCGAACGCCGGCGGTCACCTTGCTCAGCTACGATAACAAAATCCTCAATCAGCTCAAACCTGCTACCGTATAACAAATACCCGCAACTGCATGCGAGGTTCTGGGAGTAAAGTGAGTACTCCAACTCAGTGAGAAGTAACTAATAGCTAAGCAGCAAGAAATCAATAAGAAATCATGTAAGACACTCCATCAAGCTATATAGAACAGTACAACCCTTTGAGAAAACAGTAAAACTATGAAATCCTTTAGAAAACATCTGGGCTCAGTTAAAACCTCTTTTGAAAAATATCTTTTCCAATAGTTAAGCAAATGAATGCGAAATAGATAGTGTAAGTTAGCACGTAAGTCAGCCCCTCGGGCACAGCATTCCATCAACAAATAACACCAAGGTATTAGATAAATAGTGCAAGAAGTAGCTGAATGTCATGACACGTAATACAACCAAGAACCAATGCATGAGTGCAATGCAATGCATATGACCGATACACTCAGGTACCCACTGCGGCGTGCAATCCGAGCCAACCATGTATTTAACGTTGACGGCGCTCACTAGGGCGATCCATGCTCGGTCCAAAAATGCACAAAGCCACTTGGGCAATGCAACATGGTAGTTTTCAGCTCAAAACATCAATAAAATATTATTTAAGTTCAATCTTAGAAAAATGGATGAGTTTGCAAAACAGTATTTAAAACCTTGGACCAAGATCAAATAATATGCAAAATAATGCAAACCATTGATATAAATCCCTGAAGGATTCAATTAATCGGCACGAAGCCCAAAACATGGCAATCAACCCAAATCATGATAGCATCAAGTAAGTTTCAGTCAATTACGCAGTAGAATCAACAACCGGGACGGACCAAGTCATAATCCCCAACGGTGCTCTACCCTACGCCCAATAACTGGTGTGCAAGTCACCTCAATATAGCACTATGGTTTGCAAATCCAGAATTCAAACCCTCGGGATATCATTTACAAGTATTACTCACCTCGAACCTGTGAAATCTCTAGCTCGCGATGCCTTTCCTCTCGGATAGACCTCCTCATGCGTCGAATCTGACCAAAACCACAAGGAATACGTCACAATAGGCTAATGAATCATAACTCAATCGAAAAGACTCGAAAAATATCAAATATCATGAAGTTGGCAAAACTCGAGCCCAGGCCCACTTCTCAAAAAATTACAAAATTATTCCTCATCTCACCACGAGTCACGAGTTCATACATATCAAATTTACCAAAATCGGAGTTCAAATGCCCTTTCAAATCCCAAATTTTCATTTCAAAAATCAAGCCCTAGTTCTTCCAATTTTTACCCAAATTTCCTAAAATTAAAGGTTGATTCTTTAATAAAATGGCGTTTCTAGGTCACGAGACATACCTCCAATCTATTCTCGTCAAAATCCTCTCTTCAATTTGTCTCAAAGAGCTCTCAAAATACTCAACAATGGTGGAAAAATGACTTAAGCTCGCGGATGAAATGTTTATAAACATTCTGCCCCAACCTGGAAAATCCTTCATCGCGTTCGCGGCTACTACCTCCCGAACGCGAAGCACAACATTTAATTTCCCAACATAAACCCTCTGTGAACACAAGATTAACCTCATGAACGCAATGCTTCATCTAACCTCTCGTACGCGAACGCAACACAACGCCTAGGAACGCATAGTATAATTCCATTTTATGTCCACTGACTAGAAACCTTCTACGTGAACGCGTATAAAAACATATGAACGCGATGCACTAAGATCACACCAATCGCGAACGCGGCCTTGGACCTCGCGAACACGTAGCTTCCAGGAACCAACCCTTCGTGAACGCCAGCTTACCCATGCGAACGCGAAGGCCAAATTACCAAGACCTCACATTTCCTCTACGCGTTCGCGACATCACCCATGCGAACGCGAAGACCAAATCTCTGCAACACCAATAGCTAAAAATCTGCTACCTTTAAAGTCCAAAAATTGTCCGTTTGGCCCCCGAAACCACCTCGAGGCCCCTGGGACCTCAACCAAAAGCACCAACACATCCTAAACCATTATTAAAACTTGCTGAAATACGCACTCGATACAAAATCCAACCAAACGACATCCGAATAACCTGAAATTTTGCACACACATCAGAAATTAGATATCGAAGCTATATAAACTCTCAGGATTCCATTCCGACCCTCGGATTAAAATCTCACCTATCAACCGGAATTCGCCAAAATACTAGCTTCGCCAATTCAAGCCTAATTCTACATCGGGCCTCCAAAATCAATTTTGATTGCACTCCCCTAAGTCACAAATCACCTCCCGAAGCTAACCGAATCACCAAAATTCGATTCTGAGCCCTCTAACTACATAGTCAACTTTAGGTTGACTTTTTAGAAACAAGCTTCACTCTAAAAGGCTTTATGCCTTATTTTCAACCAGAATTAATCTGAATTCACCTGATAGACCTTTCAAGATCGGGGGCGCTCCTAGGATCCAATCGACCATGGAGTTGTAAGTCTCGACCTTCTTGTTGTTGTCTTCTATCATTTTCTCGCTAGATTCGATCCTTCTGGTGAGGTTCTCGAGCATATTCATAATGACATGATCGGCTATCGACCCATTATTGCTCGATCTCTCTGGTACCTGTTCGGCTGAGGGAGCTGTCCCGGGTGCTACCGTGCTAGGAGTGTACAAGTATACTTTGCAACTAAGTAATAGCCAACTATTGTGCCTACAACATTTCAAAATAATGTGAAGGCTAACCACATGTTCTTCCCGAGCTAGGGTTTTCTAGGCTTCTTGTTGGTCCTCTTGGTGTATGCTCCTATTAGTGTGGGAGATTATTTTGACGTGTTAAACGTCACGTGAAATCACGTCCACAGGAATTGGTTCCGGTGCGTTCTCAGGGTTTCGTGGTGGTACACTAACACCCAGGAACATCCACATCATTCTCTCCATGGTCCTCAAGATTGTTGTTTTCACTTCCATTTACTAAGTTAGACATTTTGACCCGAAATCAAAGATCTTGGACAAGAAAAACGTGAAAGATAACTTGCATTCCATAGTAAACCAGCAAGAAAATAATCATTATTATTTTTATCCCCACAGTGGGCGCCAAAGTGTTTACCGTAAAAATGGCAATAATAATTAAATTTGATTATGAGATTCTAAAAATATGTGATCTATTTTTATGTCGGTTGTTAAGCAGTTGATGCTATGTGAAAGACTTAGAAACGATATAGGAGTTCGAGAGCAAGGTGATAACCAAACCGAATGATCGATAGTCGGGGCCTCGAGCTTGCTTATTCGAGGGCCTCGGGGTCGAGTCTGAAGCTCGGCTGGGAGCTATCGAGGCAACTGTGGGAAGACCAACAGTTATGAGAGCTAAAATGATGGCTCTTTATGATCAATAATAAGCAATAAATGATGAACAATAAATAGAACACAAGAATATAAGCAATTAATGGAAGCAATGAGATCAAGAGAATATGTTAGAGAGCAGAGAGAATGTTCGTGTGTATAGTATTAAGCAATAGATGTTCACAAAATGACAAGGATCCCCTTTATATATGAGGGAAGATTCCAACATAGTACAAACGTATTAATTACAAAGATATGGGGCTGGTACATCCATTTAATGCCCTGATTCGCTTTTTGGGCTTGTCGACTTGACTTGCCATATACACATGCCTTGGAAACTCCATCTTGATTCGCAGAGACTGATGGTTCACATTGTCCCGGGGTCGGTCATTACTCGTAACGTCTCGAAGTCGAATTGTCTCGAAAATGACCGTCGGGGATTTCCGGAGTCGAACAATGGAAGCCCCCGAGATGCTGTGATGCTCGTGAAATCGGGCCATCAATTTATACCATATACAGATAGCCCTCGTGTTTCTTAGAGAATATGTGAACTACTATTATTAATGTAGCAAAAAATTGTACAAAGTGCTGTTATCATAAGAGCCAAGACGAGCCTTTCCTTCCCATTTCTTTTCCTGCCAATTCCCCAGCAAGGCAGGAATTCCTATCTAATTAATCTAGATGGCAAATCTGTTCAAGTATGTGGTATACCTAACAACTAGAAAGTGGGTAAAACTCTTCCATAGATTGGAGGCTGCAGTAGCCCAAAAGCGACAAAAGCAAATCTAGCTATGTTCTTGCACTATCTTGTGCCAAAAAGGTCCAAAGTCCAGAGTAGAGCCGTCAATATGGGCTTGGCCCGTTGGGCTAGCCCAACCCAGCCCGTAATTTAGCAGGGTTGGGTTATAATGTTTTAAGCCCATTTTAGGACTTCTATATATCTTTTTTAAGTTGTGATATATGAAAGACAGGATGGACTTGCGAACCCGGAGGAAGCTCAAGTCGGTAATCGACTAAAGTTATATTCGATAGGACCTTGTACGGTCCATAAAATTTATCCCTAAGCTTTAAGTTTCTTCGAACATGTCACACTCGCTAGGCCAGCCCGACCAATCAACAAAGTCACGGAGCCAGCAACTCACATTTAGCCACTTTTAGGCATAATCAAGATCAAATAATCACAAAGATAATATTCTAATACCGGGATCACGTCCCAAACCAACAAAACCTCCCAAAGACCGCGGGTCACGAGTCGCGAGCCTCTACGCAGTATATAAAGTGTGATAGGTGTCTACGACGGTGCTCGAGTGCATAAATAGACATCAACATGAATAAAAGTAAGCCGGAAAGTCGAAACTCGCGGCCGCCGGTAGCCTACCTCGATCGTCCAAACGCACTCCCGAGCAGCTATAGAATCAGCTCGACTGTGATGTACCTGGATCTGCGCACACAAGTGCGTAGGAGCTCGGTGTGAGTACTTCCAACTCAGCGGTAATAAAAATAAATAATGTTGAAGGAAAGAAAACCACGCAAGGCACTATCTCATGCTACACAATACAAAACTATCTTTTTATTCCTTTCCAAGATAATCTTAGTAGATTATTTAGAATCTCAATTTTTAGCTTTCTTTCTCTCATGATAATGTACCCAGGTATCGGTATGTTATCATGAAAGAAAACCATGAATGGTGCAGACTCGTACTCCGAAGGGGCTCCTACGACCCAAGCGCCCGATCCATATACCACTTCGGCGTGCAGTCCGATCAATGCATGTATATGCATATTCTCACATAAATCATCATGCTCTCGCATATGGCCCTCGGCCCCAATCAGTCTAACAAATAATCAAGAAAGCCCCTTGGGCAACAATATCATATTAGCTCGCAGCTAGAAATGTCATTAAGACCTTGTTCAAGTTTTTCATAACCTTATAAAAAATGCTGAGTCGCAAAATACCATTTAAAACCTTAAATTGAGATAAAAATATGCACAGTGTTATCAAGACAGTGATACCAATCCCTGAAGGATTCAAATAATTGGCACGAAGCCCAAGCATGATAATTAGTCCAATTCATGATAATTAATATCTTTTATTAGGATGTCAATTCAATTTCAAGCAATTAGGTGTTATTATTTATTACGCGGGACGGACCAAGTCACAATCCCCAATGGTGCTCTACCTCACGCCCGTTATCTAGCGTGCAAGTCACCTCAACACAGCACTAAGATGTGCAAATCCGGGGGTTTACAAACCCTCAGGACATCATTTACAAGTATTACCCACCTAAATCGGCAAAATCCTAATCTGAAATGCCTTTTCCCCTCGAATCGTCCTCCAATCCATCCGAATCTAGCCATAGTTAATTCAATTCAGTCAATACTAATATAAGAATTAATTCCATATGAAGATATTATTTTTCCAACAAAAATTCGAAATTAACACAAAATTTGCCTGTGGCATAATATAGATCTCTTTTACTTTATTTTACATTAAAATAAAAAATAATAAAAATATAGTTTTATTAATGCTTTGTAGTCATTTTAAACTTGAAAAATATAAAAATAGTACTTTATATTTTTATCTTTATATAAAAAAAACGAAAATTACAAAAATAATGTTTCATTAACATTTTGTAGTTACTTTAATCTTGAAAAAAAAATATAAAAAATAGTTTTGTTTTAATTATGAGTATTATAGTTATTTTGCTTACGTAGGATTAATTAATAACACCGTGTTCTCATTCTCGGTTCTCGGCAAAGAATAATATTCGGGTTCAAATTACCCGGTTTTATAATTTTCGGACCTAGCCCATAACCCTTGAAACCCACGTGGAGACCCATCACTCTTGGTCCCTCACGTGGGCAGAATTTCCAACGGACAAAACAAGGGGACACGATAGAGTGGGGGAGGGGGATTTAAAAAGAAAGAAAACATCACACTAAGGAGGAGATATTAAAAAAAGAAAAGGGAGAGAGGAGGGGACACGGCAGAGTGGGGGAGGGGAATTTGAAAAGCAAAAAGCTGGGAGCATTTTAAAAAGAAAAAAAGCATAGAGTGAGCTTAGGCTCATTTTTAAAAAACAAAGAAGAAGAAAAACAAAAACGGGTACTGTTCATCTTCTTCATTTTTTTGAACAGAGAGCAAAAAACCAGACGAAAGAAAATCCTAGCCTCACGGCTTCCTACTCCACTGTTACGTCCAAACGTCTCCCTAACTTCACACACACACGACGAACAACACCCTAAGCCGCTACTGCTTCGTCGTCATCTTCATCACCCCATCGTTCTTCAGCTCAGCCAGTCGACCAAGCAACCAAACGACCATCACCAAACAACCCCCCTCTTCCACCAGCGCTCGCCGGAAAAACCTCAAACCTCCATAGCCACTGCCGCTTAACCCCTCATCCCAAATGCCCAACAACCTAAACGAACAGCACACCAGATCGTCAACCTCACCCTCCAG
This sequence comes from Nicotiana noctiflora, assembly GCA_032618575.1. Taxonomy (NCBI): domain Eukaryota; kingdom Viridiplantae; phylum Streptophyta; class Magnoliopsida; order Solanales; family Solanaceae; genus Nicotiana; species Nicotiana noctiflora. The sequence continues at coordinate 60,922 of JASVEL010001920.1, read as the reverse complement.
CAGCCATAACAACCTAACGCCACCAGCACAAACGATACCAGTCGTCACCCTCACCGTTGTTGCCTCTCGTCGCACCTGAACCTTGAACGAACCAGCAGAAAAAGCCAGCGACGCAAAGACCAGCGTGCCTCCCTCGCCATGGACGACCACCATTAACATCACTGCTGCTTCATCGTCTTTTCCTCATGTCCAATCGACCCCTTTATGCTTCATCTTCTCATACCAGTCTGTTGCGTCATAAAATCAGTAGCGACCTTCATCTCGGGTTCAGTCCATTCGTTTGTCGAGTTCTTTCACTGTTGTGTGGGTTCAAAGGTAACCGCTTGAGGCAGAAGTCCTTTTGTCAGTTCCGGCGTGTTTTCTGGTCCGGTTGGAGGTTTCCGGATAGATTTTGCTTCCGTCGAGGTCTCCGGCGAGTTTTCGGTAACTCAGAATTTCGTTATTGAGCTTCACTTCAAACCTGAGTTCATAGAGGTCCGTTTCTCATTTTTCTTAGTCTTTGCTATTAACCTGTTAAATGATATGAAAGACATTGGCATCATTGAATGACTCAACAGTTGTTTTGTGTAGTGATTCATGACATTACTGTTACGCCACTATCAATATGCTTTCTTTAGATTACTGATTTGTTTGTTTAAATATATTATATTCCTTTTAAATGATTTTTATTCTTTTCATTATTCTGTTTGTGTTTATTTAATTGTTTGCTTGTGCGTTTTTTTAGAAAGACAAATGAATTGTGTCTTTGTATATAGCAGGTTAGCCCACGTTTTTCCTAAAGTAATTGTAAATAATTGTTCTATTACTTAGTGATTAAATTGATCTTGTATCCCTATGTTCAGGGAAGAAAATTCGTTAGTAGCAACATCTTGTCCACAAATTTAGCATCACAACAATCTCGAAGATAAGGAAATAACTTAGTTTGTTTTAGTTGGGTAAAGCCCTTTGGAATAATTTGAGGCGTGCCATGCCAAATAAAATTTCAAATGCATGGCCCTCGTATAATTACTTTTAAAATACTTAGACTTCGGTGCTAGTCGTTTATCGAATTTTATGGCCTTCCCAAAATAATAACGCGTTAGTATCTTTAGGCGCGTATTTAATAATGTTACTTCCCTAAATTCGGGTGCACATTTATGTAACCCAAATACAAATCTCAACGAAGTTAAAATGTATCAAAGGCCGCAGGCGTACCGGTACGGTGTGGTTCGAAGTACGTTGTCACGACGTCGCAATTCCATAAAAACAACAATAATCATAAGCGGTTAAAAGTTGAATTTTGTACATAGGTTAAAGCATATTATAAAAATCAGATAAATAAGCCAAGTATGATAATTAAGCGACCGTGCTAGAACCACAGAACTCGGGAATGCCTAACACCTTCTCCCGAGTTAACAGAATTTCTTATCCGGATTTTTGGTTTGCAGACTGTTAAATAGAGTCAAACTTTTCCTCGATTCGGGATTCGAACCGGTGACTTGGGACACCATAAATATCCCAAGTGGCGACTCTGAATCTCTTAACAAATGAATCCCGTTTTCGATTGTCCTTTAAGTGGAGAAACTCCTTTTTACCAAGCCCTTCGCGGGGCGTAGTAGCGCCGAAAGGAGGTGTGACAGCTCTGGCGACTCTGCTGGGGACTAAACCCAGAACCACTGGTTCACGGTTAGAAATTCGAGCTTAGAATAATTGTTGTATTTGGATTTGTTTATTATCTCACATTTTTATATGATATATGCTTAAAGTGCAAAATGATGATTTTTTACCGCTTTGATATTATTTGAACTGCATATATAAACTGTGCTGAAACCCTTCTCTTCTCACCTCTGGGGATGTGCTTACTGGTTGAGACTCCCTATTCTATTAGTGTCATACCCCAAAATAAGAAAGAGGCTCGGAAAGTTTCTAAGCCGGCTGGCCTTTTGGTTCCCGGAAAGGAGCTCCTTCCTCGACTCGAGTTGTCCGCTCGGGTACACAGTCTAGAACACATACCCAGGTTTTGAACTTAGAATAACGTGACTTCGTGTCGGATCCCTAGTAGGAATGTTTATTTGCATCATGCTGCATTTGACTTAGGGGACTCAACACAAGGGTTTAGTCTATCTAGGACAGGTAACCTAAAATAAAAAGACCATCTTGATGCATCTTATGTGCTACACATATGATATTTATTCAAGGGTAAAAGGGTTATTTGGCGAACCAATAATAGATGAGTGTAAATAAAATATAAATCCCTATTAAAAAAAGGGGTGAAGTGTGAATGGATTTTAATAATACACAAATGCCTCTCAGCATGGTGAAAAGAATTGGATGCACATGGGGATAAGAGACCTTTTGGGGATGCTCACACGCCAGAAGGAATTTTCAAATTTCCAAGCATGTTTGGGGAATTCATTTGTTTAATCGACCAAGGCTAATTATTGGTCCGTCTGGAAAACACGAGGTGTGGATATTTTCTATCTTCACTCTTTGACAAACATCACACTCGTACCACCTACTTACAAATGTCATTCTTTGTGCGAGGCAAAAAAAAATACCATATCGCAAGTCCCTTGTTGCTCGTAACGGCCCCCAAGGGTGATTGATGTAGCAACTCAAATATTTTGTTCCTCATATCGGTTGCTCCCCCTACAAAGATCTTGTGATCAAATCCGATGATGTCCTATTATAAGGTATAACCTTGCTTGCTACTGTGAGTGGTTATCAACTCGGCAATGAGTACAAGAGTCTGTAGGCTTCATGTTCATAGCTTTGTATAATATCTTGCATCCATGTAGGCTCCACACCTAGTGATGACATTAAGGGAAGAGTCATCATCTAGTATTCTAGAAATAACATCAACCACTATATTCTAAGTGCCCTTCTTATATTGGACTTCATAGTCTCAGTCCCAATAGCTTAGTGTAGTCCCTTTTCGTCGATAACCGTAGTTACTCTTTGTTCCAACAAAGTATTTGAGGCTGTGATGGTCAGCTCTGATAATGAAATGGGCCCTTGTAGATAATATCTCCATCTATCTATAACCGATAAGACATCTATTTACTCTTTTTCATATGTAGAATGTCCTAGATGTTTAGGCCAGTGGCCTTGCTAAAGTTATGCAATTGGTCTCGCTTTTTGAATTAGTATAGGTCACATGTCTTTAGAACATGCATCGTCCCACTATGAAAGTTTTAGCTGAAGTCCGCTGGGGCTAGAACAAGTGCGAGATATATCTCGCTTCGAGTTGTCGAATGCCACTTCGGCCTTCTACATTCCATTTTAAAGAATTCATCTTCGACAAGTTTGAGTTAGTTGCCTATCGATGATACTATAGGATTTGACAAATCTCCTATAATAGCGAGCTGAGACCCATAAATCCTCTCAAGGCTTTCAGCGCTTGGGAATAAGCCAATTAACCATTATTACACATAGATATAGTCCACACATTGTAACTAGGTAGTGTTGTTTAACTAGGTACTCCACCTTAGCTTGATCAAATGAACACTTTGAAAGTTTAGCATACAATTATTCCTTTCTTAAAATCTGCAGCACCTTGTTGAGGTGTTCTTGGTGATCTTGAATTGTAGCACTATAAACTAGGATGTCATCAAAGAATACCAAGACAAATTGTCTCAAATATGCCCTGAAAACATGGTTCATTAGCCCCTGAAATGTAGCTGGGGCATTAGTTAACCCAAAAGGCATGAATTTAAACTCATAATGCCCCAAATGAGTTCTAAATATAGTCATATACACATCTGCCTTCCTCATTTTGATTTGGTGGTAGCCAGCTCTTAGGTCAATCTTAGAGAATATACTGGAACCACTTAACTCATCCATTAAATCATCTACTAATGGTACAGAAAACTTGTCTTTAATGGTCATTTTATTGAGCTCTCTATAATTGATGCAAAACCTCCAACTACCATCATTTTTCTTTACTAATAGTACTAAGGTAGAAAAAGGAGAGTGGCTTGGCCGTATAATGACATTATGAAGCATCTCATTCACTTGTTTTTCAATTTCATTTTTCTAAAAATAATTGTACATGTATGGTCTAATATTGACTGGTGCTGCATCGGATTTTACGGGTATAAAATGATCTTGCTGCATGCTGGGAAGCATTGTTTTGGGCTGCTCAAAAACATCTAGATATTGCTTAATGTTGTTGCTTATGGCTGCTAGTACAACCTTAACCTGCTCAACTTCTGCATATGACAAGGTAAACAGGTGAGGCCATATTGCTTGTCCTTTCTTTAGTAGTTGTTTAACACCAGTAGCAGACATGCTTTTCAATTCTCCTTAGTTGTATATGCCTTTAAGTTCTACCCTTTTCCCCTTATGGGAAAACTCCACCTTGTACTCTTTAAAATCTAATAGAACTGAATTATGCATCTTCATCAAATCCCCCATAATATTATATCATTGCTCCCTAGTCTTATGAAGCTCATTGAATCTTCAAATTCCACCACCTGAATTTTTCACTTGAATTTTGAGACAGTAGTGTAGACTCATGAGGTAGTTCTCATTGACCACAGTGACCCTCATGGGACTGATCTGTGATGGTGCATCCATCCTCTTAGTTGTCTCAAGGTCCAAGAAACTATGGGTACTCCCTGAATCAAGTAGGATAGTTATCTAATTCCTCTTAGATTCTCCTTTAAGTTTGATTGTGTTGGGCACCTCAGCACCAGAAAAGGCATTTAGGCTGATCGCTTCATCCATCACTGCACCTTCCTGTAGCTCCACTAATGGTTCTTCTTGGCCTGTTGTCTCCTCATGTTGAATTCCTTATTCATGTTCATCAGCAGTAATGGCATTGATCTATTTATGTTTGCATTGATGTCCCGGAAAGTATTTAGCACGACACTGATAACATAGTGATTCCTCTTGTACTCATTTACTCAAGTGTTCTGGTTGCCAAAATTGTTGGAACCTGCTCCGTTATGATTTGTACTAGAGTGTTGACTAGTAGGATTTGCATAATGATTAGAGTATGAGCTTTTGCCCCAATTGGCCTTCCCCTTTTTATCCTAGGCTTCTATCACCTTCTCTTGATGTCTAGCTTTTTGCACATCTTGACTCAAGGTAAAGGGATCTAACATCTTAAATGTGTGTCTAATATCCTTCTTTAGGCCCTCCACAAAGAATTTCAAAATAAATTCCTCAAGAATAGTAGGGTTTCTAATTAAAACCCATGCCTTTAGATCCTCAAATTGTTATAGATACTCATTAACATTTCCCTTTTGTTCAATTTTTTAAATTCTCCTATCAATTTGAATTTACTATTTCTTGCATCTTGGAATCTTTTACATAGTTCTTCACAAAAATCTTGCCATCTAATAGTTCATCTACTCAGGTGATAAGAGAAATACCAAGCTTCAGCCTTACCACAGAGATGTAGAATTGCTTCCTAAAGCTTCTGATCTGGGTCATTAATGTGGTTGTAATGGAAGTTTCTCTCACATTTCCTCAACCAAGAACAGGGGTCCGAACCTTCTGCCCCATCAAAATAAGGGAAGTCCACCCTGGAGTAGTTGTGATGTGGTCTCTCAAATGTCACAGCATCTGTAATATGATTTTCCCAACTCTGCCATCTGAGGCTTCAAGGTGATGATTCTCCATGGGACGGCTGGCTGGGAAGCAATTTCTCCATCAAGAAATCTTGCTACTTTGCTAGATCATCAATTTTTGTATCAGTAGTTTATGATTTTCTGCTAGTTTCAGCTATGTGATGTTGTAACTGAGTCTCTAGCTTCTTCACATTGTCCTCCATTGTTTTGGACCTTGTTTTAGTTACAGTCACGTCTGTTGTTGGGCCAGGAGAGGCTCTGTCCCCACCTTTTCCCGAATAACTTCATTCCTGACCCTATCCAACCTGGTAAGCCCGCACAGCCACCTGAGCATCCTCATCTCCTCGACCTTCATTCTCTGAACATGAGAGTTCTTCACCGGCCAGCACTCCGCCCCGTAAAATATGGATGGTCTAACCACAGCTCTATAAAACTTCCCCTTGAGTTTTTGTGGCACTTTTTTGTCACACAAGGCTCCCGACGCAAGCCTCCATTTCGACCACCCGGCCCCTATACGGTGAGTGACATCCTCGTCGATCTCTCCGTCCTCCTGAATCACCGACCCAAGATATTTGAAACTGTCCTTCTTGGCGATGACCTAGGAACCAAGCTTCACGTCCCTACCAACTTCTTCTTCGCTCGGCTCGGCGCTAAACTTGCACTCCAGATATTCAGTCTTAGACCTGCTTAGTTTAAAACACTTAGACTCGAAAGTCTGTCTCCAAATTTCCAACATTAACGTTTACACCGCCTCACATCTCATCAATTAAAACTATGTCGTCAGCGAATAACATACACCCTGACACCTCTCTTTGAATATGGTATGTCGGTGCATCCATCACCAAGGCAAATAAGAGTAGGCTGAGCGCACATCCTTGATGTAACCACATAACAACCGGGAAATGCTCCACAATCCTAACCCAAGTCTTAGCTCCATCAAAGTTGAAAAATGCTAAAAAAATCCTTTCATTTCTCTTTGAAGGCCTTTGTCCATGTCATTAATCGCTCTAATGTAAGCTACCGGCACATATTTTGTCTCCAGGCATATCCAGACTCCCTAGGAACCTTGTCACATGTTTTCTCCATGTCAACAAATACCATGTGCAGATCCTTCTTCATATCCTTGTTTGTTCTTACAAACAAATGACTTATTTCTCTAAGCTTGTTTTAGTTACAGTCACGTCTGTTGTTGGGCCAGGAGAGGCTCTGGTATCAGTTGTAATAGTCTAAGAACTGAATTTGAAAAAATATCAAAATATCGAAATTGAGAAGTTTTATTAATGGAGTAACAGTAGTACAAATTATTGGAAATTCAACAATCGATTACAAGTAGCAACTATAATCAATAGCTGGTAACTTCAAGCTCCATTAACACCTGCAATGGAGAATTAGGGTTCAGAATTGATAGAGAAGGTAAGAGGAGAAGAAGACCCACCAAATTCAGATATGGGTGTGCTTTCCCCAACCATTAAGGGAAAGGCTCGACGAAGGGAGGGAGGAGCGGCCGGGGAAGGAAAACGCTTTCGGAGATCGAGATTTTTTTTCATCAAAAACGAAGAAGGCCGAGGATGGCCTACGGTGCATCTTGCACCATGAGAAACTTGGAGGGCTGACTGAAAGGCCTAGGAGGATGGCTTCACCGGCACAGCAATATTCGAAGCTGCTCGGCGTACTAGCCCTATAACGGAGTCAGACCCAACCACACTCTCTTAGTATAAAGCGGAGCAGGACCGTTGGCCTGATCTGACTCCCCACCCAACCGCCCTGGCCTATGAAGAGAGAGAAAGAGAAAGAAGTGAAAAGAAAGAATTTACCATGTTTCTAACTAACTCCACTTTCCATTGGAATCCGTTGAAATAGCCAACTGATTGTAATCCTTGGTTAATGACAATCGTCCGATCATAATGTGTGAGATTGAATCTGTGCCCTTTATTGTTTACAAGTGGCTATGCACGTGCATCACTTATTGAGTTGTTGCTGCTAACCCTAATTCCTCTTTCTAATTTCAACCCTTCACTTTCTAAATCGAGCCCCTAATTTCTCTCTTCAGCTTGCACATTAAAGAGAACTAGCTCCATCAGAACTCAACTCCAAAAATCAAAGAAAGAAAAATTCTAATATCCTTAGTATCTTTGCTCATTCCGAATTGCTTGTTGCACCTGACAGACAGATTGAGGCAAAAGAAACGAAAAATACACCAACTCACACTGAAGAAAATTATTCTACCATAAAGAATATGTGAACTACTATTATTAATGTAGCCAAAAATTGTACAAAATGCTGTTATCATAAGAGCCAAGACGAGCCTTTCCTTCCCATTCCTTTTCCTGCCAATTCCCCAGTAAGGCAGGAATTCCCATCTAACTAATCTAGATGGCAAATCTGTTCAAGTATGTGGTATACCTAACAACTAGAAAGTGGGTAAAACTCTTCCATAGATTGGAGGCTGCAGTAGCCCAAAAGCGACAAAAGCAAATCTAGCTATGTTCTTGCACTATCTTGTGCCAAAAAGGTCCAGTCCAGAGTAAAAGATTATATCTGGAAATCAATCATGCCACTTCCTTGCTCCTCTGCAGCCTCCAGTTCTGGAAGAATTGAATGATGATCTGCAAATATTGACGGTTGTAAAATATTTTTAAGACTTCTATATATCTCTTCAGGTGCCTCCTTATTTCGATCATGGCTGCCATGCATTATTCCTGTCACCTTAACTTGATTTTTCCTTCTTGTGCTTGACTTTGAATCTTCCTTGTGGTGAGGTGAGTGCAATTCAGAAGTACATTTGTGAGTGGAATCACCAACATTTTTGGCTGCATGGCATACAAACATTCCAGAAAACATGTTGAGAAAAGGTGTGCAAAGTAAAGATTGCTATTGAAAGAAAGAAATGGCATATAATGTATCTCTATAAACACGAAACAAGTAGAATTTAATCCAAGAATCAAATGCTTTGACATCTTAACGGTTTAGGTCTCTGTCTCTGTGATTAAGATGTTTGATTTTACATTCATATATACCCTTTAACCCTAGTTTACTTCATTGTGTTTGTAATGCACATGTAAAAGAGCATGCTAAATGCTATGCCATGCAGTCCATTTACTGTTTAGCCATGCTCGTTTACTATATTACACACTTCTTGTAATTCCAATGAAGTGTCGATTGGAAACAGCCTCTCTGCCCTCTCGGGTAGAGGTAAGGCCTGTCTACATATTACCCTCCCCAGACCTCACCTTGTGGGAATATACTGGGTTGTTGTTGTTGTTGTTGTTATAATTCCAATGAAAGAAATAGCACAATGTACTTTGGACAACTTGATACTACCAAAAGTTAATGCAGCTGGACATAAAGAATATCAGATAGAAGCAATATACAGTACAGGAAGGCTATCTTTTTGGTGGAAGGTGCGCGCCACTGTCCTTCTTTTTTGCATGCCGCTTTCAGTTTATAAGTAACTGAGATTTTGTGGACTTGGAGAATGAAAGGTTGGAAAAATAAACTGGGAGTCTGAAGTTTTTGAGTTCAGAATCACAATCATTCAAATCCTAAGCAAAATACAGTGTCACTCTTTTGAAATTTTACTATCTAGAAAACAAAAATAAGGAATGGCGATTAGTAAGACCGGAGATAATGTTTTCAAGATGTACAGAGGATTGTTTTCCAGTAAGTGTTTAGAGCCTAAATCTGATGCCCTAGACCACTAGGCAATTCTGTCAGATTTGAACTAAGGCATTTATTTTATGATACTGGTTAACCTTTCATGTAAGAGGCGGGGGCGGATTTGGGGTTTTGGGGGGGGGGGGGGGGGCAGAAGGGGGTTCGCCGAAAAATTACTGTATATATAAGGCAAAATCTATTTTTTATCTCTATATATTAAGTTTTGAACCCCCTTAACACAACTCAAAAGTATAGTTTAATGGTCAAGGGGTTCAAAATCTTCATAAAGTCATAGGTTCAATTTCCACTAGCTACAAAAAATAAATTTTGAACCCCCTTCGTGGAGATCCTGCCTCCGCCGCTGGTAAGTGGCACTTACATATGTCTACGTTGGAAGACTCTTGCTTTGCCAAAGGTGAATTAGCACGTCTAATGCACAACCACGTCCTTTCTTCTTCAGATTCTTGTTGTGAGACAATTGGTACATGCCAGTTGCCTTTTTCTGATTCCTGGAGACATAAGGAACAAGATTACATCTGATAGTTGTGTTAAGTGACATGCAAGAACAACATAATAATGTTCTTCTCCTATATGTGCTCATTTCTGCTACTGAATTTATTAGTGCAAATCGAGAAGAATGCCTCACCTAAATTTGTATTTTGGTTCATAAAATTGATCATGAGAAAATTATTTGCTACGTATATTCTGAAGCAGATCAAGTAGAAGGAAATAATGACCTGAATTACAACAGAACAGGGAGGCGGCATGTGAAGTACTGGACCTGTTTCAGAGAAACTGAAATGCACCTTCAATTAAGAAAACAAAATTCCTTCATCAGAAAACTGTGAAACGTACAACCATATTTGAATTAATAGCATATACATCATGAAATGGAGGTATCCCATATCAAGTAAGCTAATTAAAGAAAGATGGCTCATGTTGCTTCATGGATAGAATAAGAAGTGATATGAGGGACAATTTCTAACAAAAAGCAACGACGACTAGAGGAGGTTGTTTTCCAATGCACCATTGTGCTGGCTAGACATAATTCGATGCCCGCAACCAATTTTCTCCTCTCCCTCACCCCTCACATCCCTGGGGGCCCTTTCCCTATCGAAAAAATTCCTCTACAGCTCTACTTGGGGCCTTACCTGCCCTTTCCCTATCGAAAAAATTCCTCTACAGCTCTACTTGGGGCCTTACCTTTTATCGATGCAATAAAACATCAGTCAAGAGAAACGAATATATTGCTAGATAGTTAATATGCCATGACTGTCTTGTTACTTTCTTGAACCTCCAACATGCATATTAAAACGAAAGTTCAATATTTCATGCAGACATATTTCTGAAGTGTAGAACTCACCTGATGCCGTTCTTTCCACTTTGGGAAAAAGTCATTTCCCAGAAGTTGAAACAAATGGTCCCTCATTTCATCATTCGTCACAATTAAGCACTTAAATTTTATAGCTGCATACAGCCAGTACCTGAAGAAACAAGTTAATTCACCATCAGGATATAAATGAAAACGAACGAATTAAAATGCAAGGCACTCAGACTATCCATAAAGCTTCCTAGAAATAAAAGATTACAGCTCTCACCAATCATCATTGGAGCCTGTAGGTGTTGCATAGATTGCATCAGCATTTTTCCACTTGTCAATTAAAGCTCTATTGAATGGTTCATCCATCTTATCTCCAGTAATACGTCTATTATGCAAAACTATCAGCGGCCACTTTTTTGAAGGAAGCATCTGGCGAATTCCATTGACAATAGCATTGACCTGAATGCAAATGATCAATTAGATAAAAAACATAAGACCTGAATTTTTGAAAATACAGGGGTGTCATGAATATATCATGTTTCGTTAACAAGGCATCCAACATTTACCTTAGATGGCCTAAATTTTCTTTGGCTGTAAAGGCCAACATTTGCTCCATCAACAATAGCTTCAAAGGGTCCATAATAGTCAAGCCATTTCTGCAGTTATTTCACCCTCACTAGAGACACAAATGATCCAAGAATAACCTAATCATTAGAGCAGTTAGTAATACTCACTTGAAATTTCTGGAAGCTTGAATTTCTCTCTCTCTCCGCAGCTATAGAAGCAACTGACTTGGCAAAATTTTCAGTTTCTACAGGATCAAGATCAATGGTCACCAACTTCTCACCACAGCATTTGCAGCAGCCGTCTGAGTCAACAGATGCGCGTGATACAGTCCATTTACCACTACCCAACCAGCCTTGTCCATGCCACCCACCACCTCCATTTTTAATAGCTTCGCGTATGGATTTTTCATCCCATTTTCTTTTCCCAACCCTTGAAGCTATCTTGCTGTTGAACCACTTCTCAATCAAATCTGCAGTAGAAGGTGAGACTTGTCGAACTCCTTCTCGAAGCTTATGCAACAAATAGTACACCTTATCACTCCTACCAGCTTCTATACTTACTTTTAAAAGTGCCTCCAATTCGGGTTCCTCTGGATAGACACCATGCTCCAACATATGCCCCTCAACCATAAATGCCTTGTCAACATCCCCATTATTGCAGAAAACAGATAAGGCAGGACCATAAGATCGCAGCCTCGGATTTATTCCATATTCTTTAATTAGCCTTACCACATCAAATGCCATTTCACCATTTCCCAATGCCATTGCCATTCTTGCAACAGATGTAAGGGTTGCTTCATTCATTTTTACCTTCTCAGACCGCATCTTCTCATATATCTCAAAACCATATTTAAGTGCATATTGTTTCACATCTTCACTCACTTTAATCCCATGATCACTTTTTGTATTAGAAGCTTCTGCACTGCTCTTGAATGATTGCACTAATTCATCTAAAGTTTGATAGTTAGTATCTGAAGAGATGCTCAACATATTAGTCAAGTTGATTTTCACTTGATTCCCAGGAGTGCTTCCCTTGGGCAAGTCAAGAGAATTCAAAGTCCTATTACTACCACTTCCACTTTTTGCTGGCTGAACAACACCAGTAGCTGCAGAAGCACAAAGATAGAGAAGAACAGCATAGTGATACTGTCCTATTGTTATTCCTTCTCGTAATGCCAACTCATACAGCCTAATTGCACCAAGTACATCCCCTCTCTTTGAACACATATCCAACCCTATCTTAAATGTTGAATCAATTTTACATTTCTTTGACCCCTTTTCCATGTTTTCCCTATTACCACCATCTTTTCTAACTTTTTTCTCAAAAGATTCAGTCTTGGACTTATTAGAACCCAATTCTCTACTTCGTTTAGGTTTTAATCCACTCTTTGCATTTCTGTCTTTTAGAATGACTGTTTTCCCACCTAAATTTTCTCTTGAAGATTTCATGCCAACCATCTTATCTTTGGGACTAAAGGAAGAAAACCCAGAACTATTTTCATTATTAGTTCTACTATGTTTTCTATTGCCTGATATTTCTTGCTCTGGTTCAATGGACAATCTTGTTTCCAAGTGAGTGACATGTGCTTTAACTTGACTGGAGGGCAAAATTCTTGGTGTATATTTTGTTGGTGGAGAAAGGAGAGTATGAAAAGAAGAGCGAAACTTGTATGGGTTTCGAGTTGAAGAGTGCTTATTGCAGTGAGTGAAGAAATAGAGTTGGAGTTGAGTTTGTTGAAGGGGTTTGAAGGTGATGTAGGAGGTGGAGGCCATGTGTGGCCGTTATTGAAGCTTCATATCAATGTCGGATTTCAGCTTACTCTATTACTATAAGTATTAGGACACTGGATCATGTTTGATTTTACTTTCCTGCCCCTACCTCTTTCCGAGGATAAGATGTCTGCTAGTCTTTTTCTCATTGATCTGATCCTCCTTCCCATAAAACAAAAAAAATACTCCATCCGGTCCAAAATAAGGACAATTCATGTATTTCATTATTCAGATACACTTTATCAATAATAAACCCATGTGTGCAGGTCCATTATATTATTTGATCATACTAGCTACAAAAGAAATAATCGTCTATCTTAATTCTCAAGTAATTTACTTATGCCCTTTTTACATCTGGGCACATATTAGATCGACCTATCTCATTTTTTTAACCCGATTCACTTCAAAAAAACCATTGCCCGACCCAAAGTTCACCTCCATTGCTTCTCTAATCTTTCTCTCTCTCCTCTTTTTCTTTTTACTGTTATAACCATAGCCGGAATTTCCACTGGTGGACTCGCCGGAAACAATGGAGAATCTTCAGATTTGTCACCTCGCACTTTCTCTTCCCCTTTCTCTATACCTACACACATATTTATACACAAATATGGAGAAATAGACACAATAGGTCAAAAATCTAGTTGGTATTCCTTAAGGTATCCCTCAATTACAACAACCACCTTGTCCAGTATCTTACAACTCAGTTGCATACATTAATATTCATTAACATTCCATTTTGAATTTTGGAAAAGAAAATGAAACACATGTAATTTTGGTAATGTTAACCTAACTTCTTCTATGCGTTGAATTCTTGAATTCTCTGGAGTACTTTTAGGTAGTATTGTCAATATCATGCGGAAGATCCATTTTCCTTTTCCTTATGCAGCAATAGTGACTTAAAATTTAGACTACACAATTTTCTAAGCTTTTCTTGCATTTGTACCTTTAAACCTGAAAGGAAGATTAGATGGTAATGTGAAGCATAAGTCTAGGTCCATCCAACTTCATCTTGGATGTAATCAAAATGACCGGCAACGAGGTAGCCAAAACGCAGATCTTGGAGAAGTTAATATTGAAGAGACGTCGTTATTACTATTTCCTAATGATTGGAATTCATGTAACAAGAAAAATAATAAATAAATAAAATACCGGTGATCTTATGGGGTGTCTCAAATCTCCACTATACTTCCAATTTTATTTGGTACTGACAACGAGTGTATGCGGGGGTGGTCGTGGAAGAAGAAAGGAATGGAGAGGATATATTGCCCGACATGTGCTGCATTTAATATTAATCAACCAGCTTATTAGAACCCCATAGTTTTCCTATTTATACATTAGTCCTTAAGTTGCATAGAATATAGTTAAGCCTTTTTGTCATTTTCTCAGTCTTTTACTTTTTCTAGAAGGTGGACACTTGTCATTTTAGTAAGGTAAGTTGTTACAATTTCCTAGCTAGCCCTTTTAGCTGAACAGTATATAGGATTTCAATCATTGTAATTAGAACATGACTGATATGAATCACTTTTCCTTATCTTAAATACTTTTTGTTTTACTGCACTTCTTCATTATTCCTAAAAATTACTAGTAGCTAAACGCTACAATTGTGGTATCGGAGCCCCGTTGTTAGCAACAAGAAATGGGGGATAAACAGAAATCTTCAATCCCAGATGATGGGTTGAAGAGAGTCGAAGTTCATACATGGAGGAATCAATGAAACGGGTGGATAAATTGGAAGGTATGCAGGAGAATTTCGAAAATAAAATGGTGGAATTTTCAAGTTCCACCAAGCGAATCAAAGAGATACTCTTAGCCGTGAACAATCAGAATCAAGTCGGACTTGGACTAACGAAAGAATCTGTCGCCGTCGGAATCCATGCTGGCTCACCGTCAGAAACCGGTCAGTCCTTTGTTGGGGGTATCATACGACACCAAAATCCTCCTTTCACTCCTCTTCAGATTGATAATGCTCCTGCTCACTCTAAAGCTCCTAATGAAGTCTCCTTCAGCACACCCCTATGTTAGAAGCTTCCTCCAATTTGCTTATTGATGTAAGCAATGACAATACTCAATCATTAATTTCACACTTTTCTTTCTACCACCACCCAACCTTTGTTTCTCATATGGGAACTTACCCTGTTTCTACTCAGCCTTTCCTTACTCACCTATGCTCGTACGCAATGTCGACTCGACCATACCTTCCCCAAACTTATCTCATATTAAACCCCAACTCCATTAATTCCTTAAATCAGCCCACTACTTACCCCTGGTACTGAACCCAATGGTACATCTCTTTTCAGTACCTTTTGGATCTTTCCAAGCTGGATTTACTAAGTCCACACCCTTAGGATGAAATTCACATTCTAATGCGGACCCTAGTTCGAGTGGGTTGCAGTCCAAACTTCCAAAAGCCAAGCTGACCTTCCCTAAATTCGATGTAAACAGTACAAGAAGTTGGCTTCGCTGTTGTGAAAAATACTTCGATTTATATCAAGTAGCGGATAATGAAAAGATCGATTATGTGGAAATCCATTTGAAATATTTTACGGATTATTGGTTGGATGGCTACTTAGCTTACCAAGGTGGCTATGTTTCATGGGTGCAATTTTATAGTGATATTTGTGAATGATTTGGCAATAACATGCCCATTGAAATCGTGAAAGGATTCAATCGCCTTGATTAAACCAATGATGTTGAGAGTTATAAGCGCAGGTATAATGAGCTTAAGTGTCTCATGGTCCTAATTAATCAGGTTTTAAAAGAGCCTTAGTACTCACCTCTACTCCCTGCACCTTTGTGTGAAGATCCAGGTACACAGGAGAGTTAGACGAGCATTCTAGCTTACTACCGAGTATATTCGAGTTGCTGAGGTAGCTGTCGGTGTTTGCAGAACCTAGCTTCTCTCATTATTTCAGTTATTTCTATATATATTCACAAACTTGAGTATTTTATTCAGTATTTCTATCATCATTCAGTTTTTGCTTAGAGACTCTAGACTCGTGACCCCAAATCTTTTGGGAGTGTTATTTCGATGTTCGCACTTCTCAGTATTTTTATTCTACTATTATCGTTGGAGTATTATTATTAACTCGAATATATTCTTCCTGAATTTGTCCTTTTGGGACTGGTCTCAAAATGTGGAAATAGTTGTTGGTCTGGCATGCCTAGCTTTAGGGTTGGGCGCCATCACGACCGGGTTTAGGTCGTGGCATCTACCAAATGGGTACAAATTTAAAGTCACTTGTACATGTTCCTTTGCCTTAACTGATTCCATTATTCTTACAAATGTTCTCTATCTACCTTCTTTTAAACACAATTTTATTTTTGTACATAAACTCACAGACCAATTTGATTGCATAGTTTAATTTACGAGACTTTATTGTCTCATACAGTTCCCTTCTCTGAAGAAGCCTCTGGATCTTGGTAAACTGAATTGTGGGTTATACAAGTTTGTGTGGGAAACGCCTTCTCAATATCAAGCTACTCTGTCAAATTCTTGCAGCTTACCATCTCTTTGTGATCCTATTCTTGTTTCTTCTATTGTAAATACTGCTTCTTGCACCTGTAAAAAAGTTGCTATGAATATAATGATGGATATTGTTTGTCATAGTATACTTTCTCATGTTCCTTTTATTAGAATGAAAAGTATTTCTGAAGTGTCTTCTGATATTTCTTCTACACAGTCTTTTACATGTCATGTTTGTCCAATGGCAAGGCAAACTAGATTGCATTTCCCTGATAGCTCAATTCATAGCTCTAAGCCTTTCCAACTTGTGCATGTTGGCACTTGAGGACCATATCACACACCTACTTACTCAGGTTCTAAATACTTTCTTACTATTGTTGATGATTTCACTAGAAGTACTTGAACTCACTTAATGGGCTCCAAGAGTAATGATTTCCCTCTTCTTAAGGCTTGTGTTGCACTTGTAAAGACACAATTTCATATGATTATTTAGTGTATAGGGTCTGACAATGCTTTAGAGTTAGGAGCTAGTCATGCTGCTATTTCCTTCTTTTCTGAACATGGTATAATTCATCAAACAAGCTGCCCTCACACACCTCAACAAAATGGTGTAGTTGAGAGGAAACATAAAACTCTTGAAACGTCTAGAGCCTTACTTTTTCGGCCCTAAGTTCCCATTAGATTATGGGGAGATTGTCTCCTCACAGCCACCTATATTATAAATAGACTTCCCTCTAGCTTGCTTCAAAATAAATCTGCTTATGAGTTGCTATTTGGAAAAAAGCCCAACATTTGAGCCAGTTCTTGCATACTCCCAAGATACCTCATATGGTTGCTGCCCTCCAATTGCTCCGCTATCTTAAAGGCACACTTGATTTTGGTTTATTTTACTCTAACAATCTTGATTTCTCTGTGAAGGCTTATACTGATAGTGATTGGGATGCTTGCCCCGACACTCGCAAATCTGTCTGGGGCTATTGTATATTCTTGGGCGACAATCTTGTTGGCTGAAAATCCAAAAAGCAACCTGTGGTTTCTCTCTCATCCGATGAAGCTGAGTATCGAGCTGTCTAGTATGTGGTGATTGAATTAGTTTGGTTGTCCCGCTTGTTACATGATCTGACAGTCCCTGTTTCTTTTCCTGTTTTCGTCCTATGTGATAACATGGCAGCTCTTCATATTGCGAAGAACCCGGTGTTCCATAAGCGTACAAAATATATCAATGTGGATTGTCACTTCATCAGAAACAAATTGGGTGAGGGCCTCCTCCAGTTGTCCCATGTTCCTACCTCCAATCAACTTGCTGATGTCTTCACAAAATCACTGCCTCGGGTCCTCCATCATACTTTTCTAGGCAAGTTGAAGGTGGTTTTCCCCTCCAACTTGAAGGGGGTGTTGGGCCTCCAAAGCCACACACTTAAGTTGGCTCATTTTTTATTTATTTGGTAAATAGACAGTTTTATAGATATAGTCATTCTTTGTATTGTATTAGAAGTAGTTAGATGTAATAGCTTAGTTCAATACATTGTGTTAGTTTTGTAAATATATGGACCAGGTCTATGTGAGTTATAAATTGTAACATGCCCAACTGTATTGGGCTGGCCGATCATTTTCATCCTCGTTCATATCTTTCTCTCTGCTAAGAAGGATCTAGAATCCCTAATTTTATTGACGATCCTTTTGATTGGGCTGATGTTTTCTGTATTAACAGAAGAGAAATTGTGTATCTTTTCAGGTTCCATTACCGGGAGATTTAATATTTGCCTTAGCAAACGTCAATATAAGTTTATTTACCTTAACAAACTACGACTAATATCTATGTTTATAGATTATTGTGTTTTGAAATTTACTAAATATATATATGCAATGATTATAATTACAGACAATGAACTTATTAAATGAAAAGTTATTTGAGAAATGGATATACTTCTCGATAATGACAACGGATAGATGCATTCACTAAATTACCGGTATCCAGTCTTGCACAAATCTGGGTAGTGAATAGTGATTAAGTCTCACACCTTAATGAGGATTTTCTCACTTTGGACTATATGGACTCGCAAGCACATTGACCTTACAAGGCTCGTTTTTATTCATCTTTTTTACTACTTTATAGTAGTTCAATCAGGGGCGAAGTTACAGTATTAGCTGCGGGTTCGGGCGAATTTAGTAGTTTTTATTCAAACCGTGTATTTATATTAAGAATTTTAATAAATATGTACAAATTATTAATTTAGAACCCAGTAGCTTAAAAAAATTATAATTCCAAACTCATAAGATTCAAATCCTAGCCCCGCCTCTGAGTTCAATAATTGCATTCAATCATATGATAAAATGTGCTACTAATTTTAAGCAACACTTGTTCAAAATTGGTAATAGGTATTATGGATTTTACAAATTTTATTTCTTTCATTTTGTAAGACCTCACTGTGCTTTATTTTTTGGCTATATATATATATATATATATATATATATATATATATATATATATATATATATATATATATATATATATATATAATTAGTCGTAGCCACTACGCCTAACGAATTTTGCTAAAAAATTTACCTGACGGTACTGTTTCAGTTGGAAACATAACTAGTAAAGGTATAATGCAATAAAAGCTCACGAGCTCCAATATTTTTTTTTTTATATAAAAAGCCACAAATTTATTATAAAATATAGTATCTACCACTATCAGTTAAAATATAATCATTCCTTTTCAATGCATCTTCTAGTACCGTTAGACATTCAAACATGATTCGTCAAAATTCGGAAATAAATTTTCTGCAACATTTAAAATGATAGTATACATTTTAATCTTTTAGTTGACATATAATTTAAGTACTTTATGGTGAATGAACTTTCACATTTCATCAGTAACAAACTCTATGTAATTAATTAAAAAAATTAACGAGAATATGCATTGCAGTATACATTTTATAAGTAATACACTCTAATTATTTCTACTTAAAGGTTCTTTCAATCGTTTAAAAACTTTTCTTTTTTGTTTCTAAAGGATTAGAATAGAATCTTTGACTTATTTTTAACAGCCAGGATATGAATAGACATTTAGGTATCTTAAAATGTTTAACAACCAATCGAAAACCAACTTTGATTTGTATTTAACAACCAAACTCTAACTTGGCTGAAATTTCCTGCATTTTTTTTATACTTTACCCCTGAACTAATCTGCATTTTTTATTTCTTTTTCTAGTCCATCAAATTTTCTTTATTTATTTTATTTGCTTAGGTCTTTGATTCAAGTCAAAGTCAACCCTATATATATTTCTGATGTAAAGGAAGCAATCTTGAAAATTATTGGTCGGCTCAACTATGTTTTCTTTTCTTTAGACAATTTCCTTTTCTGTACTACAAAAAAATGAATATCTCATTGCTTAAAGCAAAGTTGACCATATTTGACTTTTAACAACCACCAGTGTGTCGTTTTGTTATTTATATACTCACTTTCTAGTTTGCACCTTGGGCCTTTACGACTTGTTTGGATGGTTGTTACACTTCATTCTATAATGTATCGTATCATATTGTATTGTTCTGTATCGTTTGATAAATATAATGTTTTGATAAATTGTATCATTTGTTGTTATTTTATAATATCATATACCAACAATATAAAGAATAAATTAGCAATATGATAAAGAAAAATTATGATACGAGATAAATTTATTATACAGAAAAGGCCTAAAAATGCTACTCAACTTTCAGAAATGGTTTATCCATGTTATCCGTTAAAAAAATGCTTATTTCATGCCACAACCGTTGTACATTTGGCCCATGCCATTATTGACTAACGACAGTGGCATAGATGTGCCAAATAAAAATCAAACTGTTAGTCAATAATGGCATGGATGAGCCAAATATGTAACGACAGTGGCATGAAATAATCATTTTTTTAGCAGATGACATGGATAGACCATTTCTGAAAGTTGAGTTGCATTTTTAGGCCTTTTCTGTTATTATATAAAAAAGTAATTTAAATGATAAAATAAAATTATTTAATAATAGTGAAAGGTGAGATGAGATAAAAGGACAAGATAACATGTAACCACACCAAATCGGTCCTTACATAAAGTAGCACATTTCATTGTTACGTAACGATGGATTTAACAATACGATAATATAATAAAAATTTAAGTAACAACCAAAACAAATATCATATTTAAAGTAACAATACGATACAATACAATATGTAACCAACATCCAAGTTGTTAGACTCAAGGTAACCTTAAACTAGTACAAATAACATTTCCATCACCTTGAAATATAAAATGTAAGGTTGTTTGGAACGTTGGATCACATGTTGTTCTAAAATGCATGTTTGTTTACGTGAATAATAATATTAAAAAGGGGTCTTAAGATAATACTAACGTATAGGTGAATAATAACAGGGAGATAATATGTACAAGTTATTTATTTCAAGATTTTTTAAAATATTTTGATTTCCGCATTGATGATATACACATTTTTATTTCACATTTATTTCTGCTTAAAATAATGCATAGCTTCTAGCATAATTTGATTAATAATTATCGCTAAATTATAAGTTTTCAAAATTATATTTTCTTTTATGGCTAATCAAAAGTTCAATTAGTCATGACTTTTTTTTTTCTAGTCAAGTGACCATTTTTCATAATAAGATTATATATGAAGAAATTGGGAAAACGATTTGTGTGGTGAAACTAGAAAACACACATTATGTGATGAAAAGAAAGTATCCTACCGTGAGAGAGAGGATTTACATGTTAGCATTCTCCCAATAGAGAGAGAAGAAGCAGAAAAAGATAAAAACAATCTGTATTTCTTTTGCTAAACAGAAGAGGAAAAATTTATGTTATTAACTAAAATTTAAACTATATTTTCTAAATAGCAAAACTGATAATATAACAAAAAACATCTTCTCTTATATATATATATATATTTTTTTTTTGTAAAGTAAAGGTTCGTATAATGAAAAAACATAGGAAAAAAACAAAAGTAGGTTTTGAGGAGCTGGAGATTGTCCTTGATCTGCCAATTTGTCCAATTCCTCCAAATAGTACAGAAAATATGGGACAAAAATTAGGCAAGTATCATTTTCTTTTAGGCCTATTAATTAACATTCGGCACCGATCCGTATTCACTTACTTTCCAAGGTGTTTCTTGTTATGCCGATTGCTGAGTTTAACATCGATGATAATGAAACTCTGGCATAATTTTTTGAGGACTCCGGATGAACACATGGATGTTGTGTTAAGAATGCTGCAAATATACGTAAAGTTTGAAGATGCCAACAGTATTAATGTTCCACGAAATATTGCTAGCACTCAACCATTTTGTGGTATTTTTGGAGTTATTTTATCCGAATAAGCCCTGTATGAAAGAGTCTTTCTAGATTAAAACTTATCTCTACAGATTAACAAGGAGCGAGGAAATAATTTCTCCCCTTGGGGGTCGCCAAGTTTATAAAATTCACAGGTCGAGTGGTAATGTCACGATCCGAATCCCAACCGTAAGGCCGTGATGACGCCTAGCACCGAATGTTACGCTAGCCAACATAAACAGATAATATTAAAAAAAATAGCAGCTATCTAATAACTGACCAAAAACATAACATAAACCATCCCGAAATTCTGGTATCACAAGTACATGAACGTCCAGATCCAGCTAAATACAAGTTTGAAAAAAATACATTACTGTCCGAAGTAAAAGGAAACAATACAAGAAATAGGAAAATGACTCCAGGGTCTGGGAATGAAATGCAACTCTACCTCGAATCACTAACCGGTAGCTGCTAAGTACCTCTCGGACTCTGTCGGTACCAATGTTAAAATCTAGATAAGAAGTGCATAAGTATAGTATGAGTACAATCGACCCAATGTACTCGGTAAGTATCGAGTCTAACCCTAACAAGGTAGTCACGGGGCTAAGATAAGATACCTACTAAAACTAACGAGGGTGGGGGTATATAAAAGGGGCAACAACTAGATCAATAAATACAGAATCGCCAAGTAAGTCACTTTCCGAATTAGGCAACGCAATAGCCAAGTTAAATTCATAATCCAAGTATATAATAAGAGCAATACAATCGTCAAATTTGCACGGCATCACCCCTCGTGCTTTTACTCTCATCCCACCATATAATATAAATAAAGCATGTGTATGGCATCATCCTTCGTTCTTTTACTCTCTGGCATCACCCTTCGTTCTTTTACTCTCTTCCTCACATGATACGACAACGGCAATAGCACAACATCACGCTTCGTGCTTTGACCTCATGTTCACTCAACTAGTGATATCAATATGCAAATATTACATGGCAACACCCGTCATGTGTTTACTCTTCCTCACCAAACAACTATAACAACCCAAAATATCAAACAAGGT
This sequence comes from Nicotiana noctiflora, assembly GCA_032618575.1. Classification (NCBI taxonomy): domain Eukaryota; kingdom Viridiplantae; phylum Streptophyta; class Magnoliopsida; order Solanales; family Solanaceae; genus Nicotiana; species Nicotiana noctiflora. The sequence continues at coordinate 38,211 of JASVEL010001920.1, read as the reverse complement.
GGGAAGCAAATTCAACTTCAACCATGGTGCTATAATAAGCAAATTCAACTTTCAATTCCGCAACAATCTCAACATGAACAATAAACTCGAAACTGAACTGTTAAAGAATAAACAATCTAGCTAAGGCATGGAAGGCATAGAAAATGAAACAACAAGGTGAAAATAATACCAATTCCACCCGTATGCTTTAGTCCATGACAACCTATATATACTCATCACCTTGCATATGTGTCATCTCCACAGATAGTTCACGTAGAAACTAGACCAAACAAGTCTTAATTCCTTTAAGTCAAATTTAACCAAGATATTTACCCCACTCTACATTAAAATCAATAATCAAGCATGGCTTCGCCTTTCGAAAACACCTCCAAACCAACCGAATCTAGCCAATTATTGTTCAAATAATTCAAAACAAGCTTTAGAAACTACTCAGGAATCAAAAAGGTACAATTTTGATCGTTTTCTTAAAAGTGAACCCTGGCCTGCTTGGTCGAAATCCATGATTCAAACCAAATTCTGATTACCCATTCACCCTTGGCTCGGTTATGTAGTTTATTTCGAAATCCGACCTCAATTTGAGGTATATATCTCAATTTGGAATAATTCTTAAATTCTACCCAAAATTCTTAATTTTCACCATTAAATTCTGAGATTTAATGTTAAAACACATGAAAAATAATTGAAATGGATTGTGAACTAGTTAGAGATGCTTACAAATAAATTTGTAGAGAAAAGGTTCTTCAAACATTGCCTCTATAGAGCTTGGGGTTGAAAAATAGTGTAAAATAAGCTTAATCCTAATTTTTGAATCTTTTACCCAACTGCAGATGCCACAATTGCGGACACTTGTTCACAATTGTGATGTCCGCAAATGCGAGAAATTGATTGCAAATACGATCAGTGCATCAGACGGTCATACGTCGCAAATACGACAAAAGTCTCACAAATGTGTTTAGCCCCTTTAATGCAAATGCGAGTTGAGCTTCACATTTGCTAACCTGCCAGCCCCTAGTTCCAAATCGCAAAAGAGACTTGAAGGTCGCAAATGCGACCACCCACAGGCCGAAAATGTGATCACATCTTCGCATTTGTGAAGTCAATAGCCCATGGAAGATATCGCATTTACGAGTTCGAATTTGCAAAAGCGGTACTCGCAATTGCGAACAGGTCATCAAAATTACGAGACATGCAGACCTGAAACACGAGCAATTAGCATCAGTAATCCCAAACTATCTTGAAATGCACCCGAAACTCCACTAAACCCCTCAGGATCAAAATTGAACATGCACAAAAGTGTAATAATATTATACAATCTCGCACGTTACCTCAAATTATCGAAATAACACCAAATAACAAGAGTCGATCATCAAAACACAATATTTCAACTTGAAAACTTATTTTTATATAGTTTTTCACATAATGCATTGAAATGTGCTCGGGTCACCCTGGATCCCAATCAAATAAGCATACGAGTCTAGAAATGTCATACGAACCTACCAAAATAGTCAAAACACCGATCCGAGGTCGTTTACCAAAAATGTTGAACATGGTCAACTCTAGCGTTATTTTAAGTTAAAAATCTCATTTTCTTCAAATTTTTACATAAAAGTTTTCTGAAAATTGTTGCGAACCATGCACACTAATCAATAAACATTAAATATATCTATCAGAGGTCTTGTAATACTGAAATTAAGGGTAGTACTCAAAAAGACCTATCGGGTCATCATTTTTTCCACCTCTAACGTTCACCCTCAAAAGGACATAGAAATGTACCTGCACTGGTAAAAAGGTGAGGGTATCTACTCCGCATATTAGACTCGGAATCCCACGTAGCCTTCTTAATCGACTGACCTCTTGTACTTTCATAAAAGAATAACTCTTAGATCTCAACTTATGAACATGTCAGTCTAGAATAGCCGCTGGCTGTTCCTCTAGGTCAAATTCTCGTCATACTTCACCGTGCTGAAGTCCAACACATGTGATCTATCCTTATGGTACTTCCGAAGCATGGAGAAATGAAATACTCGATGTAGCCCTGCAAGTTTAGGAGGCAATTCAAGCATATAAGAAACCTCCCCAACTCTCTCCAAGATCTCAAACTGGCCAATAAACATCGAACTCAACTTGCTCTTCTTCCCAAACTGCATCACGCTCTTCATGGGCGACACTCAGAGAAGAACCTTCTAACCCACCATGTAAGCCACATCTTGACATTCTGATCCACATAACTCGTTTGCATGGACCGAGCTGTATGAAATTGCTCTAAATCTCCTTAACCTTTTCCAAAACATCATGGACAAAATCAGTGCCCAATAATCTAACCTTACCGGGGTCAGACCAACTAATCAGCGAACGACATCGCCTCCTAGAAAGGCCTCGTACGGAGCTGTTTGAATGCTCGACTGATAGTTATTGTTGTAGGCGAACTCTGCTAGAAGTAAAACTGGTCCTTTTGACCCTCTAAATCCATAAAACATGCTTGCAATATGTCCTCCAATATTTGAATAGTGTGCTCGAACTGTCCATCCGTCTGATGATGAAACGTGGTACTCAGCTCAACTTGTGTGCCTTTCTCACATAGAACGTCTCTCCAAAAATGTTGTAATGACCCGACCGGTCGTTTTGAGTCCCGACGCGTCATTCAGCAGATTGAGGCCATGAACAACTTCATCTCAGGTATATTGACTTGTGTGTATGGTCAGAATTAAAATTCAGGAAGTTTGGAGTCAAATCTAAATGGAAATTCTCATTTTGAAAGATAAAAGTTGAAGAAATGAACTAGAATTGGAATTTTGAGTAAATGACCTCGGAATTGGGATCTAAAAGTTCCAGCATGCTCGTATGATGATTTTGAACTAGGGCGTATGTCCGGATTTGGTTTTTGATAAATCGTGAGCATTTCGGCGTATATGGTGGAAGTTAGTATTTTAGAAAAATTTCATAAATTTGGGTTGGAAGGCATTTTAGAGTTATAGATGTCCATTTGGGATTCCGAGTCTGGGAATAGATCCGTATGGTGATTTTGGAGTTGGGAAAGCGATTGGAAGTGAATTCGGATGTCCGGAGGTCATTTTGAAGTCATTTGGCTAAATATAGGAATTTGAAGGTTTATGAGAAAATTCGACCGGAAGTGAAAATTTTGATATCGGGGTCGAATGCGATTCCGAAAGTTGGTACAAGTCCGTAATGTCGAATGTGACTTGTGTGCAAACTTTGAGTCAATTCGGATCGATTTTGGTAGGAAAAGGGACAATTAATCTCTTTAAGGAAAGCTTAAGTTGGAAAAGTCAACCCAACGTTGACTTATGAGTTAGAGGGCTCGGAACTGAATTCCGATGATTTGGTTAGTTTCGGGGGATGATTTAAGACTTAGAAGCGCAATTGGAAGTAATTTTGGAGGTCCGGTGAAGAAGTTAGCCTATTTTGGCGAAGTTGGAATTTTGGCGGAATCCAATCGATGGGTGATATTTTGATCCGGGAGTCGGAATGGAATTCCGACAGTTGCAGTAGCTTCGTTAGGTGATTTTGGATATGTCTGCAAATTTTCAGGTCATTCGGACATCGTTTGGTCGGGTTTTGTCAATTTCGTAATTTTTGATATTTTTCGAGTTCTTTCGATTGGGTTATGTTCCATTAGCCTATTTTGATATATTTGTACTTATTTTGGCTAGTTTGACGTGCGTGGATGACGGTTCGAGGAGCTAAGGCGTCGCGGGCATGAAGCTTCTACCGGTTCGAGGTGAGTGGTAGTAGTAAATAATGTACTGAGGGTTTGAAACCCCGTACTAGCACTTCACAGTGCTATATTGAGATGAGACACGCGTTCCATGACGGGCGTGGTGACATGGTGATTGGGGGTTTGGACTTAGTCCTTCCCGACTAATAGTATACCGTGTGTTATGACTGATAATAAGTTTATAACTGTGCAATTGGGCTGATAGCCATGTTTGGGGCCTTGTGCCGATTTGTAGAGCATTAGGGAACCTATAGAGCTAGGTGACCCTTATATCGTGTTGGAAACATACACTTAGCCGTAGCTCTAGCTGTATAGTATAATATGAGCCCATACTAGATGTGTACATTGAGAGAGATTATCTAGGGTGGAATTCCCTGTTCTAGCTGAGTGGACCCGAAAGGCCAAGTCTATACCGATTGAGATGTGATAGGGTCAAGGACCCACTATGAGATGTTATATTGGGCCTGAAAGGCCAACTCTATATTAACTGAGACAGGGTCAAGGACCCACTGTGATATATTATATTGGGCATGAGAGGCCAAGCACATAGTGACTGGGAAAGGGTCAAGGACCCATTATGAGGTATTATATATATATACCTATATTGGATCGGGCCGCACGCCGCAGCAGTATATATATTGGATCGGACTGCACGCCGCAGTAATATACATGTAATATACATGCGGGACGGATCGCACACCGCAGTATTATTGCGCTTGGGTCGTAGGAGCCCCTTCGGAGTCCGAGTCCGCACACATTCTCAGTGAGCGCTGGTGTATATTATGGGATCGGGCTGCGCGCCGCAGAAGTATAAATATATATACATATATATATTGGATCGGACCGCACGCCGCAAGAATACATGCGTGGATCGGGCCGCACGCCGCAACATCATAGCGCTGGGCCTGGGAGCCCCTCCGAAGTCCGTATACACCCCGGCCGAGCGCCGTCGACGTAACGTGGAGCCGGGCCGCGCGCCGCGCGCGTATATGTATCGGAGCGGGCCGCACGCCGCAGCGGCATACGTATTGGAGCCGGGCCGCGTGCCGCGCCGGTATATGTATCGCAGCGCGGGCCGCGCGCGCGCGCGGTATACGTATCGGAGCGGGATTCATATTCATATATATACCGAAATATTTATATGTTATAGACAGATGTATATGTCTCCATATATCGAGATGGTTGTATACCGTAGTGGTACGAGCGAGGACGTGGTCGGTGTGGGACCTAGATGAGATAGATGTGGACTGGAGATCAGAGTACTCATTATAGTGATGATTAACCTCTGGGGGTTGCCTTAGAACTGTTTAGTGATAGTACAGGAGTTCTTATTTTCAGTTATTATTTATTATTGTTACTCACTGAGTTGAAATATACTCACCCCACTCCCCTGCACTTTTTGTGCAGATATACAGGTTCAGGAGGGCAGTTGAGCTATCGCAACTGCTTTATTATCCCCATTCTGTGGAGACTTCGAGGTAGCTGCCAACGTCCGCAGTACCCGACCTCTTTCTTTTTATCATTTTGTTGTCTCCATTCTGGTTAGACTTGATTTTGTAGTAGATCTCATTTGTAGAGGCTCAGATTTGTGACGACACGATTTGGTTGGGCTGTGTTCTTGTATTTCAGTTCTACACTTCTTGATTTGTTATGAAAACAGGCTAATCACGCCGATTAATCAGTATTAATTATACTTGGCAGGTTTAATTGGATAAGATGGTCGGGCTTGCCTAGCAATGTGTTGGGCGCCATCACGACCGGGTTTGGGGTCGTGACAAATGCGATGTGAACTGTGTGCCTCGGTCAAAATGATAAAACTGGGCACGCCTGGTAGGCGGATAATCCCCCCCAATGTAAATCTCAGTCGATCGTTCAAAAGAATAGGAAGTCATCACCAAAATAAAGTGCGCGGATTTAGTCAGCCGGTCAATAATAACCAGACTGCAACATATTTCCTCAAGGTCTAAGGTAAGCCTACCACAAAATCCAATAATGATGAGCTTCCATTTCCTGTGATATCTTAAATCTCTAAGTCAACCCACTCGGTTTCTAATGCTCGTACTTCAACTGTTGACAATTCAAACACCAAGAGGCATAAGAAACAATATCTTTCTTCATTCTCCACCACCAATAGTGTTATTTCAAGTCATGGTGCATCTTTGTGACACTTGGATGAATGGAATATCGCGAACGGTAAACCTCCTCAAGGATTAACTCCCTCAACCCATCAACATTTGGAACACAAATCCGACCTTAAAGATGCATAACATCATAACCCTCAAACACAACCTTCTTGGCACCCCTTTAAAAACTAAATACTTTATAATGTCTGCACGACCTTTTTGGTTCACAACCCCTTTAAAAAGTAAAAGCACTTTTCTTTAACTGTCCATAAGCTACAGACTAGTACAACTACATACTTGCTCATAGGAATAGTTTGCCAAATTCTGAATTTAGCATTTAAATATTACTAGTAACGAAAAATAAGAGGAAATTGAGAACTGAGCTAATTTTGAGACACTGAGGTGTTCTATTTTTTTAAATCTTCATATGGTATTCCACAACGAGATCATAAATTATAAGATTTCACAACCTTAGAACATGAGCTATTAACAGATGCAAAAGTGTTAAGAGAACAAAGTGCTATCTACACAAATATACCTAAGATATATTAAAAATGAAAGAGAATAGCTTTATGGTTATAATAATAATCAAGAAAGGTTATTGAGGTGTTTCTGGCTTAGCAAGCCACCTTTCTAAGTGATTCAATAGTCACTTTATTTTATCACATATCATTGCCACGTTAAAATTTTATTAAAGTTTATTAATTAGTTAATCTCTACTAAAATTAATAATTACCCTATTATTTACATAATTAAAATTTATCTCAACTTACTTAAAATACTGATTTTAACACACTTTATATAGCTTACTATCAATGTCATGTAGTACCATATGAAATAAATACATATACTATTATTTCATTAAACATCCATGTAAATATACATATATTTTCTCAACTTCTAACATTCTTAATCTCATTTAAAGAATACAAGTTTTTGTATATTTAATTCTTAAAATGATAAAAAGATACTTTTTTTTGGTGAGAAAATAATTTCTATCTTTAAAATGAGAAAATCTCACAAACTTTCTCATATTACGTGTAAAATTTAATATATATTTGAAAATAATAATATTAATAACTATATACAATCATATTTTTTTTTGTCAAACCATTTTTTTCCCCTGAACCATTAAAATAAATTCTATTCAAAATACCATATCAAATACTATATATAATGGTATCAAAGTTGTTAAAATTTCGGGATGTAACATGTTAGCTCATGAAATACATCCACTTGCAAATGCAGGAAGCAAAGGGATTCAACCTGTATCGAGAGAAGTTGATTGCAAGCCTGTAGAATCTATTCCTAGAGTTTTTGTTTATAGCTTTAATGGTAAAATTATATACATATTTTTTTTTCCTAAAATTTTTGTTTAAAGTTTTAGTGGGACCTATAAATTATACATGGTAATTAATAAGAGGATAAGTATGTGATATATTATTTGTGTTATAGTAATTGCAGACCACGTACAATCATATGTATTTATTAGTATGCAAATATATGAATTAAGGTGCTCTGGAAAATCTATATGTTTAAGTATCGACTTTTACAAGTGTAAGTGGCTAGTTACTGCTTTTGCCTCACACAAAAAGTGACGCACGATTAAAATATGTCCCAACGGACGACTTGGGCAAAATTAGTCTTCTAATTAATATTAATAATTTCTCTTGCCTTCATTCGGTTAGTGTTCCCACTAGAAATTCTTCTGTGTGTTACTTTCCAAAGTAATTTTCTTTTATTTTTTAATTTAATGATTACTCCTTCGGTCCAAAATAAGTGATTTTTTGATCTTTATTTCGTAGTAAAAAATAAGTGATTTTTTCGGATTTCAAGAATGACTAATAATGTTTTTGCTATATTATTCTTGGAGTAAACAGTATTGGAATATGTGTTAGGAATGTTTACGTGAGATAGTAAGATTAAAATGATAAATTTTATTATTAATTATTGCTAAAATGTGACTTTGACGAAAACATTAAAAAAAAAAAGAAAAAAATGACTTATGGACAGGAGGGAGTACAACTAACACCGTGTATATATTTTCTTTCTCCGCGCCCACCTATGGCAAGATATATCACCACTATCAAACTTTCTTATTTAAATTGCCTTCCTCTTAATTCTTTGTGATTGCAAAACTATATTTTTTTTTCCAGTTGAAAGAAGTGGGAAATGGGCGGAGTTAAGGTGACGATGGAGGTGGGAAGCGACGGCGTGGCCGTCATCACCATCTTTAATCCTCCGGTGAACGCTCTTGCTATTCCCAGTAAGCTCATCCCTGTATACTTATTTCGATTTCACTTCATGTGTTTCTATTGGATTTTGATTCGAATGTTGTGTATTTGTGGTTTCAGTTATCGCTGGATTGAAAGAGAAGTGGACTGAAGCGACGATGAGAAACGATGTTAAAGCTATTGTTTTGACTGGTTAGCTCTCTATACCGTTCGGTAATTAGGTGGTTGCTTGTAATTCAGCCAGATCTTCTGTGTTCTAAAGACTGTGGTGAAGCGAAGTGTTAGTGATCTGTTGCTTTATGGGATGCTTTATGGATTTATTTATTTATTTGATAACGCTGGTCTTTAGGCCAGCTTCCGTGCAACTTGACTATTCCACTCAAGGGCGGATTTAGGGGCGCAAGGTGTTAAACCGAATACCCTACGCCGTATATATAAGATAAAATCTATTTTTTACTTTTATATATTAAGTTTTGAACGCCCTTGACACAATCCAAAAGTGCAGTTTAGTGATCAAGTGCGTTCAAAATCTACGTAAGGTCTTGAGTTCAATTCCCACTAGCTCCCACCAACAGAGGTTCTGGTAACTCTGTGTACCAAGCTTAGGCAGATAGGAAAAAATTACCTAGTGTTTCTTTGCTTCAATTGTGATTGAACGTGCTCATGGTTCTCGGTCTACTTCATTGACCAATAGGCCACATCCTTGTGTGCTTTATGGATTTATTTGAGTTTAATTTTTTTGGTACATTTGGTGTTTTCCTTAACTCCACCTATGGTGAGTTTTGCATAGACGGACCAAGGCCTGCCTGGATAAAGGAGGTTGGCGGTTAGTTTAATTTAGTTGTAGTTTGATGAATCATATAGGTCAGGGGCAGATGCATGTAGGCTCAAGCTGTGTCACGTGATACAGCTTCGTCGCAAAATTTTATTTAATTCATTTATGGTAGATTATATGTGAAAAGCAAATAATATATAATGGAAATAAAGTGACACTACTTGCCAAATGCAGTTCTTAATGCATTGGTCGAGCGTCTAATTTTCCTCGCAAAAGTTGGAGGTTCTATTCGACCCACCTGCATTTTCACTTTCTCTAGCACTTTTTGCTAATAAAAAGTATTCGAACTGCCGACGCCAGCTCTAAAATACACTGAACAAAGACTATTCTATATTGAAGAAGTGATAAGAATATTGACTTTTAAACCCACAATTCAGAAAAATTCCTTGGCTCGTGGAATTGACGTAAGGGGGCAGAGATGGCTATAGCCATGAGCTACGATATCATAAGTTTCTTCCTACGTTGGGTGAATTTGGTTAATATTTTTAATGTTAATCCTGCCGAGAAAAAAATGGCGAAAAAAAAGCTCTTTTTTAATATTTTTTCGATGTGTTGGCTTGCTGCTACTTTACTCGGCTTCCCATCTCTCTCGCCATCCCCCAACTTCTATGAGTCACCCTCGGCCGATTAATTGTGACACCGCTTATGAAAAATCCGATATACGGGTTCTAGTTTTATTGAGACGCAGTTGATTGATTTGTGCGCTTTGCTTAATTGTTTATGTGAGTCTTCCGTTGCATCTCATTTTATGTTCTCTGTATTTTTATTCAGGAAATGGAGGGAGATTTTCTGGCGGTTTTGATATCAATGTTTTTCAGAAGGTTCATGGGACTGGTAGGATTACTTTAATCTCATCTTCGTAGAGTAAGGTTGTGTCTCAATGGACATCCGTGTTGAAAAAATGGAATTGGATTATATCTTGCAGGAGATATTTCTCAAATGCCTGATGTTTCTGTTGATCTTGTGGTGAACACAATGGAAGGTAGTTGACACTGTCTAAATCCTGATTTCAGATCTTTATATCTCTCTTTACTTCTCTTGGTGCTTCTCTGTATCATTCTGTAGTCAAATGTTATTTACAAATCTGTCAATCCTGTTGTCTTTTTTAATTTTAGATGGTAAGAAGCCTGCAGTCGCTGCCATAGAAGGACTTGCACTAGGAGGCGGCCTGGAATTGGCATTGGTTTGTGATCTCTGTAGCTTATGCTGTCTATATAACTCTTTTCTTGGTGTGTCAATTAAGTAGTGTACGCTTTTGGCAGGGATGCCATGCACGAATTGCTGCACCACGAGCACAACTTGGGTTGCCAGAGCTCAGTCTTGGAGTCATACCTGGCTTTGGAGGTAATTCTGCCACATACTGTTCATTGCACTGGATTGTAGGCTTTGAATTATATCCATTACCAACTGACTAAGCACAGAGACAATGTTTCTTCTTAAGGTACACAACGTCTTCCGAGGCTTATAGGGTTGTCTAAAGCTGTCGAAATGATGGTGGTAAGTCATTTATCTTCATATCAGTAAACTAGCTGAAACCTGTGACTATTGGTGGCAAAATGGTTTAAAAAAAATAATTAACCAACCATATTATCCACTAAAAAATGGGTCGGATTATGGACTTTTTAAAAACGGGTCAAATATGGATAAGAACCATATTTATCCATTTAGAAAATGGATAACTAATGGGTATAACTTTTACATTTATAAAGCCTCAAATTGGGGATTCCTCAAGTTTGGGACACTAGGAGTTCTCGCAAAAGTGATCATATTCAAGAAGTGGATAATATGTTTACCCATATTATCCGCCGGTTAATTTGTTTTTTATTCGTATTAAATGTGGGTCGGGTCGGATAATGTATCCTTTTTCATTTACCAATTTTCGACCCGCCCCATATCCGATCCGACCCGCCCGTTTGCCACCCCTACTTGTGACTAGTTTTTTTTTTTCCGGGTTCTGAACTGTTTAGATCCTCAGGTTAATATATTCGGTCAATATCCCTCTACTATTAAATATAAGCTATATGTACCCCCGTTTCACTTTTGTGTTTTTATAGTCCCTGCCGTTTTACTTTTCTATTCAAAATACCCCTCCGCCGTTAGTTTATTAATAGGATATTAATAGATACACGTGTCACTATCCTATTGCTCAAAAATTACCCGCCCCATATCTCATCGAAATTAGCCGACCCAACCCTTTTAACCCGAACCACTCGAGCCCCTCTAACTTAAGGGTTGGGTCGGCTAATTTTAATGAGATATGAGGCCGGTGATTTTAGAGCAATAGGATAGTGACACGTGTATTTATTAATATCCTATTAATAAACTAACGACTGAGGGGTATTTTAAATAGAAAAGTGAAACGGCAGCGACTATAATAACACAAAAGTGAAACGGGGGAACATGTAGCTTACTTTTAATAGTAGAGGGGTATTTTAGTCCCTTAACCGTAATTTATTTGGTCTGTCGATTCATTACCAAAGTAAGTGTTGGGCAATCAATGCTGTCATTACCAAAGTAAGTGTTGGGCAATCAATGCTGTCCTGCGTGCAGCATGTTGCCTAGAACTGTTTACAGTTATTCTTGTCATTAGATATAATTGGAACTCTCTTTATTTTAGCAACTTGCAAACAAAAGGCAGAAATATTATGACGTAATGTCCTACTTAGATGTGAGCATTATTCAACTTCTGGTCGCTTTCTGACCTATGGGTTCTAAAGTTTATCTGCTTATCCTGGCAGTGATCTCTTTTTAGTTTCCAATATGTGCTCAATTAATTAGATTGCTTCTGTTCTTACTTAAATTTTGTCAATCAATCAAGCGAATCATCGTAATGGCATTATATATTATAAACAACTGTTGCAGACATCTAAACCAATAATGTCGGAAGAAGGGAAGAAGCTTGGTCTTATTGATGCCATTGCCCCTTCATCAGAGTTGTTAAAAGTATCTAGACAGTGGGCACTCGATATTGCTGAAAGGCGAAAGCCTTGGATGCGTTCCCTTCACAAGACAGACAAAATTGGTTCCCTTTCTGAAGCGCGTGAAGCGTTGAAGGTGGCTAGGCAACAAGTGAAACAGACAGTTAAGAATATGCCTCAGCATTTGGCATGCATTGACGTAGTTGAAGATGGCATCATCCATGGAGGATATCATGGTGTTCTCAAGGTATTATTTCTCGGTCAACGATATTATTGCACTGTAAACACGTTTCTATGCAGAAAATGTGGATGGTCCAGTTACATTTTTGTGTAGGTCCTAATAATTGGAAAAGGGGGTTATGAAGACATCTAGCTAGTTTTTTCTTTACACCATGTACGATATGGCATAACAACTCTTTTTGGATGTTTTGCAGGAAGCTAAAGTATTTAAGGACCTTGTGTTGTCAGATACATCCAAGGGTCTTGTTCATGTATTTTTTTCCCAACGGGCAACATCAAAGGTATGATACGGCAAATCCTGAACTATGCAGGGTATGAATCTGCACTATATGATTTTGTGATGCTAGCTTGAAGGTTGTCGTTCTTCGTAAGCATCTTTATTTGAGTAGGCAAAGAATGAATAGGAGAATTGCTGGGATGACTACAACTTATGCACCTTCTCGGTCTTACTTATCCTTTAGTTACCTGCTTTTGCTTTGACTCGTTTTCTTGAAATTGCTATTTATTATAAAACTGTAAACTTGAACGCCAATTATCAAAAAAGTTCTTATCTATTAGTATCTTGTGTTCAAGAGATTAACACATTAGCCGTGGCATGCAAAACTATCTGCTTACATGCAAAGTCTCTATAAAGAACAATTACAATGAGTGAACTAAGCTGGGGTTTGCTGATTCTTTTCTTTTGCTAATTTAGTTGGGTTGACTCTTCTTGAGGTTTAACGTATAGAATGGATTTTCATGGTGTGCCTTAATTTGTAAAGTTTGTTATCAGTATGATTTCACATGGTGACATAGAGTGTGGTTCTCTTTAATGTAATGAACTTGTGCAGTTACTTGTTTATATATATACCATTCTCATTAGTTTTGTATTCTTTTTGTTCTGATCCTCTCCGGACTTTTAACTTTTTGAAATATGCAGTTAGATGTCCGCACTCCCTTTGAATCAATCAATTCTTTCTGGATGACCTTTTGACTTTTTATTGGGCAGGTACCCACCGTCACTGATATTGGTCTCAAACCTAGGACGGTCAAGAAAGTTGCTGTAATTGGTGGAGGTTTAATGGGTTCAGGCATAGCTACAGCTCTTGCTCTTAGCAACACATTTGTTGTACTCAAGGAGATTAATTCTGAGTATCTTCAGAAGGGGATGAAAGCTATTGAAGGTTGTTGATACACTCTTTGACTACAGTTAACTTACTTATTTCTAGTCATTTAGTCAGTGACGGTGAGGATTGCAAAATCATGGTGGTCTTGACCAGTTTATTTTCTTACAGTCCTTTAGTTGCCCTGAAATGTAGAAACTTATGGGGACGTATCTTATATTACAGAAAATGTCCGTGGACTGGTAGCTAGAAAGAAATTGCCACAGGGCAAAGCAGATAAAGCCCTTTCAATGGTTAAAGGTGCATTGAGTTACTCAGATTTTAAGGATGTGGATGTGGTCATAGAGGTGAGTTTCTGAGCGTATGTTTTGCTGTTAAATGTTCACATAATTGTTTCCTCTTTTCTCATTTCTTCTTCACTAGGCTTCTTTTTCACCCTACTACTGAAACAATGCTGATGATCAGAATTTTCCATACTTAATTTGCTGCAACTCTGGTGGCCTCATCTTGTTTGCAGGCTGTAATTGAAAATATTCCGCTAAAACAGAAAATATTCAGTGAAATTGAGAAGGTGTGCCCTCCACATTGTATTTTGGCAAGTAACACATCCACTATCGACCTCAATGTTATTGGAGAAAATACCAGATCCAAGGATAGAATTATAGGGGCCCACTTTTTCAGGTACAAAGTCGTGCATGGCAAAGTTTTGTATAGTAGTTATTAATCAGAGGGAAATGTGACCACTTAAAGAATATGATGTACATGCAATTTCAAAAAATAAAATAGAACAATGTGAAACTAAATGCTATATTTTATACTTGCTCGTGAAACTAGCTTGAAAGGACAAGAATGTTATCACATATATTATACCTGCCTTTCTCTTTATTTATTGCGCTTAAGGGATTTTTAAAAGTAAAAGCTAATTTACACTGACACCCAGGAAGCATATTGCTGTGTCTGAATGCAGCAACATGAATAGTAACGTAAATGATCTTTTTAGAAGAGGGTAATTCTTATGTTTAAGTTATGTAACAAATCCTTGAGATAGAGCTACAGGCAATTACTATGGGAGCATCTTTTTCTGTTCCAACTGCTAACTTGGTTTTTGCCGTGGTCAGTCCTGCTCACATTATGCCTCTGCTGGAGATAGTACGAACAGAAAAGACATCGGCGCAAGCAATTCTTGACCTTATGGCTGTTGGCAAGGCAATTAAGAAAGTGCCTGTTGTGGTGGGAAATTGTACTGGCTTTGCTGTCAATAGGACCTTCTTTCCCTACGCCCAGGGCGCACATATTCTGGCCAATCTAGGAGTGGATGTCTACAGGATTGATGCACAAATCACCAACTTTGGTCTCCCTATGGGCCCATTCCAGTAATTCTCTTCCTTATTAAATTATTAGATGTGGTTATAATTTTCATTCAAGAGAACACAAAAATACAAACTGGGCAATTTGTCTCTGCAGATGCTATTCTTCATTGTTTGTTTAGCTTATAACAGCTTTGGGATGATTGCTCTCTCTGTTCCTTTTGGTTTGTTTCAAAAAGATTGACATCTTTTTACATATTTGGAAATGCTTTAATTTGCACATCCCCATTTTACCTTTCATGTCATGCTCCTATGAGAATGACTTGGCATGATGAATACCGCAAGATTTTAAGGTATTTCTTGTAGGTTATATACATTTATCTTATGAGTCAAAAGTCTTCTTTCTTTCTTAAAACTTCGTACTTAGTCATACACCCTCATATAAAATGCTCTAGATGATAGAAATTCTCAAATGCATCCTTTGACAGAATATAAGTGATGATTTTGTTCAAATCTCGTTGTCTATACATCAAAGTAGTAAAAAGGATTGCAGATTCTTAGAATTGTTGGAGGCATTTACTGTCTGATGTAAGATTAAGAGTATGTTCGAAAACAGTTTTTCCGATGCTGCCACAAAACACAAGAAAAATTAGAGAGAGCAGCATACACATTCTATTATATGTTAGAGCCCAAGTGCATTGTCTCCCATCCCTTTAGTTTGGTTGGAATTTGATGAATGCTATAGTATACTGCATTTGCTTGCTTAGAAATCAAGAAGGAAGACAGAGGGAAAACAACATTCTTTTATTAGACACTGTATTAACTGGTGTTTGTTGGCTCACATGGCATGCTTGGGTACTTGCTTTAACATCTTGCAGGCTTCAGGATTTAACAGGATATGGAGTGGCTGTTGCTGTAGGGAAAGAATTTGGGTCAGCTTTTTCTGATCGAACATTTAAGTCTCCACTGATCGACCTTCTTATAAAAAGTGGTCGAAATGGTAATGTTGCATTTTTTGTCCTTTAGGTTGCTGGTTCAGAGGTCTTGCTTTCCACCATTGACACAGGTTTTGCAGGTAAAAATAATGGAAAAGGATACTACATTTACGAAAAGGGAAGGAAGCCAAGACCTGATTTTACGGTGCTTCCAATTATTGAGGAATCAAGAAGGCTCACCAACATAATGCCTGGAGGAAAGGTATCTCTATCTAAGAAAAAGGGTTTAAAGAATTGAGGACTTGACTATTAGTTGAGAGGGTCCTGTTGTTTCTAACTTATGTGAGAATAAGTTTTGGAATTTTCTTGCAGCCAATATCTGTCACTGACCAAGAAATTGTTGAGATGATACTCTTTCCAGTTGTAAATGAGGCATGTCGTGTTTTGGATGAGGGGATAGTAGTCCGAGCATCTGACCTTGATGTCGCATCTGTCCTTGGAATGAGTTTCCCATCTTACCGGTTAGTTGTCTATGCTCTGCTGGAAACCAGCAGTCATATTTTACTCTCCATATTAAAGTCCGATTACTTATTGAAACTTGTGCTAACTGATTACTATTCAGAGGTGTAGACAATGGGAGTTAAACATGAATTCTTCACAAAGCTTTCAATACAATGAGAGTAGATAGAACTGTTAACCAAGAGACATGAAGATAATTACCAAAAAAAGGGGGTTGGGGGGGAGGGGGGTTAGGTAGAGTGGAAGTGATGGAAGATTGGGCAGTCTACTTAAATAAAATAGCTTTAATTTATCCTTAACTCTTGACACTTAAAGATGAAAAATCATGACTGGGTTTTCTAGCAATTGTGCTAACATTTCGTATCTGTTAATATTATCTCTATCAAAATTTAAACATATTTCTACAATTGATTTTGGCGATGATTCTGTTTTTGGCAGAGGTGGTATTGTTTTCTGGGCTGACACTGTTGGAGCGGGCCATATATATAGAAGTCTCAAGAAGTGGTCAGAACTATATGGTAATTTCTTCAAGCCCTCAAGGTTCTTGGAAGAGAGAGCGACAAAGGGCATCCCCTTGGTAAGAACTGATCTCATCTCCATGATTCATTTTAAGATCTCTCTAGCTGTCCGTTGTACCTTAGCTTCAAGTTTGATCATTGAGTCTATTAATTTTGAAATATTATCACATACAACCGATTAAAAAAAATTAATATGCATATACAGTTGAATTCCAATTATTGATGACTTTGGTAATCAGATTATCATAAGTGTCTGATAAAAATAATCATCAGTCTGAGCTCCCATTGTTGCCAAATCAAAGAAAATAAAGGGTGTTAGTCATGTTCTTTGGAGGAGAATGAAGTAAGAATAGGACGAGAGGTAATCTTAGCTGTTGCACTGCCACTATTGCTCAACCTCATCGATATGTGGTCAACCTGGAACAAAAAGTTACCACTGACTGCTGGCAATTGTGTGCATTTTAACTCGGATTGCTTGCTGTTGTGGTGCGTACATATGTTAAAATCATTACTTATTGGTATCATTTCTTGTGCTGCAGAGTGCACCTGCTTCTACATCTTCAGCTTCAAGGTCACGCATTTAAGCACAGTATAGAATGTTCCTACATCTGGGAAACAAACATGTATTTGAAATATAGAAAGGTATGACTTTCTTGTAGAGGGGCACATATGTCATGCCTGTAAGTGCATGTATGATGCATTGTAATATTTCCGTGACTCCTAATAAAGTTTATTTCTAGTTAGATGGGTGAAATTCACCAGCTTTGTTTATCCCCCCCCCCCCGGGCCAAGGAGGGGGGTATGTTTTGATTTGATAAACATGTTGCAAACAAAACAGTTTCTCGAGATGTGTATTAGTTTCTTATTCGTTGCTTCCTTTGCTGGAATTCGTGTATTACCGCATAAATCCTGCATTTTACTGTCTTTGGGTTGTTTGTTTGGGTGAGGAAGCAATCGAAACAGAGAATGGTCTACTATGCAACATGTTAAAAATCAGATGAGACATCTGGCTGTGATTGTATCTTTTGTGACTCCTATTGGTTCTGTGTTAATCTCTCTTGTTAGTAGGTTTTTTCTCTATTTGATTAGTGCAATTCTTGTTTATAGCTCATACATTGATGTACTCTTAAGAATAGGCAAGATGGTTATAATTGCACTTTGACAATGTAAATCACTAAGCTTTCAAATTGATCACTTTTGTTTCGTCATTCATTTCTAATGTACTACTAATTATTCTTTCTCGTTTCTACTTCTCTCTCTCCACCCTGCAAGTTAAATATTAAAATTGTTGTCTGGATTTTTTATTTTCAAATTGAGAAATTACCACAATTCAAATAAGGTCGGATTGGATCAGATTTTAAGTTCGGTTTTGAATTAATCTGTTTGGACATGATTTTAAGTTCGGTTTTGAATTAATCTGTTTGGACATGCTTTTAAGCTGCTTTTTCTTACAAAAATAAACATCCAAATAAAATAGTTGTATCGAATTAAAATAGTTTCTCATTCCAATAAGAATCATTCAAATAAAGTATTAAGCAAGTAATGAAATCATTATCAAGAAAATGCAACAGAAGCATTAGTAAGGCTCTAAGAATTAACAATTCCAATACAGTAAATATATATGGACTAGTATCTAACGCATATGGTATTAGACTATTAGGTATAGGGGCAATGCTATTATGTCAAATGGGCTAAATATTGTGTATTAAAACTTAAATTTTCAGGTATCGAAATGTTTAATTCCAAAATCAAAATCCTATCCGAGCTTTGAAAATTTTTAATATTAAATTCGACAATCTTTAATTCGAAGATTTAACCCCAACAATTCAAAAAATTTAAATTTCGATTTGAATTCAGGTTTGACCAAATTATGCCCATTCCCAAATTCTTGGAATCAATCATCATATCCTATTTACTACTCCCTCCGGTCTAAAATAAGTGATGTTTTGGGTGTTTTCACACATATTAAGAAAGTCACCTTTTAGCATTTATTAGCAATAGAATTAACCATTTTAACCTTACTATCTCACATAAATACTCCTAACACATATTCCAATACTATTTACTCCAAGGACAATATAGGAAAAACATCATTAAGTCATTCTTGAAATCCGAAAACATCACTTATTTTGGACCACAAAAAAAGGCCAAAACATCACTTATTTTGGACCGGAGGGAGTATGGTTTTCTGCTCACCCGTCATTTCATTGGCACGAGGTCCCTCCTTCCCCCTCTCCAAAGCGTGATGGTTCATTTGTCCCTTAATAGTTAATATTCCTTTTTTTTTTTGAGAAGTGCTAAACGATCACACGACCTGTCCAACTTTGATCACACCAGTAAAAATACATAACTGACCCTCCAACTAATTAGCTTATATTTTCCTCTCCAAAATCCAAAATTAAATTCCAAGTCTTGATGTATGTGAAAATTAAATATTGGAAAATGAAGAGTCTTGTATTTATGTGTATTTTATACAAATTATATGTTTTTTAATTATTAACAAATTATTGTATTTTTCTTTTATTTATGTGTATTTTATACATATTATACGTTTTTAATTATTAACAAATTATTGTATTTTAAGAAAACAAATATGGTATACAATTTTGTATACTTCCTCCTTACCAAACCCTGAACCAGTGGACACTTTCTCCTTCTCTAAGAATAGATTCAAACCAAGAAAATATGGCGGTGCAACAAAATTTGAATCCAAATGAACATAACACAAATACAACAATCACGAATATCAACCAAGATATTAGGGACGAGTTGTACAGATCTTTAGGGATGGCATCGGAAGATAATTTGTTGAATGAATACGGACATGTCGATGTTGATTCAAACGGCAATTTCAACAATGATGTGCACTTAGATGATGATGATGAAGAAGCCGATGGAGAATATCACGGAGAAGCTAACGATGATGAGGAGCAAGTTTTAAGAAATGAGTTAGAGTTATGTGATGTTGATCGGAAAATGGAGAATGAATTCACTAAATATGATTTTGTTGTAAGGTCCAACCTCTGGAATGCGATTTAGAGATAAAGATACTTTGTTTGCATTCTACAAAGAACATGCACGATTGAGAGGATTCTCCGTCATCAAAAGAAATTCCAACAAGAAGGGTGGTAACACTGCCAGGTATATAACCTACTGTTGTGATTGGACTAGGATTCACAAAATAATGTTTTAACACCAAGAGTAACAATTGTAAAGCTAGGGTAGCTGCTATTTTGGATGATTCTGGTTGTTGGCGCGTCTCTAAGGTCGTTCACTTTCACAATCATGAATTGCTCCCATCCGTATCGCGCTTGATGGCTGGACATAGGTCTGATTCTTTGAAGAGGGATCTTGTAGATCACAATCGATCTAGCATTAGACCCTCCAAAAATATTAGACTTGCTGAGGTTCAACGTGGTGGACCGCAAAATTTGGGTTGCACTCCAAAGGATTGTAGAAATTATATTTTGAAGAGTCGAAATTTTGAATTGAAAGAAGGGGACGCACAGTCGCTACTCAACTTTTTTCGTGAAATCCAGGTAAAGGATAGAGAGTTTTTCTATTCAATTAACATTGATAATATTGGTAGGCTACGAAATGTGGTATGGGTGCATTCAGACTGTAAGGCAGCGTATGAGCATTTCCATGATGCGATATGCTTTGATACAACGTACCTTGTGAATCTATATAATATGCCATGTGCTTCATTTGTTGGCATCAATCACAATAGACAGTCCATCTTACTAGGATGTGCTCTCATGTCTCAAAAAGATATCGATAGTTACAAATTAGTTTTTAGAACTTGGCTTGATGCCATGGGAAATGTTCATCCAGATGAGATCATAACTGATCAGTGTCAGAGCATTAAGGTAGCCATTGCTAAAGTGATGCCAAATACAATACATAGGCATTGTATTTGGCATATATTCTCAAAGTTGCATGTTTACTTAAGTGGAGTTCGTCCTTCTAAAATTGCACGTGCAGAATTTAAATCCATGGTCCTTGATAGCATTACTGTTGAAGTGTTTGAGAGAAAATGGACAGAATATATTGCAAGGTATAATTTGCATACAAAGAATTGGTTCATCAAGATTTACTCTGAGGGTTCATGTATATCTTGATGTATTTTTTTGGGGTGGTATTCTATCTACGCAATGAAGTGGGGATGCATGCATTCTTTGATGGATATATTACCCGTCAAAGCACTCTAAAGATGTTTGTTCACCAGTATGAGTTAGCTATAAGAGCTAAGCATGAGAAAGTGTTGGAAGCGGAATACATGTCAAAGGGCTTTCAAATTGTGTGCGAGTCAATGTTCAAGTGGGAGCATCAGGCAATTCATTGTTATACGCGTATAGTGTATGAATTTTTCAAGACACAGCTAAGGAAATTATATCATTGTGATGTCAGCAGCCCCGACGAACATCAAGCTGTCCCCCATGTTGAGAAATTCATCGTTAGTGATTATTCATTAATAACAAAAAATAATGGAAATTCAGTTGAGTACATTATTGAATATATACCTGTCGGTGATTATTTTAGTTGCAACTGCAAATGGTTCGAGTCTAGAGGAATACTTTGTTGCCATATAGTCAAGAATCAAGATCTTGTCGCACAAGAATATTGATAAAATTGATGAAAAGTATATACTGACAAGGTGGAGAAGCGATGTTATTAGGCCACACTTGAATCGGTTCCATCAAGTTGGTTACCCAACCATGACGCCTGAGTATAAGATATACAGGAGCATGTTGAAGTATTTTGACATGGCTTGTGATATAACACTGGGCACTAGCGGGAAGGTTCAATATGTTAAGCATAATTTGAAGAAAATGGTGCATGATCTTCAAAACTTGGACGGCGAAATGATCGTGCCAAACCAAGACTAGGATGACTCAGATGACAATGTTGATGGAACAACTCTACAAGATCCCCAGTACACTAATTCACGTGGTAGGCCGCGTTTGAATCGATATAGAGGAAGAATTGACTACTATTTTACAAGTTCACAACCGCGTGTGTATTTGGAGCTGGTAATGGTGCAAGAACTGGTGTTAGAGGGGGTGGCAGGGTTGGTTTCAATCGTAGTGGTAGAGGTTATGGTAGAAGTGGTGGACGTAGGGATAGGGGTAATGGGCAAGACAAAGGTACAAACGTTGATTATGATGGTTCCCTAGGTGTGAATGAGATATAATTTGCGACTATATTTGATTTATTACTTAAACATTTCATGTTTTCTTATAGTGTTTGTTTGGTTTTAATTGCAGCAAATTGACGCTACACAATCGCAATCAAGCATGTTTGATCTCAATGCCGAACCAGACATGGAAATATAATATTGCTGAAAATTGAAGTTCTTAGTTGGCTTAATATGATTGTTTTTTTTTTATGTATAGTAGAACTTTTTGATTTTGAAGAAATTTTACTTGTTTTGATTATGAAACTTAATCATATCAAAATTTTTTTCTTATAATGTTTGTAATGTCATATTAGGTACTACACGATTTTGGATTATTTAGGTAATGACAATAAATTATTCTCTTTTTATCAACTCACTAATAAAACTACTAATAATATTGAATCCAACCAGAAATGACCATAGAATCGGTGGTTGGGTTCTATTACAACTGAAAGAAGACGAGGAGGTGTAATTTCCACTCATCTTCCCAGTAGTTTAGGTTTTAGTCATATTTTGATGGGGGGTTTAGTCGTTTGGGAATTTATATAAAATAATTTTCATAAACATGAGAAAACTATAACAAGCAATAATTTTATACAAAAGTATAAGAAAATCACATTAATCCATAAATATTTTAATGACAGGGGTTGAAGACAGGTGTACATGAAAAACCTAAGCATTATATATTCCTATCCTTTCACTTCAACAACGAATAATACGGCACTTGATGTAGCCTCTACAAGTTCAAAAAGAAGAACATTCCCTTTCTTTAACTTGTTGTCTACAACAAATTGTTCCCACTCGTTAACGAGTCTTCTTCGAACAACACCTGTTAGAGTCATATTCCATTCCTTCCCATTACATCGTAGTAATGTCTTAGCCGTACTAGGAGGAAAATATTGACAGATTTCTTTAACTTGTTGTCTACAAAAAATTGTTCCCAACCGTTAACGAGTCTTCTTCGAACAACACCTGTTAGAGTCATATTCCATTCCTTCCCATTACATCGTAGTAATGTCTTAGCCGTACTAGGAGGAAAATATTGACAAATTTCTTTAACTTGTTGTCTACAACAAATTGTTCCCACCCGTTAACGAGTCTTCTTCGAACAACACCTGTTAGAGTCATATTACATTCCTTCCCATTACATCGTAGTAATGTCTTAGCCGTACTAGGAGGAAAATATTGACAGATTTTCTTTGAGAGGTACTGCACAAGCGTAATGGAAAGATAGGGTAAAAATCATTTAATGTTAACTAGAAAAAGAAAATAATGAATTTACCATATAATCGCGATTGATGTATGTTCTGGGCAATTTCATTCTAAACCATAGATAGAATTCCTCTTCTTCAATACATCCGTCAGCATTCATATGAAACGTTTCTTCCATAGTAAATATAGGTTAACAAATATTTAGATATGTGTGTTTATATATATAGATATGTATAGGAAAAAAGAGAGAGAGATAGAGAGAGCGAGAGTCAAAAAAAATGTTTTCACTCCTCCAATTGTTTCTAAGAGTCACTTTGTTTCCCTCCAAATATTTTATGGTAATTTTCCATTTCTGGCTTTTGGAATTTTGGCTTTTAGTGAACGTTTGGAATTTCGGCCTTTATAAAATGTTTCCACTCCCTCCAATCGATGCTTGCATTGAATTGTTATGAAACTATTTAAATTCTCCTTGCTTACCGCATTAATTCAGTAGTTAAATTTCCATTAAATCGATTCACGTACTTGGAATTTGTTCAAACAAAATAAGGAGAACATTATATGCCCTTAATATAAACGGCTATTGTATAAACGGTTGACATTAATACGGACCACAACGATATAAGTACCTTACTAAAACCATATTAGTGTAAGGACTTATATGGTTTCTATAGGCCGGTACGTATGCCCTTAATATAAACGGCTATTGTATAAACAGTCGACATTACTACTTATATGGTTTGCGAATGATAAATGATTGGGAATAATAAATGCTTTATAGAGACTTAAAATTCAACTTAATTCTACCTACACACTACTAAAATGGTTTGCAATAATAAAATAGACAAGTAAAATATTGAAGACAAATAAATGCTGCATTAAATTATCATCTACACAACCGACTTTTTTTTGAATGGAGAAGATAAAACACTTATCTACTGATTTTACCTACTCAGTACAGTAACTAAAACTGTTGAGAAATATAAATACTTCGTGGAGAAGCTAAATAAGTTGACATTACTAAATGCTTCATTGAGAAGCTCAATACATTCGGCTCTTTTTAGGAATGGAGAAAATTATTTATGCAATATTTTTTATGATTTTGTTTGTATTATACTAGAAATTTGGATTCAAACTCATATCTAATAATTTACTGGAATGGATAAAAAACTATTATAATTGTACAAATAATTATTCTAATAATTTACTGGACAAAAAATTATTCTAATAAACATTTAGAAGAAAAATTTACTGGAAAATGCAGTAAAAAAATATTGTTCAAACCCTAACTTATTCAAACCCTAATAAGTTAGCTAAGTAGTGTCAGCCAAGATAAAAAGACATGCCATTTTCCTCCAGAATTATCTAATTTTTAATAATATTTAGAAGGGCCCTGGCAACAATGTAATTCATCTAAGCTAGTGAACAAACAATCTTCATTCTTTAAAAGAACAACTTGAGATTGAGACCTGAATAAGAACTTGTCTTAAAGACATAACTTCATTAGCCAGTAGTACTGTCTCAGCTCGTACGTTCTTTAATCACTGCTTAAACAATAAGGATTCAACATAATTCCTACAAGAAAATAGATATTTCACTCAATCCGAGCCATAGTAAGAAAAGTCTGGACCTTAAATGCTGCCTCTTTTGAAAGCCTTCCAGAAATCTAACTACAAATTCCATAAACTTAGAAGAAAATAATAAAGCAAAAAGAATATAGCAACTGGAGGGACTTCCAAACAGTCTTTTTAATTCAAAGCCAAACCAAAAAAAAATGCTTCACCCTTTTCCCGAAATACTCGAAACACTTACTTAACCTCACAACAAATGCTATAGTGATCATGCATAAGTTGAATGCTAAAATGACACATTAAACATGATCGAAATGTTAACCAATTAAAAAAATCAATGGTAAAAGTAACATCTTTGCAAACCAAAGAGAAACAAAAAATACTTTCAAACACAAGATAACATAAAACCTACAATTGACATAATTAATTTTTAATTTTCATAAAGCTTCAACCCTATAAATATGCCCGCTTACATAGCATTTGAAATAACACTTGCTATACGTTCATTTGTTACCACTTGTTCACTTTCTTCACAGGTCGAGCTTGAAGATGACTCTTTTTGTGAACAACTTATTTTTGAAATTTTTTGAAGGCTTGTAAGGCTTCATCATAATATTGGAAAGCATGAAAAGAGCTACCTTCGACTCCAACAAGCATTTTAACACACTCAGACCAATGTTTGTATATACCCGACTTCTTCCCACAATAAATAACAAACACCATAGATTTGAGTTTTTGTTTACCTTCAACAGATTTTTCATATTTACCGAACGCCGATATGACTGCACTATGAGACTTGAAAGACTGGAAGATGCTACGCTTAACCCCGATAACCATAGGAGAACATTTACTCCATGAGTAGTATATTCCCAACCTTTTACCCGAAGATACAACATACACTTTTGAAGGACTATTATTCTTAGAATGCATCCTTAATCCTTAATCTATTAAATGGAGGTCTGTTTAAGGTTTGTTTAAGTATGTTATCAGGCGGTTTAAGTGAGAGTTTGTTTAAGTAAGGTATCGTGTGTTTAAATAGTAGGGATTTGAAGAGCTACTAAAAAATATACGGAATACACAATCAAATATTATACATATACGAAATACATAATTATATACATGTATATAGATGACTTATTTTGAATTATATGGGTGTATACTACCAAAAAGAAGGGATGGAAATACGTTAAAAAATAAAAGAAATATTGGAAAAGACATAGGGCTTGAACCCTTGATATCTTCCATGTGTTGGGAAGACAAATATTTAATGGTGGAGGAGAATTAGTGAAAAAAGTGACTGAAAGGGTATTTTGGGTATAAAATTATGACCGAAACACTAAATAGAGCGTAAAATGACTTAAATGACCCAATTTGGGTCAATCTAACCAATTTCGGTATGGACAAAAGGATTTTTCCTTTTTTGGGGGGATGTATTATGCGTTCATTCCTTTGTTATGCATATTAAAATGAAAAGAACATAACAATGGAGGATTGTACTGAATTCCATGGCGAAGATTACACCTTCGAAAGAGTTTGACAAAATAACCCACTTTCTTCTTTATCATCTTCTTGACGAAATTCCATATCAACCTCGTATTTATCTACTGTATTTATATAGAATAGAAAAAAGCAAAAGCACTACATTAGTACAAGTATCTTAACTATAAAAAGCCAAATGACAACGACAAAATAAACTACTTTTCTAATTGATCTTTTTTTTTTGAATTTTAAATTTTGAATTAATTGGTTACACTACTTGAATTAATAAATATAAATATCTTATAATTATCAATAAAAACAAAAATACAGAAAATATTCTACTCATTCAAATTAAAATAAAATTATTCTACAAAAAATAAAAAGCCTATCAATTCAAATTGAGAATAATTTCTTCCTAGTATGTAGTAGTAGTGTGTGCACGCACGCATATATATATATATATATATATATATATATATATATATATATATATATATATATATATATATATATATAAGGCTTGTTATGGAGAATTATTATGAGAAAAGTCATACATATTCACATAACTAAAAAGCAAATATTCATAAATGAAAATGCTAAAAAAAAAATCAAATGATATCGTAAAAATACATATACTAATTAAATTTCGATTTGAATTTCAGGTTTGCGCAGACTATGACCGTCCCCAAATTCTTGGAACCAATCAATGATCATATCCTATTTTCTATTGTTTTCCACTCACGCGTCATTTCTGTAAGGCCCCGTAAAAATTTTGTGCATAAAACCTAGTAGTTATGGTGTCATGGTCCGAATAATGTGTTAGGAATGCGTAGAATGCTCGCCGCGGTTCGGACCCTTGGTAGTGATTTAAGTTTCAAAAATGTAGAGAATTAATTTTTCCGAAAAATGTCAAATATGCGGTCAAGAATGCGACCGCAAACCTGACATGCGGACCGCATTCTTGCCGCAAAACGTTCCTGAGAGTTTCCCAAAAATCGCGTCAAAAGTGCGGTCGATATGCGATCACATGTAAAATCTGCGATGCACTTTGCGACCGCAGAATCAACATGCGGTCCGCATAGTGACCGCATTCCTTAACAGAACCTGTGTAAAATTTGGGGCAATTCTGGCGGTCACTATGCGGACCGCATGTTGATTCTGCGGTCGCATAGTGCACCGCATAATTGACCCCGGCCCAGATTTTTGTAACATTTTGACCCGATCTCTTCTTTAATATAACACCTTTCTTCTTCATTTTATCATATCATCTTACCAAAAATTAGAGAGAGAAGGGAGGGTTTTTAGAGAGAGAAATCTTTCATCTTCAAAGATTATTCCAACCATCTTAATTCCAAGAGATCTTAGGGCAAGGATTCAACATCCCCAATCTTTTCAAGGTAAAAACCCTAACTATTTTCTTTGATTTTCAGCTTTAATTGGGTAAAGAGAGGTTTGCATATAATAGCTTTTAAAAATAGAATTTTTACACTCATGCATGATTATTGAACTTGATTTCTAGTAAAAAGAAGTGAGTAGAAGTAAGAGTCTTCAAGAACAAGGTTGGCAAGAGTAAGATAGCTTGGGTAAGCATAAAGTAGGAAGTTAACGGAAGAAAACTCATCACCAGGTATGTATGGCAAATTTTGATTCTTGTGAAATCGCCTATATGTGTGAAGTTTGTTTGTTTCGTGTTAAATTGACAAATTGTGTGAAATTCTTGATGTTGTTGTTGGGTATTCAAAGTTTGTTGTTGAGCTATGAGTGATGTAAAATAAGAGTTTAATCTGGCCAAAAGAATTGTGAATAATGACTATGATGGCCTATATGGCACCTTGTGGTTGTGGAAAGATATGAAACACTTGAATTGTGGAAATATTGTAACATGGTTGTGATATTGAATTGAGAAGAAATTGAGAACATGAACCAATGTGTAAGTTGCTTATTTGAACTTGTTGAAATTGTGTGTAGTACCTTATCTGCTGTTTGAAATTGTTGTGTTTTCAACTGTAAGGCGGGGTCGTGTCGCGCGCCGCAACGTGGTGAAATAAGGTGTGGGTTGGGGTGATAAGGGTGGCCGAGGTAATAAGGGTGGTCAGGGGCAATAAGGATGGAAAGCGATCGAAATCGCTATTGAAAATTGATACAAAAATCAATAATGTGAAATTGTGAAAGGAGACAACAGGAGAGTTTGCAACCTGTGGGGCACTGATTGCCCCTTTGTTTGACTACTTGTGCTTTACGTGATTGATTGGTTATTGTTAAATTGGTTGATCGTAGAAAGTGCTTGGTGTGAGAATTATTTGAAATGAAGAAAATGTGGAAACATGGTTGGCTGGCTCAATTAATTGTTGATGTAATTTAATGGCTTGAGTTTACTTGGGACAAAGTTTGTCCATACATACCAGTACAATTCAAGTGTACTGACGTCCCTTTTTGCCGGGGCGCTACATTCGTGTCATGATTGTAGGTGGATCAGTAGCAGGCACTTCAGCCTCATCGGCAGTAGTATCCTTCTCCTTCCACTGCCCGTTTTGGCGAGCCCCTTTCTTCCTCGGGGCCTTGTGTGGTTCATGCCACTCGGTTTAGATTTCATTTTGGTTTTGTAAGGTATAGCCGGAGCCTTGTTACCGGCAAGTATTGTATTTCCCTTTTGTATCCTAGAGGCTCTGTAGACATGTAAACTGTGGGACTCCAGTCTTATGTATTTATATTGTGTTATGTCGGGCGTTGTAAAAATTGAAATCTTGTTAATGAATCACTCGTATCGTTTTATTTGTTTAATGTGAAATCAATTATGATTAGTAATATATTTGGTTAATGAGAAACAATCATCACAGGGGTAACGCGTGGGAATGAAAGGCACCCAGGTCCGCTTGACTGGGGCAACCCGGTCAGGCGCCGGTCATGTTCCTCGATTTGGGGCGTGACAATTTCATTAGCAAGAGGTCCCTCCTTTCGAGTCCGGAACAAAAATGTGGTACTTTTGGATTCAAAATACTTTTTTAGGTGAAAAACAATAGTTACCAAAATATATAAAATGCGGTTATGAACCACTTTACCTTAACGACCATTTGGGACGTTAAGGTAAAGTGCAGTTTGTTATTGTGTTTTAGATAAAACGCGTTAATGAACCGTGCTTTGTCTGGAAGCTGATAAGATGGCTATATAAAGCGCGGTTCATTACTCTGTCTTATATAAAATACAGTAATAAACCGTGCTTTACATATATAAATAATCGTTCCCTTCCCTTACCCCCCTTTGTTTAAAAATTCTAGTGGCCCCCCCCCATTAGCGATCCAAAAAGCTCACGTGGACCCCGCCCGTCCCGGTAAAAGTAGATATTGTTGATCCCGCATCCTAGCCAAGCTTTCTATTGTTGTGGGTTGCTTGTTTCAAAGTCAAATATATAAATCTTCAGCTTTCCGGAAAATATAAGTCAAGGTATTCCGATTTAGTTTATGTCCAAACTCGTATAAATAATGTAGTTGTCTTGAATGTGTTATATTTTATTTTGTATTTTTTTTTTTTGCGATTAAATTGGTATGTTATTTTTATCATGACTAAGCAATGGCCCAAGCCCGGCGCCGTGGGACGGAGCTGGAACCGGATCACCTAATATTTATTCGGGACATCAAATACGACCTAAGGAACCATAGTCACTGTCCCGACATGACCAAATTATATTTTTTTGTATTTTACGGAAATTAAACTGGGATTCCTCCCGTCGTGCCTGTATTTACGCCTGCCATGGCCCAAGCCCGACGCCGTGGGACGTAGCCAGAACCGGATCGCCTAATATCTGTCCGGGACATCAAATACGACCTAAGGAACCATAGTCACCTCCTCACTATGATCAAATTATATTTTTTGGCATTTTATGATAATTAAACTGGAGTTTCGCCCGTCATTCTTGTATTTTTGCCTGCCATGGCCCAAGCCCGATGCCATGGGACGGAGACGGACCTGCATCGCTTAATATTTGTCCGTGAAATCAAATATGACCTAGGAAGTCATAGTCACCGCCATGCTATGACTAAAAAAACATTTTGGTATTTTACGGCAATTAAACTGGAATTCCGCCCGTCGTGCTTGTATTTTCACCTGCCATGGCCTAAGAACAACGCCGTGGGACGGAGCTGGACCCGTATCGCCTAATATTTGTTCAGGACATCAAATACAACATAAGGAAGCATAGTTACCATCATGCCATGACCTAATTATATTTTTTGGCATTACGATAATTAAACCGGATTCCGCCCGATTCTTGTATTTTTGCTAGCCATGGCCCAAGCCCAACGCCGTGGGATGGAGCCAGAATCGGATTGCCTAATATTTATCTGGGACATCAAATACGACCTAAGGAACCATAGTCACCACTTGACCAAATTATATTTTTTGGTATTTTATGGCAATTAATCTGGAATTCCGTCCGTCGTGCCTGATTTTTGCCTGCCATGGCCCAAGCCCGACACCGTGGGATGGAGCCGGATCTGAACTCGAATCGCCTAATATTTGTTTGGGACATCAAATACAACATAAAGAACCATTGTCACTGCCCCGCCATGATCAAATTACTTTTTTGGCATTTTACGATAACTAAACTGGAATTCCGCGTGTCGTGCCTGTATTTTCGCCTGCCATGGTCCAATCCCGATGCCGTGGGATGAAGCCAGACCTAGATTGCCTAATATTTTTCGGGGATATCAAATACTACCTAAAAAATCATAGTCATCGCCCAGCCATAACCAAATTATATTCTTTTGCATTTTATGGAAATTTAACTTTAATTCACATGTCGTGCTGTGTTAGAGTTGGTCTTTTCCTCATTACCGTCATGTCCACAGCGGAAGTGTATGTGCACTAGTTCCATTAAGCCTTATAGAGGGATACAATCTCCTCTTTTATAGCTGCATGTTCTGTTATAGTACTCCCTGATAATGTCTGTGGTTCAGTAATCTATTTTCTCTGCTGCCTCTCATTTATCCCTGCAGAAAAAAACTTATTATTAGAATCACCCAATTTGATCCAGTTTTCTTTTGCCTTTTGTTGCAGTATCTTGTCTTTTACCATTGACCATGTTTTCGTTTTTTGCAACCATTCCTTCTCTTGTACTTGCAACAGGTCACTATATCAGTCAGCTCTCCAGTATCACTAAGATTTTCAGTTACATACACGATAAAATTATCAGAAATGGCAGACCTTCTTTCTCTTTGTGACCTGCGGAGTGGTTCAATGTGTACATTTTGTCCAGGAACTATGGGATCTACATCGTTGTTCCCTAGACATTTGTCACAGGCACTTTAGAAATTCTATCCTGGACAGTGAGTAAAGCATTGAAGTCTCCCCCTAATAACCACAAAGGAATCTCCATCAGAAGTTTTGCCTTAATGTCAAAATCTGGAGTCCACTATTTCAATATCATTGGTCTTCCATTAATAGTGTAAGGTCCTCTATAAAGTATGTCTTTCAATCCTCAAGTGTATCAAACTTTTCTATCTAGTAACCTTCTTCGTGCAAATACATATTTGGGATACTCACTCTATTCCAAGCATGAGCTATATATTTCTCCAAAAATTTGTACCTTGGTATATCCCTAACTATATAAATAATTAGGTCACATTCCTATTTTTTATTTTGCAACTCAATTTCTTCTTTATCTACTTTTGCCACAATATTACCATCAGCAATTTTTGGTGGGATATATGATAATACCATACTATTTTCTGAGGATCTGTTGCAAGCGAACAAATTTGCCCATGTTTTCCCCAGCTCCGGTGCTTCTGTATGAACTTTTGTCTAATCCTTTAGCTTTGCTATTACTGTTCCATTGACATTGAGCTTAGTTGCTGCTACTTCCCCCTCTCCTGAGTAATCTCCATAGTTGTACTTACTGGAGTGCCTTCACACGAAGATGAAGACACATTCATCTGCACTGCATTGAGATCTACGTTTTTCGCCGGTCCCTTAGCATTACAAGATGAGCCTAATTTCTGAGAATTAGACTTAAATTGGTGTCCTATTAGTGTTGTTACTTGTTGTATGGATCCCTTAGCTAGAGTATCTCAATTACTCTTGCACTGATGGGTTCGCCGACCATCATGAGTGGTACTCGTTTAGGCCGTCCTCGCTTTCTCACCATGGCTGCTTCTCAGACGGCGTACGCTAGCATAACGTGCGCCGATAGCTAAGAGAGAGAAAGCTTCAAATTTGGTAATTTTCTCCCACAGATCTTTAAATTTAACTAATTTCAAGAATTTTAAGATAGTATAAAATAATAAATAGTTATATATATTACATTAAAATAACAAAATTATAACAACTAATCTAATTAAAATACTTAAAAATTACATTCGACTATGAATAATACGAAAAGGATGACATGTATCATAATATGCAAATTAGCTGCAACGTCGTACAACTTAAACAACAAAAGTAATGTATTTGATACCAAATCTTATATGTATCTCTTAATGAGTAATGAAATATTAAAAGAACTTTGATATTTTTTAAATACTTCTTTTATTTAACATGCTTTTAGTTTGAAAGAGAAATAATATAAAAATATAAATTATAATTTAAGTATGATTCTCTAGCATCATTTATTTTTAAGCTTCAACAAGTTAATAAAGTGACACATAATTCTCCATACTATATCATGACAATTAATTATTTTGTAAATAGTTGTGCTAGCTAATACTGAGCTATTAATTTAATAAGTATTGTATCTCATAAACGTAAAAAAAATAATATTTAGGAAAATAATTACTATAAAAAGGTTATGGGCTATTATACAATAAAGACATAACAAAAGCTAATAAATAAATACTTTTTAAATGAAAGATTTATTTAAAGTTTACTATTATAGCAGTCTTAATGGATAACGCGCAATTATTTTGAATAGTAAATGATTTATTAAGAAAATTTGAGTATTACAAGGTTAGTTACAAACAATTGCATAAAGTTCTATTAGGATAGTCCAATGCGCTGGGCGTTGGGCATGTCCGAGGAGTAAGTCCCGACGGCCGAGGCGTAAGTCTCATGGAACTAATAGTCCGTTTGGCAAAGCTGCAAAAATCAGCTTATTTTGAGAAGTGCTTTTTTTCAAAAGTGTTTTCTCAAAAGTACTTTTGGTGAGAAACAATTTGTGTTTGACTAATTAGTTTGAAAAGAACTTCTGAGCAACAATTAGTGTTTGTCCAAGCTTTAAAAAACTGTTTCTAAGTGTATTTTTCTCAAAAGTGCTTTTGGAGAGAAGCTGTTTTTTTCTGCTTCTCCTTAAAAGCACTTTTTTCCTTCCAGAAGCTTGGCCAAACACCTCAATTTTTTGCCAAAAGTGCTTTTGACCAAAAAATAAATAAATAAATAAAATTGGCCAAAAATAAGCTTGGCCAAACAAGCTATAAGCCTCACATATAAGCCCAGGGGCGTTTTACGAGTGATCCGCCCCGAGGCGAGTCCCAATTCTGCTTTTAAATAAGAGATTTATATCGATATAATTATTTATAGCAGATTTTTTTTTTTTGTAGAGGATAAGCTCTACTCCATTGTTTGAATAGTATGCTTGAAAAAAGATTGAAATTTCCAGTCATCATTTGCTGTTAACATGTAAAATTATGAGTATTTTAAGAGTGCGTCTGAAACATCTCACTCACATTCAGGTATATATGAGGAAGGATTCGTCCTTTGCAATAGTTTAGACCAATAATATTGTAGTGGTGGCTTGACTTTTTAGAGGGGAAGGTGGGGGGAAATGGTTTCCGGACGGCGGCTCTAGGATTTTTCCTCATGCAGTGGTGATAAGAGCTTTCTTTGTGGATGTGAAAATCAAGTTTATTTGTGAATGATGAAATGCATATTTGATTATCAAACTGAAATTTAATGGCAGAGGACGGAAAATTAAGCATTAACAATGGTGCATATTTCATTTGTTGTTAGCTTGGAGAATTAAAAGCATAACTCTTGCTTCAAATTTTTATGCATGTATTTTTTCATCTATATGTAGCAATTAATTATGTCATTCACACCTATAAATTAAACAAAAATACTCCAAAGTGAATATGTAATTTTGCCTTTGACTTTTTAAGTAAATACAAAATTAACATATCAAAATTAGAACACAGCATCCGAGGATAGAGGACTTTTGTTGCGACAGGTTTCTTCATTGAGTTAAATAAATAGGATGAATGATCATCATTTTAAGGAACTTAAAATTTGTTTTATTTAAGTTTTATTTGATGACTCAATATACTTTTAATAATATTATAACTTTTTAGTATGTATACTTATAGTAGGCGTTTGGACATAAGAAATGTAAAATTCCAAAAAAAAAAAGTGAAAAAAAAAAGTCAAGTAAAAATAGTATTTGGAAACTAGAGTTGTGTTTGGACATAAATATAATTTTAGGTTATTTTTGAAGTTTTGTGAGTGATATGAGTGAATTTTGAAAAATAATTTTTTGGAGTTTTTCAAAATTTGAAAATTTTCAAAATATCTTCAAGTGAAAATTAAAAATTTTATGGACAAACACTTATTTCCAAACGGGCTTGTAGTACGGATACATACATAACACGTATTAAGAAACTAGTTACTCATATATCCAAATAGAAACGTTTTTCTAAATTTTCAAATTAGAGCAGAAGTAACAAGTCTTTGCAATCAGGAGAGAAGAAATCAAATATCAACGTAACTAACCATTAATACTAAAATTTTAAGCATTACAGGCGCTACTATGTGCTTACTAATAAGCAATGGCATTAAAACTTAATTTGCGCACCTTTTTGCATAACTTCACTAGGAAAAATAAATGGAAAAGGATCAAGCAAAAAGCAGAAAGAAGATTTGAGCATTACATCTTTACACGGAAAATCTAGCATTTTGTTCGAGTTTACTTGCACACATGAAGAGGGCAGTCCGGTGCACTAAGCTCTTACTATGCGCACGTCCGGGGAAAAGCCGAATCACAAGGGTCTATTGTATGCAGCCTTAGCCTGCATGAGGCTGTTTCCAAGGCTCGAACCCATGACTTCCGGGTCACATGGCAGAAACCTTACCAGTTAAACATGGATTTCAGAAAAAAAAAAAATGAATAATTGTCACTTTAAATAAAATTATACTGAGGAAAACTGTAGTAAGGTTACATGAGCGGTGCTGGTTAGTTCTAACTTCTAACAAATGGAGCCTGAAATAACCTTGCACTGCATCGAAGACAAATTAAATAAAGAATAGCCTAATATTACAGAGATGCAACAGCTCGAGGCAAACCTCATCCTAAATCTCTTTACAGTTTATTTCAGCTTTTTGATTTCACGTCCCCATTCTCATCCGGAGGATGAACTTTAGGACATGGGTTATTATTAAAAGCAGTAGTTCCAGGTTCAACCTTTTGCGGTGGAGGTGGAGGTGGAGAAGGAGTTGGAACACTATTGGCAAGACTATTCCTGAAAGGTTCATGTTGATTCCTTGAATCAATCATGGCTCTGCCGTTGCCATTCACTTCATTTTGGCTACCTGAATCGGCACCTCGCACCATTGAAGAACATTTTGTTTCTGTATTCAGAATAGACGTATTTAGTAACAAATCAACATATTCCAAATGAAACATTGCAGTATCAACATATGGACTGTGTTCCTCTAGTGAAGCCGGGTGGGGATAACAAAACTGCAAATGAACCAAGCATACTTTGCAGTTTCAAAGGTCCCACCCCCCTCGAACATAATAAGAAAGAAAGGATATTCCTGATAGACAGGCCATGAAATTTCAAAGTATATTGCAAAATAGTTTTAAGAAAATGCTTTATTCAAGGGAAAGAAGAGATTAAGGGAACACGAAAGTGAATTCTTTACAAGTGCAGAGGACCACTCTTTGAAGGTCTTGTCTACCAATAGTGGTGGCAAACGGGCCGGTCGGGTTGGACCGGATATGAACAAGTCGAAAATGGATAATTCAAAAAACGAATAACTTATCCGAACGACTCATATTTAATACGGATAAAAAATGGGTTATCCGGTAGATAATATCCATATTATCGACGGCTTCATGAATATGATCACTTTTAGGAGAATTCCTAGTCTCTCAAATTTGAGGAACCCCAATATGAGGCTTTACAAATGTAAAAGGTAAACTCATTAGTTATCCATTGGTTATCCATTTGGTTATCCATATTCTAAGTGGATAATATGGTTCTTATCTATATTCGACCTGTTTTTAAAAAGTTCATTATACAACCCATTTTTAATGGATAATATGGGTGGATAAATGTTTTCTTTTAACCATTTTGCCACATTTATCTACCGATCAATGCCTTTTTCCTATTTGTATGCCTACCAACTCGACTTCTTCGGCTAGACTTTTACCAAACGAACAAGAATTAATTCCCTTTGTAACTTGAGATTATCATCCTATGACATAGTGGCATCCGCTCAGTAAGCCATTGGTTTCCAGCACTCATAGGACCAGGGGCAGAATCTAAGATTCGAGAGGATGGAGGCACTAAGAAGTGGATCCAGGATATAAATTTGGTGGGTTCAACTTTTAGGTTCTTACAATTGAACCCATTACACTTTTGAAATTATAGCTTAATAAAACAAATAGCAATTTTTACATATATTTCCGTGCAAAAATGTTCAGATCAGTTACACCCATTGGCTATATACTACATCCATTACTTTTACTAGTTTTAATATACACATTTGCTTTGATTATAAAACTTTACAGCGACAAAAGGAAAATAGGGATTTCAATGAGTCAGACTTAGAATTTTAGAAAGAATAAACCAAACAAATAAGAAAAAGAGAAACGTACCCAATTAAAATGCAAGAACAGATACCAGACATGCCTGTCCTCGTGGGTGGACCCAATTCCAGAAAAAAGAAAGGAAAAGCAACAAAATAGACATAGTATTTGTACCCCCCGACCTCACTTAAAGAGGTGCACACAACGATTATTGCATCATATGACACATTGAACTTGGCTCCACATATATGTTTAAGTATTTTATAAGAATATACTCCCTTTATTTTTGAAAATGTTGGTTTATGTTTTAGTCAACAATGGCATGCTGAAAATGTTGGTTTAGATTTAGTCAACAATGGCATACAATTGGAAGAGTTGGTGGAAAG
Source organism: Nicotiana noctiflora (assembly GCA_032618575.1). Taxonomy (NCBI): domain Eukaryota; kingdom Viridiplantae; phylum Streptophyta; class Magnoliopsida; order Solanales; family Solanaceae; genus Nicotiana; species Nicotiana noctiflora. The sequence goes on along the minus strand of JASVEL010001920.1, from coordinate 1,187 downwards.
AGTTGGCATGAATGCTAGGAGGAAGCTTCCTCCTTTGATGTCACCCATGACATCAAGAGGAGGTAGTTTGATGTCACCAATGACATCAAGAGGAGTTCCTTACCCCTATAAATAGATGCACTCTTTCATTTGTAAAAACCATCCCAAAAACAATACAATATATTGTTGTGAGTAGAGAGTTAAGAGAGAAATTCTCTTAAGTGTAATTGGGAAATCTTCCCTTCCTTTGTAAATAATAGTAAGGCAATTGTTCTCTGGTGGACGTAGGATTATTTTGATCCGAACCACGTTAAATCTTGTGTTCTTTCTTTTACGTTCCCGCTAACAATTGGTATCAGAGCGACAGGATTCTATAACAATCCAAGGAGGAAGAACAAGCAAAGATGAGTTCCATGAAGTTTGAAATTGATAGATTCAATGGACGCAACAACTTCAACATCCGGAAGATCCAGATGATGGCGTTACTATGGAGGGAAGGTTCAATCCATGCTATTGACGGAAAGTATCCTAAGGATATATCAGCTCCCGACATGGAGAAGATTGAAGGGGATGCATTGAGTGCAATCCAACTATCCCTTGCACCTAACGTGCTTTGTGAAGTGAGTACATGTACCGAAGAGACGGCCAAACAGTTATGGGAAAAGCTAGAAGGGCTATACCAAGACCGATCAGTGACAACAAGAATGTTGTTACAACGGCGTCTTCACACATTTAAGATGGGGTCGAGTACTTCGTTACAAGATCATTTAGATGCGTTCAATAAACTTGTCATGGACTTACAGATTGCGCGGATTAAAATAATGGAGGAGACGCTTGCATGTGCTTTGTTATTTTCATTGACTTCAGGATATCGTGATATTGAGAATTCAATGATGTATAGCAAGGAGCCTATCAAGCTTGAGCAAGTGCGTCAAGCACTTAACTCTAGTGATGTGCGGAGACACATCGAAGGAGACAGAGATGACCAGGCAAGTGGGCTCTTTGTGAGAGGCCGGACTAGCCAACAAGGAAAGAGCAAATCAAAGTACAGATCAAAGTCTCGTGTGAACAAGAAGAATACAGAGTGTTGGGGTTGTGGCAAGAAGGGGCACTTCGAACGAGATTGCCCAATGTCAAAGTCCAAAGAAAAAGCGAGTGCATCTACGGTTGAACAGGTACATGATTTTGATAATGATTATGTACTAACA